>PPJE01000005.1:0-134872 GCA_003707475.1 Geotrichum albidum
GGACTCCAAAACACTACCTCACCTTAAATTAAAGTAATTTGAACCACCCAGCGAAAGCTGTTGTACTAAGAAACAAATGGGAAATTCTTATAATTATAGAAGTTGTACTTTAATAGTACGACTTCGTCGTCCTATATAGTGAAATTTTGTTATATAAAACGATAAGTATTTGAATAGTTAAAATGAATCTATCTATCTTAGCCAAATTTTTTTTTTTACTGTGGGTTTTTCACAAAGGTTTTTAACGCGGTATCTCTTGCTACAATAGGTAGCACAAGGCGGGACTCCAAAGCACTACCTCACCTTAAATTAAAGTAATTTGAACCACCCAGCGAAAGCTGTTGTATTAAGAAACAAATGGAAAATTCTTATAATTATAGAGGTTGTACTTTAATAGTACGACTTCGTCGTCCTATATAGTGAAATTTGTTATATAAAACGATAAGTATTTGAATAGTTAAAATGTATCTATCTACCAAAAAATTTTCAAAGGGGTTTTCCTTTATGGGTTTTAACGCGGTACGTTTCGCTACATTAGGTAATTCGGAGAGAAAGCCAAAACCCTACTTTACCATTAATTGAAGTAAACCGAGTCATCTAGTGGCAGCTATTGCTCTAAGAAATGCACGGAAGACTGAAGAATAACGTACAAATTTTTCAATAGAAAAATAACTAAAAAAAATCCGTTTATATGAATTGACGTCATTAAATATATTCCAGACAACTGCTGTTCTCTAAAATTATCTAATATCTCTACTAAACACAAATAGAGTAAAGACATCTATAAATCTTACAACTATACATTTTATTGCATTAGAAAATAGCTCAATACTATTGATTAGGGGTAACAGTAATGATATAGGGCTTTCAAAAGGAATTCCTATCTCTACTTTTTAGAGTTTCTGATGTTTTTCCGTTGATTATTAGCTTAGCTGCATCTAAGTCCTGTTGAAAAAAAGCTAACCCACATTTTTTGTAACGCTTGGAATTCTCAAGATGATAACTTTTAAGAGTGTTGCGATCAACGTTATCAAATACTTCAACAATGTCAATTGCCAGGACCGAAGTGACTTCGTCGGAGATGTTTTTTTTTTCAAAATTTCTATATTTGATACTTAGCAAATTAGTGAAAGAATAATTCCTCCTGCAGCCAAATTGATGGATTTTGTGAAAAGTAATCCTTAGGCGGGTTTAAATGATATTTTCCTTCATTTTACATAGGCAATCAAATAAGGTTATCAGACGGTAAGAATTAACCTTGTTTTCAAGCTTTAAAAGTTTTCTTAATCAGAACAACGTTGGCGTCCTTAAATCCCCTAAGGTAACCTTTTTCAGCGCACTATGAGAGAATCCAAATTATAGTTTTTTAAACAGACGCGATGTTTCAGGCACGCTCAAAAGCGGCTGCATTTACACTAACGGGATCTGCTGCAGTTTTGTCAGACTGAGTGATCATGGCACTATACACCTTTTTTTTCTCTAGATTGAGCCATAGATCTCTGCAATTGAGTTCCAGTACCAGACTTGAATGATTTAATTGGAAAAGAGTCCCTGGAGAGTGCGTGAATGTCAAACTATACGATAATTAGAAACACTCTTGGTCTTGATGCTACTTTACATTACATCAGGTGCATTCCCAGTAGATCTATCAGTAAATTTTCTCAAATAAGACACTTGGTGGTACTTTTGAATATTTGATATATTCTAATAGTAAAGTTAATCTGCCTCTTCACATCTAGACTCAGCGGTTTTAGAAAGTTTGGCTTGAAAACTGGATTGACGGTATTTCCTGAATTCTGGGCCATATCATGAATTTATCAGTGTTTTAAGTGTGCAATTTCTTTAAAAAACACTCGCAATCGGGCATACTTATAGAATTTTTATCACCTCATGGATAGGTCAGTTTTTAACAGACATTCTAATCTTGTCTTGCGTAAAGTTTCTTTCCAGTTTGCTTTTTTCTATGTGAAAACTGAGATATAGAAATGTTGATTTATAGGTTACAAGATTTTTGAAAGCTTTTCAGACTGCTTACTTACAATTGAAAGTAAAAATGTCAAGTAACTCACAATCCATTTCAAAAAATAGCGGATACTCTGAACCTCAATTGAGTTTTTTCCATTGAAGTAAATACTAGATCATGTATCAGTAGAAATATCTGGTTCTGGGCATATATAGTAATTGCTGTTATCAACTTAATCCAATCAATCATTTCTTGTAATATTTGTAAAAACTGTGCGTCGGGTAATTTGATTGCCATCTAGAATTGTGATTTTTAAAATATCTGGTGATAAGTACTTTCTTCAACATTTATATTTACTGTATAGAATCTCAGAGGAGCATTTTCTTGTAGGTGTTTGTTAACAAATGCCATCAATAAGGATAATTATCATTATTGAATATGTTAACTGGTCAATTTTCATGGCGTCAAACTGTTCATGCAAAAGCTTAGTTACACAAGACCACGCGTACACTGGTAGCACCTTTATTGTAGATTACTCTCTAACTATTTTCAACTGTATTAATTTTCTACGTACGTAATAATTCTTTGAGAAGCGGTATGCCACAATTTTTGTCAAAAAATTGGTTGGTCCGTGATTCGTTGTTGTTGAAATTGAGTTGAGCAACTCTTAGTACTTTTTCAGAATCAAGAAAAATTAATTCCTAAACGTCATTCATATTAGGATTCAAACGAATTTCAGGACAACACCTGTTATTTTATTTTTTAGCTTAGTTTTTTTGGTTAATCTAAAACAAAAAGTTTTCGGTGAGTTTTGAAGCGGTTTAACCACTTTTTACAGTAATCAATGAGGTGATTTGATTGATTTCTGGATTCAAGTTATTAAGTGTCTAGATCACTTCAGGATTGCTTGCGATTACAATTGAATTTGAATTTTCGATCTCTTTCATAATGGTTTCAGCTAAAAAAATTTCATCTTCAAATAGTTTGCCAGCTTCGAGGGTTATATCAATGACAATTTTATACCAGTTTAGATTTCTAGGATGATTTTTGTATCACTGTGCATCTTTTGAGTATTTTTAAGCCATCTTGAAATAGAATCTGAGGTTTTCGTTGCTAGTAGTTTTGATGTCAGTCATTGTAGTTTAAAGCTTTTCATTGTAATTGAAGTACTTCAATATTTACCGGCCAATCAAGTAATTGGAAAGCTGAAATGTATCAATTGATTTAGAAAAACCATCAGGCACTAAAGCTATTAGCAGGAATTTCTTGTTGAAAATCAAACGAAAGCTTGTCACAGCTAAAAAGATGGTGTGATGGAATATGGACTGAATATTACCAACTCAATTAGGCAATTGACAAAAACTTATAAATAGCATTCACAAATTACTGAAGCGAGCAAAAAAATTATCAAGTAAAGAGAATACTGGGATGTAGAAAAGAAGTTCATCATTCAGTGAAAATTTTATGAGTTGATGGATATGAAAGAAATTAATTTCAATGAACATTTGGAAAATGCACAAATTACTAGCTAAACCCAAACTTAAGACAATGCTGAAATCTGGCAGACTCCGATATGATAACTGAATCAAGTACAAAAAGTTCTGAGAACTGATCTCCAAAATCACAATAATGCAATGTTTTTTAAATGATAGTCACTGAAAGTGTTAAAACAAGAAATCTGAGCCATGATGTAAAATATCATTCAATTCAGTGTAAGCCACGGCCTGGTAGCAGAATTGCCATTAAAAATAGACCCTATCGGGATTCTGACAATCGAAATATAGGGAAGTCAGTAACCATCACCTATATTATTGAAGAACGCCCTGTTTCTGACATACAATGAACGATCTTTGAGAAATTTTATTTTAGCTTGGAAGTGTTTAAGCTACTTGGTATATGAGAGGGGTTGTGAGCAACTTGAGCTTTTCTTGAACAATAAAGTCTTCCGTATTTACTAAACTTTTGAGATGTTAAAAAATCACTGTGTGATTTCCTTCATAGATTTTTACGTAGTAACTTTAGCTAGAATGGGTATTACGGGCGTGGCTCTGAAGCACAACCAGCCCTTAAATTGGAGAAAAAAAAAGAAGGAATAGATCAGCGAAACCTATATTTATTAAAAAACTCGAAAAATAATCGTGATTATGAGAGACTGTGGCTTTGTGCCAAAAATCGTGTTTATTATATAGAGATAGAGATTATTTGAAAAATTAAGACGTATTGATATACCAATGGATCTATCCGATTTAATTTTCTATTCAAACTAATAGGTATGCGATATTTCAGATATCCATCAAAGTTTGATTTATTGAAATTTAAACAACAATGAAAGCCGATAAGCAAATCAAATAGTTTGTGAGTTTTCAAATCGTTGCAGTATATATGGACTTTCAAT
The DNA here is from genome assembly GCA_003707475.1 of Geotrichum albidum. NCBI lineage: Eukaryota > Fungi > Ascomycota > Dipodascomycetes > Dipodascales > Dipodascaceae > Geotrichum > Geotrichum albidum. Next base: position 4,359 of record PPJE01000005.1, read on the forward strand.
ACAAAGAACTCTTCTTAGAAACATTGCACAAATCAAACAACTCTACCCCAAATTTTCCCACATTAGCTCACTTCATTTCCATTGCTTTTTTCGTTGTATTTATTTGTGCACAACCTAAAATCTTGATGTGAACTGATTTAGACAAAATAATTTCCAGAAGCTATCATGATCTTATCTATTTCCAATGGAGATAGCAAAATTTAGAAGCCTGCAAAAATTTCAGAAATCAAAAAATTCATTTTAAATAAATGAACTTCCATACCTCAAATCCAAAGTTTCCAGCCCACTTCAAACATTTGTGAAATAAGTAAATTTTTTTGAAATTCTTCTTATAAAGAATGAAGGTAGTTTGTACGTCTAAAAAACCAAGAGTCTCTCAGAGTTATATTAGTCTTGTGTGAAGACTTCACTTACTCTATGAAATTCTTAAAGGTGTCCAAGTCTGCAATAATATCAAACAATTAGAACATTAATTGATCAGATTCAAATTTCTAACCCTAAAAACCCTATATGAAATCAATCAAGAATGGGAAGGAAGTTCATCTACTATTCAAGTTGCCATAAATTGACAAATATTAATATATATTCTTCAGAACTATCAATAGTTTGCTTGTGGAAAGGTAAAACAGCTGTTTGAAAAGCATGCTTCGTATAGTGCTTGCATGGATTCAAAAGAAGTAAATGACTTTAATATTATAACAATTCAACAGCATGTGTGATTTAGTAGATCATAGTAGAGAAACCAACATAGGAGAATTGCTACAGAGTTATTGTTTTAGGTGTTATTATATTTTAATAGCTCAAGAAATATGTCAAAAATTAAAAGCAACATATGGAGGCGAAAAAGTTTTGTTAAAGCCGTTACAAATATGTACCTCCACAGTGATTTTTCTGCTTTAGTAGAAAATTGAAAAACAACGGTTCCTGGATTCAGTATAACTACATGTGGCAGCTCTAACTTTTCAATGTTGAATTTTTTAAGGTGCCTTAAGAGCCTGTCAAATGTAGAGACAGTTTACTCTTCTAAAAATTGTTTCAGTAGCTTCCAAGATATCAAACATTTTTTTAATAACAAAAATCAGACTCAAAGATTTTATAGTTAAGTGAGTAAATCAAAGGGCAGCAATATCAATTCCACTTTACAGTGAAAAAAAATAGAACGACTTGTAATACAAGCAATTTTCAATCCATAAAAAACTCAAATTCAATTGCACTTCAGACCCGACTGAGAAATAAATGAGTTAAAATTTTTTAAATGTCTTTTGCATTTTAATATAGGGATAATTCTGGATTGAAGGCTTTTGAAATATTTTTTATTTGATTGAAATACTGAAAGCTCGTTTAAACTTTTAATCAATAATGAATAGATCTACATAAACTGAATATTTAAGCCTTATTATTTGCACGTTATGTTACAACTATCAGAAACCCAAGTATTCGTGGAGAGTTGAATCGTATAAAAACTGAAAATATAAAGGTCTCCAATTTTAAGCTGGAATATTTGTTCATAAGGTTTAAATGGTTCATCTTAACTATATTAAGATTCCGCCTTTTCGTACTGCTTAATTTTAATACTTTTAACAAATCTCGATTAACTTACAAACATGTCTAGGTGCTAACCTTATTCTTAATAAACGAAATGACTTCATATTTGACTTACGCCTTGTCTTGATAGTCCAAATAATTTGTTTTTAATAGAAACATTTCAAAATTTCCAGTATTGAATTTCAAAACGTCAACTAAATACTCTTTATTCATCTTCTTGAATGAGATTATTTTTCAATGCACAAAATTGTTTACTTATTAGATGTCGGGAAAAGTATGATTACAGAAGACAAATGAATAATTGCTCATGTGTAATCCGAAAACACTAACAATACGAGGAATAGTTATAAACTATACCATCAGGGCAATTTGTAAATAATGTTCAAAATAATTTGAACAGTGTAAACAATATGTTAAGTGCTTGATTAATGTACGGACAGTACTACACGATGCTTGCAAGTAGTGTGAAATCCTATTTCATCAATTTTTAAAAGCTTAACGCAAGGATGCACCAATTGAGATTATTATTCAATTATACTTTAACAATTTTATGGTCAATTGAAACTATACTTCAGCAATCAGCTTTAACCAGTAGTTTTTCACTTTTAATTCATAGGGGTTTTCATCAATTTGAAATATATGTATATCCAATTTCGATTAAAAATCTGCTTCTCCGATATACTTCTTACTCAGGTGAAAACTATTTTGAAAATAAATTCAATTTCTTTCGTGCATCTAAAAGATGGTTGATTTATCTGCAGATATGATATTTTAAAAAACTACTAAGAACAGTACACATATCAGACACACATTATCAAATTTGAGATTTGACAAGGAGTGAGTTGCGTTCGACACAATTTTATTTTCTAATATTTTGTGTAAGAGTTGGAACAAGAAAGCCTCCGATCAAACTTAGAGTTATAAATGTGTAGTTGCTTTCACTGATATAAGTCAAATGGAGTTATCTGCTGTCTCAAGATTGGTCTTCAAATTTGTGAAAAAACTGATATTTTTGAACCCGAAAAATATCGTCCAGAACTTGCGTAAGCGATTTAAATAATCAAATAATAAAAAGAGATAATAGGCTACTGTATTCTTGGTCTGGAGAAGAAGCGAGGTAAGGTATCGAATTTGACAACAGAATTGCTAATTATCCATTGTGAGATTTCTAGACCCTCAATATTTTGTAGAATTTGCTCATCTTTAGCAATTACCTTAGTGGCTTGCGTTGTTGCATTTGCTTATGAATGTCTCAAGTAATAATTGGCATGATACTATACGGATCTTGAGATCTGAAAGGACAAAAAATTCTTCATACTGTACATACTTTAAATGCACGACTAAAACTCAATATCAGAACTTAGATCAGTTTTATTTAAGCTGGTAAAAAGGATTTAAACAAAAATTATTCATTTAAAGTAGGTTGAACTTTTCAATTAAAGCTTTGCTATCACGTTTACAAAACCATCGAAACAGGTTGAGTAGAAATAGCATGATAGCAGACTTTTTTCATGGATCACAATTTTTAGATTCCAGTTTTCTATATTATTCTGATAAAGTTTTTATAAAAAAATTCATGGTAATAAGGTGATCCAATATTTCACACACACATCATCAGGTACGACACGATTTAACTAATATGGTAGCTAGAAAATATCTTAGAAGGGACAAAAAAATGATTAACAAAATATTAATGAAATCAATTTGATCTTCAAATGTAGCTGAACTATATTTCTATTGAATGACTTTCAATTCTAAAAAAATTATTTAATGGTGGGGAGAATAAGGTGTGAGTTTGTTAAGCGTAGTCTTTGTTTATTAATTATTGAGAACAATTTTTTTGTGATAATCGATGAGCCAAGTAAGTATAAACTGAAGTATTAAATGGAACAGTTTGAATTATTAGTAGAGGATTTTAAATACTGACTAGTACAAAGATGAGACCCAAATGAATTTTTTTGGCATGAGACCTATATGAATTAGAGCGTTACTCGAGTAAACAGTTTTAAATGATGAACTATTGAGAATATTTTTCGCAACACTTGCTAGTAAAACTGTACTTTCATGGTGATTCTACACCTTTGTTTGGTACATAATTAATGGCCCCTTTTTACTTCGAGTGCTAGAACTCAATCTATCCAAGGATATTTCTACCTTTATGAAACTAGGTTAAACCGAAGAAGTTCAAAAAAATGTGCTTTCATCACTTGTTGAAAATATCCCGAACTTGAACTATACGATGCGGGCCTCTTTTCAATACATATACTTGGCTTCTTGAGCACCATTTTTGATGATGCCTTTTTTTTTACCAATCTTTACACTATGCAGTGAAAAAAAGTTAGAAGCTTCTCCTTTTTTAATATTTGATGTCTTATTCGAGTGTAACTCACAATTTGTAAACTCAACCTAACATATAAGAGACTATGCTTAAAATCTGTTAACCAACTTAGTAGAAAGTTGAAACTTTGATGATTTGTAATATGAATGCAATACTGGAAGATAAATCCAGCCATCAGTTTTTAAAAAATATTGTCTCTGATTTTAACGTTTCTAACGTAGATGGATAGAGTTCATCTTTAGTATGTTGTATGTAGATTCAGCTTAAGGAATAAACCAGTAGCTTGAAATTGAGCTAGAAGATGTTTAGCCAACATCTAAAACCGATTTTTCACTTGTTCTGAAAATGTTTTCAATAATTCTAGATCAATAATGCAAAATTTAAGAAACCATTCCCAAAATACGAAATACTTTAGCACAGTTAATAGAGCTAAGTGAGCTCAGGTGAAAACATGAAACTTGTTCCTGAATACTGTCTCAATTAATTCTCAAGCTAGCTGAAAACTTCATGCCATTTTTTAGTACCCAATTCACAAATGAAACTGGAGGCCATTTCCCTACGCCTTGGCCCAATCCTTTTGAAACACAAAATCTCAATAAACCTTGCACAAGAGAATCTAATCTACAAGCCACCATCAATATAACAAAAATGTACTGAATCATATATTCTAGTCACCCATCATGAGTGAGTTAATAAAAAAGTTACTTTGAGAAATAAAAAAAATAAGGCATTAAAAAATTACAGATTTTAACAATACTAACAAATAATAACTAAATAACAATACATAATGTCAAAAAGAGTGACGGGCACAGTAAAGCGCCAATAAAAATTAATATCAGGTCCACCCCAGCGAGTTTTCACTTCTCACTGGTACTGATATCGGTGGACGATGCCCTGCAGAAATTGGACTGGTTCTATTTCGTGGCTGTATTAGTTGTGACATTGGTCCTCCTGTAGCTAATTCTGGTGAATAACTGCCCTCTAGTTCGATATTATTTTTCTTTTGTCTATAATGGCGAGTCAACAAGAAAATGAGACCACAGTAAGCAGTAGCACCAGCGATTGCACCAACTGCAATTCCAACAGTCTTAGAATCAACTGAAGAATGCCCCACAACAGGTTGATCAAGAGATCCAGAGTCTGGTAACCCAGCTCTTGTGTCTGCAGGTGTGCTCGATCCACTAGGTGAAGGAGAATCTGTACTTGAATCTCCATTGTTTGTACCAGAATTACTGTTCGAAGGGGAAAGAGGTACTGAAGAATCTATCAAATCCATCAAAGACCGAACTGCCGGTGTAGGGTTTTGATAGAGTCTAGAGTTTTTATCTGAAATTTGTGTTTGCAGTTCACCAACCTCAGACGTAGGAATATATGCCATAGCAACTGATTTAACGAAAGATGAGTCTCCAGATTCGTAAGGTTCAATGCTTCTCATTGATATGTTGCTTGAACTTATTCCAAGTCCATAAGCTAATCCAGGAGGTAGATACTGGAAAATTTGAGCTGCCGCTAAAGGATGGCTTACAACAAATGGATAATTAAGAGGGTGCTGGAAACCGATTTGAACTAGTGTTGAATCTCTAGGTTGGCTTTCATCATTTCCAAAGGGTGAAATGACTCGAGGAAGTGATGAGGGTAATACACTAGGATCAACTGTGCTAGATGTTGCTGTCTCAGAAGGATTGCTTGAGGTAGTAGAGGGCTGTATAATAAGTGTATCTGGCAACCAATTAGTCGTCGTAGGGGTATCAGATGGAGGATTGGTCACACCAGAAGGTACGCTAGTAATTGAACTCGAAGTAACCGGAGAAGGTTGAGTATCTGCGGTTTGATCTGGTTGAGTTTGGGAAGCTGAACTTCCAAGTGGGAAATTAGTACTTGAAATACCGGATCCACCATTGTTGAAAGTTGTAGAGACAACGGTATTTGAATTTGAAATACCTTCAGTTGCCACAGAACTAGATTCTGTAGGAATTTCCCTAGAGCCTTCAGAAGAAGTACTAGATATCGTTTGGGTTATAATCTCCGATCCCGACGAAAACGTTGTTGTGAGAGGAATAGTAGTTGATTCAACTCCACTAGAAAAATCGTCTGATTGTGATGATAGCCCAGTGACTGTTGCACTATCTGAATTACCAAGGGTCATAGAGGGTCCTCCATTTGTAATTGATGTACTTTCCAAAGATGAAATCGTCGAAATACCTGAAGCAGTTCCTTCATTTGTTGTTACTAGCACTGTATCAAATGACTGAAAAAATGAGATTCCAGGAACACTAGAGCTAGCCCCTTGACTACTAGAGAGAGTCATAGAAATCACTGAATTTTCAGAATTTGTAGAAATTGAGACAACAGTAGCTGAATTTCCTGAACTAGAAGAAGATTCAGCTGATACAGGCCCCGAGGAAGTTAATGAGCCAGGCGTGAGAGTGGCCTCAGATCCTGTAGATGAAGCAGTGGAAATTGTTGAGGTAGAATCAGATGTCTCACTTGCTGATGGAGGAAATTGTGAAGGCGGGCTTGAAGACTCAGGTAGATCAGGGGTCTGTGATGATCTTCCAGTCGCTTCTGATTGAGATGAAGTAGATTCTGTAGCGCTAATAGAAGGAAATTGAGTACTCTGAGATGTAGTTGATGAAACCGACATAGATGGCGTTTGTGAGCTGTCAGTCCCTTCATCAGACGTGGTTGCAGCTGGAGGTAACGCTGAGCTATCTGAAGTTGGGGTTTGAGTGGTAGGAATAAATGAATCAAATCCTGAAGATTGAGTCGATGTGCTTAATACTGAAACTGAAACTGAAGAAGGAGCTTCACTAGAACCGGTAGATGTAGCAGGAGCTTCACTTGATCCAGTAAATGAAACAGGAGCTTCACTTGACCCAGTAGCAGATGAAGCAGGAGCTTCACTTGACTCAGTTGCAGATGAAGCAGGCGCTTCACCAGACCCGGTAGATATAACAGGAGCTTCACTTGATCCAGTAGATGTAGCAGGGCCTTCACTTGATCCAGTAGATGAAACAGGAGCTTCACCAGAACCGGTAGATGTAGCAGGGCCTTCACTTGACCCAGTTGTAGGTGTAGCAGGGCTTTCACCTGACCCAGTTGCAGATGAAGCTGGAGCTTCACTTGATCCAGTAGATGAAGCAGGAGCTTCACCAGAACCGGTAGATGTAGCAGGGCCTTCACTTGGCCCAGTAGATGTAGCAGGAGCTTCACTTGACCCAGTTGTAGGTGTAGCAGGGCTTTCACTTGACCCAGTAGCAGATGAAGCAGGGCTTTCACTTGATCCAGTAGATGAAGCAGGAGCTTCACCAGAACCGGTAGATGTAGCAGGAGCTTCACTTGACCCAGTTGTAGGTGTAGCAGGGCTTTCACTTGACCCAGTAGATGAAGCAGGGCTTTCACTTGATCCAGTAGATGAAGCAGGAGCTTCACCAGAACCGGTAGATGTAGCAGGGCCTTCACTTGGCCCAGTAGATGTAGCAGGAGCTTCACTTGACCCAGTTGTAGGTGTAGCAGGGCTCTCACTTGACCCAGTTGCAGATGAAGCTGGAGCTTCACTTGATCCAGTAGATGAAGCAGGAGCTTCACCAGAACCGGTAGATGTAGCAGGGCCTTCACTTGGCCCAGTAGATGTAGCAGGAGCTTCACTTGACCCAGTTGTAGGTGTAGCAGGGCTTTCACTTGACCCAGTAGCAGATGAAGCAGGGCTTTCACTTGACCCAGTAGCAGATGAAGCTGGAGCTTCACTTGATCCAGTTGTAGGTGCAGCAGGGCCTTCACTTGACCCAGTTGCAGATGAGGCTGGAGCTTCACTTGGCCCAGTTGTAGGTGCAGCAGGAGCTTCACTTGATCCAGTAGATGAAACAGGAGCTTCACCAGAACCGGTAGACGTAACAGGGCCTTCACTTGACCCAGTAGCAGATGAAGCTGGAGCTTCACCAGAACCAGTAGATGAAACAGGAGCTTCACTTGAATCGGTTGTAGGTGAAAAGAAAAATGTAGCAGAAGGTGAGATTTCTGAAGCACTTGGAGTAATGGAGATAGAAGCTGAATCGCTTGTCAATGAAGGGGCAGCTTGAGAAGGAACATTTGTTCCAGTACTACTTGAAACTCCAGACGGTGTAGATTCTATTAAACCGCTAGGACTGCTTACAAAAGAATCAGTATTTGAAGATGATACTGGTGAAACAGATGTAGGACTTTCTGTTGATAAAACACTTTCTTCAGTAATTGGAGGTGGAGATGTAGTGGTAGACCCATCTGTATCTGGTTGAAAAGTTGAAGACTGACTCTGGGAAGTTGGATCTAAGGTTTCTACAGGACCAGTAGTAGAAGTAAGAGTTTCAGAGACTGAAGGTGAAGAAGGGATACCAGGAGCAGATGATAAACTTGGGGAAACACTTAAAGCTGTCGGTGTAATTGAATCATCTGAAGGTGATGAACCTGAGAGGAATGTTGAAGATGAAGGCTGTTCAAAATTGCTTTGTGAAGATGAAGTTGTTTCAACAGGAGATACTATTAAAGTATCTGAATTAGTTTGTGTCGGGCTGAGACTCGATTGACTAGAAGGGGTCCCAGGATTCAACTCACTCGTGCTGCTGGTTTCAACTACAGGCCCAGTGCTAGATTCCGTAAGAGTCGGTGCAAGGCTTGAAGAAGACGGGTCAAAAGTTGTTCCAAAAGAAGTTGGAAAGTTCTCACTTATGGAGGGTGATGTCGAGCCAACATTAGTTTCAGATAATGAACCGGTGCCTGAGACAGAACTGGATTCAGAAGAGCTTGGTGATTCAATACTAGACTGAGATAATGTTAAAGATGAGGGTAAGGATGTAGGAGGAGTACCAAACGTTGTTTGGGGTGTAAAAATATCAGACACTGAAGACTCAATAGAAGGAATACTAGTAGGTGCTAACGAACTTTCCACAGATGGTCCAGAATTGCTCTCGAGTGATGTTGGGGTAATTGTACTGAAAGGTGAAGAGTCTGGCGTGATTGCATCAGATGCTGAAGTCTCTTGAACTAGAGTGGTTGGTGATGGCTCAGTAATAGAATTGGGAGAGTTAGTTGAAGTCTCTTGAACTGGAGTGGTTGGTGATGGCTCAGTAATAGAATTGGGAGAGTTAGTTGAAGTCCCGCCTTCAGATCCACTGGTTGAAACTGAGAGTTCACTGGTACTTCCTATCTGAGACACAACTCCTGAAGATTCTGTTGACACATCCACTGATGTGGAATCCGAAGGAAAACCAAAAATGGATGGTGAAGTGAATGTGGTAAACGCTGAAGAACTTGGAGAAGCTGAACTTTGAATAGGTGCATTAGGGGGAGTGAATGTGGTAAAAACCGATGTAGGAGAATCCGTATTGGAAAAGCCAAAGGTGTTTGAAGAAGATATTTCTTGAGTGTTTGAAGTTTCTACCGCAGAGCTTGAAGGACTTGAAAAAATAGGTAAAGTACTAATGGGTTGATCAGTCTGGGAATCAATTGTACTAGTTGGGTTTGAAGATGATTGCTGGTCAATGCTGCTGAAGAGAGGAGTGGAAATGGAGGTAAAAACGCTAGGAATAGAGCTTGATGGTGATATAGTTGGAATTGGATTTCCAGGTACTGTGGATGACTCAGAAGTTAAAGATTGAGATGTACTCTCGTCATTAAAAGAGGTGAAAATTGATGATGTTGGTTGAGGTTCCACCGATGACTCGATTTGCAATGATGAGCTGGGTCCCTCAGAAAAAGCAGTTGACAAGTCATCAATTGATGTAAAAATTTGTGAAGAAGATCCTGTATAGTATCCATTCAAGTCACTAATTGAGGTAAATACTTGACCAGATTGGATAGGGCTGCTCGGATTTTCTAATAATGTGCCAGCCGGGGTGATTGTTGATTGTGGCTGTGACTGTGAATCTATTGTAGTGACTTGCGCTGAAGTGAAGAAGCTACTCAAGTCACTGATTTGAGTTATAGGAGCAATGTCTAAAGACGAGGATGGTGTTTCATCTTGATTCTCACCTGTTGGAAAACAAAAATACCAAATTAAAGTTAATATCAAAATAAAAAACAGTGAAAAAAGAAATGAATGATGGAAAAAAAAAAAAGAAAACATGTACTCACCACTAAAAGTAGAAATTATACTGGGAACGCCAGAAAAAGTTGTTGCGATAGCTGGAGAAAGAGATGTAGGTTCTGTTAATGACGCTGATATACTTGACAAGAAGGATGTATCGATTGTAGTGAATATTTGTGTTGGTGATGGTTGATCATTAGGAAGCGGAGTCGAACTATTTACATTCATAATTTGACGTTTTATATAGAATTGTCGATAGTGCTTTGGCAGATCTCTTTGTTCATAAGCAGTTGTGACATGAGTCGCCAGCAGTAATAGCAACAGTATTCTGCGATAGTCTAGCAATATTTGTGACATTGTTGTATGCGAAATGTGCTATATCAGCACAATGTAGAAAGAAAAAAATGATATGGAAACGAGTGTATATATGCTGATATTATAGCAAATGGGTTGAAAAGAGGAGGAAAGAAGAAGGAAAAGAAGAAGAACGAAATAAAACAGAATAAAAATGTAGATGTTGAAAAAGAAAAAAAAGGTTTTGAAACTTGGGTTAGTTCCAACACTGCAATCAGTGAAAAAGCAGGTGGTAGTCTTTACCACGAGAGAGCTTAAAAAAGGTCTTTTTCTTTGTACGCAAGATGTTTTTAAACTTTTTTCTTCTGCATGAATCAACGTACTTGACTACATGAAAATATCAGAGACAGAAGATACGCACAGGGCTAAAAGCCTTTACTTGCCTTTGAAATGGAATATTGAAAACGCCGAAGATTTCAAGTGTAAGTTAAGTGAGACAGAGGTACTAAATTGGTGGTTATGGTGATAGAGATGGAGGTGAAGATGAATATAGTAAAGGTGAAGGTGAAGATGAAGATGAAGATAAAGATAAAGATGAAGATGAAGATGAAGATGAAGATGAAGATGAAGATGAAGATGAAGATAAAGATGAAGATGAAGATGAAGATGAATATAGTAAAGATGAATGAAATAAAAATGATGACAAAAATAATGACAAAAATAATGACAGAAACTAGTGAGGTTTAGTCTAACGCAATTTTTATACAAGGGAACAAGACAGAATGTTAGTACTAGAAATCTGCAGTTATCATCATGACAGTAGCGAAATACAAAAACTACACAGGAATCGTTTAAAGTATCAACACAAAAATATGAAAATTTAAAGGAATTACTGCTCCTTATATGCTTTTTAAAATATTTCAAAACATGGACGATGTGATGTGAAAAATGGAGCCGATGGTGTGAGTATAACATTAGGACTGTTGCAGTTTATTTTTATTTTATTTTTGGAGCAGTCAAACATCTTCAATTACACTTAATTACACTCAATTACTCAACTACAGTCAAATGAAGTCAACTACACTCAATCTCACTCAATCACCGTCGTTCACACTTGATTACACTCAAATAAAGTCAACTACACTCAATCTCACTCAAGCACCGTCGTTCACACTTAATTACACTGAAAAAAAGTCAATCACCACTTGAATTAAAGTCTGAAACTCATCTTAATCCCAAAAATACCGCCAGTGCAACGTAGTGCGCTCAAAAATGAAACCCTAACCCTGGAACTTGGTACCTGAAAATATCACCACCAAAATTTCCAAGATTACTCGTCAAACACAATGGCAATAGGTAATAAGCGTGTCAAGGTAAGAATAGAACAGAAACTAAAAGACCGTGCTAACCTATACCACAGAATATTGCTATTTCAAAACCAATCCTGTATGGTAACACAGCAGAACCTCTGGGAAATTCAAAAACACCAGAAATGCCTCCAGATCACACTCACAGATGGACAATCTTCTTGCGTGATCCGAATCCAAAAAAGCCTACGCTACACAAACTTATTAAAAGAGTTGTGTTCAAACTACACGATACCTACCCCAACCCGTCGCGAACTATAGAGTCGCCAGGTCCCTTTGAAGTAACAGAAACAGGCTGGGGTGAGTTTGAAATCACCATAAAAATATTCTTCGTGCCAGAAGCTGCTGAAAAAAGCATCATGCTGTACCACCACTTGAAACTGCATCCATACGGCCCCATGGCAGAAAACGTCCCGCCAGGCACTCAGCCCGTCCAAAGCTACATCTACGACGAACTGGTCTTTGGTGAACCAACCGAACCCATGTTTGAAATCTTGACTCAAGCACCGGGTGCTATCCTACCTGCTGTCAAAGACGATAAAGAAGGTGGCCATATATATAGCGTCCAGACTGAAAACGAGGAACTAGACAGACTCAGTAACTCTTTGGATAAAGTCTACAACCAAGTCAGAAAAATTAAAGACCACATCAAAAACCTCGAAAAAGAACGAAACGCTCTTGTAGGCGAATCTCCTACCGCACAATCTGCCCAGTCACCACTACAGGAATCAACTCCAGCAGGTTCTTGAAAAGAACTATAAAACATAGAATTTATTGTATATGACTTACGACTTAATTTATTTGTTGCCGTGACAACTAAATTTCACCTTGCTTAGCTAATCGTCGCGTTTTGTTACTGCAAGTATTGCCAGCTGTACAAAAGATTTTTTCTCTCTTCTCTTTAACACTGTTTCAATAATCAAAATGTCGTCGCAGCCAGATATTCTTCGGAAAATTCAGCATTTACCTCAGACTTATCAGATATATCTAGACAAGTCAGTTTCTCATGTTACTGAGCGCTGGGTTGGTTTGGGTGTTCTTTTATTTGTCTTTTTTCTGCGGGTAGTTTTTGCTCAAGGATGGTATATTGTGTGTTACGCTTTAGGAATCTATCTGTTGAACTTATTTCTGTTATTTTTACAACCCAAGTTTGATCCTGTTTTGGAACAAGCGTTAAGAGATGAGCAGATTGAGGAGGGTACTTCAGGCGAGGGACTTGGAAGTTCTAGTTCTGATCAAGCTGGAGAGTTTAGACCTTTTATTAGAAGATTACCCGAATTCAAGTTTTGGCATAATGCAGCGAGAGCAACGCTTGGAGGATTTATTGCAACTTGGTTCAGCTTTTTTGATGTTCCTGTTTTTTGGCCAATTCTTTTAATTTACTTTATTGTGCTGTTTACTTTGACCATGAGAAGACAGATTCAACATATGATCAAGTACAAGTATTTACCTTTTGATTTGGGTAAGGCGAAGTATGGACGATCTTGATGAAACAATGGGAATACTGGGTTTACAATTTATAACAACGAATGGATGGATGTAAATCAATATACGGTTTTTTAATATTGTCAGTTCTGAGGGTTTGTCAAAACAATTAAATAACAAGACTGAACACTCAAAACATTTATTTGAAATAGGGTTTTATAACTTTTGTACTTTCAATATGATTCTTAATGATTTTCCAACCATGATTTGGAATATTTAGAATGTACTGAGATTTTTTTTGAGATTAACTAAAATTCTGAGATTTCTCTGAGATTCACCTTTTTTTGACATTTTTCCAAGATTCATTTAAAATTCTGAGATTATCTAAACTTCTGAGATGATCTGTACTTCTGAGATTATTTAAACTTCTGAGATTATCTGTACTTGATCCATCTAAACTTGATCCATCTGTACTTGATCCATCTAAACTTGATCCATCTGTACTTTTAAAATCCATCTAAACTTGATCAATCTATATTCTGAATCCATCTAAATAAGTCGAAATCTTCTCTTTAAGGAAAGATACACAATGTCTTAGCGAGATTCGGCAATCAAGTGTGGTATATACTGAAAGATCATTTCAAGCTACAGATTAACCAGCCACACATCGATTTAATAGTTTTAATCCATAGATTGGCTTATATAGTCCCACCACCTGGATCCTTGTTAAACAACGTTAGAAGACTAAACTAAATCTGTTTATTTCTATTCATGTTTCTTGTATTTTTTAGTAAAAGCTATTTTGCAGACTTGATCTGGTAAGTTTCAATAGCTTTTTGATAGAACCATGAATTTTTCGAGTACTTCATGTTTAAATGTACCATGGTTTGTATCTTATCAACCAGATAATATTGCTACACTTTGGTACATGGTATTATTCTAAATGTCCATTGAAACTTGAAACATCTAGATTAGATAAAGGAGGTATATAAACATGAGGAGTTGTAAAATGGAATATTTTTTAAAAACCTCCTGCACTCGAGTAGGATTGTTCCGACAAAACAGAGTACAGATTCAAGCCAAAAAATATTTTGAGACATGATATTTTATCACAAACTGTTTTTGGCTGTGGGTCAAACTTTTAAAAAAACTATAGGATTAAAGGTCATGACTAAAAAAGCTATGGGATTAAATTCATCTACTGGTTAGGACTAAAGAAAACAATGAAAACTTTTAACACAAAATGAATATATTAATCAAAGTTTAGTAGATCTTTGATGTTTATATATTAATGAAAAACAGCAAAAATTATTGAAAACCAATTATTTAAAAGCAGGATCACAATATCAGTTCACAGAAATACAATTGAGTAATGTCAGTAATTTAGATATTTTTACTTTTTGAATCTGATTGTCAATATATTGAATCAATTTCCGGTTTTTTTCAGCAAAAATGAGTGTTTAGAAATATAAAAAATTCAACTCATACCTTTGTTAACTCCACCAATTGTTAATATCGACGATATTTGATACAAACTTTTCAGTATCGACGATATTCAACACAAAAATATCTAGTATCGGCAATATTTGATACAAAAATGATCAGATGCCACCCATACTTTTTTAACTACACAACTACTTGATACAAAAATTGGAAAACCCTTTTTTAACTACAATATTTGATGAAAAAAATTGGAAAAGTTCACCTTTAACAAATATAGAGTAAAAAACGAGTGAAAATAACTAAAAATTTAAGATACCTTTATATCATTTTAAATTCATTTCTCATTTTTGACACAACCCTTTATTTGGAAATCTGAAGCATTTATAACTGATCACTCATATTAAATTTAATTGATTCGACACTTGAAGATCTTAGCATTGAAGTACCCATTTTTCAAAGATGGATGAAGTCATGCAGACAAGTGTTAATATCATTTAAAAAAAACGTAACCCCTTTGCAAACAGTTTGAGATTTCAAGTCGGTTGATATGTTTTGGTGGCAGATGGAATGTCAATAATATTAAGGTTGGTATGTATCTCAATGTTATTCAGCCTTCCCACCACTGTTCAAACCGGCGAAAACCTTTCTTTAAGATGGCGATTTTTAACAAAGGACTCTTCACACATGTTCATCAATCAAGAACCAACCATCTCAATCTCAAATACTAAAGAATACAAAGTCTAATTAAACTTCAATCATTCACTAAATTTACCATTTATTCACGTAAATATATCAAAACTTTTCGGCGGAATGTCTGCATTTGTGTAATTTCCTTCTTATTTATTAAATTCAACTAGTATATCTCTTGTCTGAAAAATTAAGTAGGAACAATAGAATCACAAATGGGTATTACAGAATGAAAAATTTTGATGCAATATAATTATGAATATTAGAAAAGGATTGAAAATCGGAAATTGTAAAATAGGAATAGTCAAATTTTATATCAATAGTCAAAAGTAATAGTCAAATTGTCGTGAATATTCAAATTGTAATAAGAATAATCAAATTGTAAATCAATATAGTCAAATTTATATAGTCAAAAATGATGAATCGGGAACATAGTCAAATTTGATGAATCATGAATATAGTCAAAAATGATGAATCGTGAATATAGTCAAAAATGATGAATCGTGAATATAGTCAAAATTGATGAATCGTGAATATAGTCGAAATTGATGAATCGTGAATATAGTCGAAAAAGGTTTATAGGGCATCGCTACTATCTGGCTTGGATTGCAGTTGGGTGGAACTGTAACGGTTTGATTCGGCAAGAAACAAAGAGACCCCATATTTGCACTGACTGATCAAGAAAAGGAGATGAATATAGAAACTGCAAAATGAATAAACTAAAACCATATATCTCTGAAATATAAGAAATAAAAATTATGAATATATAAAGAAAAAAATTATATGAAGCAAAAAAAATAGCCCTTCCTTTACTTGGTTGAATTCAAGTAGTTGTCATTAATATGCTGTTGACGTTGTTGATGATGTCCCTCAGGATAGCTACTTGACCTTGAGCTATTGTTGTTGTTATTGTTTGTAAAACCGATATGCTGAGATCCAATGCGAGAATGAGATGGTGTAGAACTGATTGAATTATTGCTGGTAGAATTGCCTCCAGTAGTGCCGTTATTATTGCCATTATTGTTTGGTTGAGAGCGTACGCCAAGGGGATTCTTTGAGAATGATAATCTAATACCTCCCTTAACACTGTTGGATAAGCCAACACCGTACAACTCCTTAAGAGCCATTGATGCATAAGATACATCTTCGAATTCAACAAAGCACATTGGTCCATTGGCTTTTGTACGAAACGATAATCGCTTGTAACCAATTCGAGAAGAAAAGATTTCCTTAAGCTCTTCTTCATTAGTGTCAGGAGGAAGATTACCAACGTACAAAGTATTACAAGGAGGGTTTTGATCTGCAGGATTTGCAGGAGGTAAAACTCTTCCTCCGCTCTGCAAAATTTGTAGAGCTGAACCACTGCTAGTAGGAGAATAAGGAACAACGACTTTACTGCTATCAATATTAGAGTTTGCACCAGTGATTGGGATATTCTGATAACTTCTAGCAGTTGAACTTCTTCTTTTTTCAGACCAAGAATTTGAAGTGGGAGTATTTGGAGGTAAATTTTGCGTAGAAGTAGCAGAGGTGGCAGAAACAGAGCGAGAGGGTTTAGTTGTTGAGGGTACTGTTGTGGTGGGCTGAGTGGTAGGAGATTGGGGTTTTTGTAAAGGTTTAGTGGCACGAGTTGACTGGGAATTTAATGCAGAAGGTTGATATAAGGAACCCGATGAATAGCCAGATTCATTTTTCGAGAGCCATGCCATGGGATCTTTAACAAGATCACTGTACTCTTCATCTTCCTTACTTTGAGACTCGAGTAACAAAGACTTGCCAGTTTCGCTAGTAGTGTAGTCAGACTCACCTGGAAAGATATTTCTTGGAGAAGACGGGGAAAAGACGGTACCATTAATTTCTCTGTTTCCATATAGATCAGGATAGGTGGGAGGAAGTATTTCGAGCTGAGTTTTCAAGATATTTCCCGAGGTGGACAAAGCTGAAGGGAATACGAATCTTGAGGTAGATTTTGAAAAGACGCTATTTTGTTGTTGAGAAAAAGGCTGGGAGAAGGCGTTTAAGCGCATGGAGTCTTGAAATCTGTTGTACAAGATTTCGCATTTGATTGCGTTTTGTGGGTTATTTAGCTGAGAGTCTTTTGGAGCAAAAACGTGAGGGTTCGAGGTGAGTACGTTTAAAGCGTTTGTTGCGGCGTTCAAGCTCTTGAAGTAGCCAGTTCCAACGACCGAGGAGGGCAAGCCGTCGTCGGCGATAGACTGAGATTTTTGGATTTCTGAGTAAATGAATTCTGGGGCGAAAGTGAACAAGACGTTAAATTCTTGTTCTTTTATATCTCTTGGGAGGTTTGAAACGCGTAGGGGGATAAAGGTAGCAGCGTCTTCTTGTTTGATTGGAAAGAAGTTTGAAGTGCCAGTGAGAGGTTGCGGAATGTTCTGGGAGGAGGTAGGTATGCTATTGTTCTTCAAGTAAGAAGTGTTGATGCTATTCGTCGATGCAGGTGGGTGAGAAATGCTATTAATGCTACCGTGGGAGTTTGAAAATGGGAATGTAGGGGAGAAGAAGGAAGGATGATCTATTGAATCGTTTCCCTGGGGGTCACTGGAGTCGTTAATACTTGGAAACATTTTGTTTCGTTGAGGGTTTATAGATAGAGAAGATAGAGGATCAGATTTTTGGGGAGATCCTAGATGAAGATTTGGAGGAAAAGGTTTTGACTGTATCATAACAGGTTGGTGGGAGGTGGGTTGTTGTTGGTGGTGGTGGGAGTAGTTGGTGGTGGGTGGTGGGTGGTGGGAGTAGTAGTTTAGTTGGGGTGTAGTAGTTGTAGTTGGGGTGTGTAGTTGTAGTTGGGGTGTGTAGTTGTAGTTGGGGTGTGTAGTTTAGTTGGGGTGTAGTAGTTGTAGTTGGGGTGTCGTAGTTTAGTTGGGGTGTCGTAGTTTAGTTGGGGTGTAGTAGTTGTAGTTGAAGTTGGGGTGTAGTAGTTTACTTGGGGTGTAGTAGTTTACTTGGGTGTAGTAGTTGTAGTTCAAGTTGTAGTAACAGTTGAAGTAACAGTTGAAGTAACAGTTGAAGTTTTGTTGTAGTAACAGTTAAAATAGCAGCTTGTAACTTGTTATCTGTTTTTTATCTGTTCTGAATCTTTTCTGGATCTGTATTCAAGTCTTATTCAAGTCTTATTCAAGTCTTATTCGTATTCGTATTCTTATTCTTGTTCTTACTCTCACTCTCCAATTCCAATTCTCTCCAATTCCTATTTAATCCTTCGCGTCGTGACAGGTGGCGAATGTGGAAAATTGAAATTTTTTTTTATCACAATTACTAAAGTGACTTGTAAGAAAAGAAAAGGAAACTACCGCTCCTAAGAAAATAAAATAAAATAAAATAAAAAAAACAAGTTTTCTTTCTCTCTTTCCCCTGTGAAATTTTTTTAAAAATTTAAGGTTTCAAACACTTTTCATAAGAATATATCCACACAAAAATTACTATTTCCTCCCTTGTCTTGTATATTGCACGTGATAATCGCTAGAATTAAAGTCTCCTTATAACGATATATCATTGTATATTTGGTGTAATTATAAACAGAGGATTTTCTTTAAACCTTAAAAGACAATTTTGACATAACTGTCGAGGAGTTTAGTTGTGTAAATTTAAGGAGGGTAATGATTAGTAATTGGGGCTTATTAATGGGTTATGTCAGGATATTACCATAATATCAATTGATCATTACAACAGTGGGCCATTACATCAATTGACAATTACAACAGTGGGCCATTACACCAATTGACCATTACATCAATTGACAATTACAACAGTGGGCCATTACACCAATTGACCATTACACCAATTGACAATTACACCAATTGACCATTACACCAATTGACCATTACATCAATTGACAATTACACCAATTGACCATTACATCAATTGACAATTACACCAATTGACCATTACATCAATTGACAATTACACCAATTGATCATTACACCAATTGACCAATTTACCATCACACTAATGAACCACAACATTCTCTAATACACTATACACTCTACCATCACACCAATTGACCAATTTACCATCACACTAATGAACCACAACATTCTCTAATACACTATACACTCTACCATCACACCCTCTAATACTCTACCGATTTCATCATCACATCTAATACTCTATTTTAATCATTACTCTATTTTATTCATTACTCTATTTTATTCATTACTCTATTTTATTCATTACTCTATTTTATTCACATTTTATTCACATATTTTAACCTACATATACTCCAAAATAAAAAAATTAATCATGTCTTTTATTACTCCTAAATTATCTCTACATCACCAATCTCTATTGAGATCAGCTAGTAAAGTTGCTAGTGATAATGTGAATTCAACTAGAAATTTACCATTAACTGAAACAAATTCTGAAAAATTAATCAGAAACTTCTTAGATGCTGCTATTGGTTCATTAGCATTCTTAAGAGGCTTCTTTCCTGATGAAACCTTCTCAGATGAAGCAATTGATTTACCTTCAATCAGTAAAAAATCTAAAAAAGTCAACATTAAAAGACTTAAATCTGGAATCTCTGAAGGTGCTGATATGTTATCGTCTTGGTTGGTACGTTTTTTAAACTTTTCCATTGCTATTTCTAACACTTGATTAGTATGAAGGTGTATTTGATGCTTTAGAAAAACGATTTTTACAATCAATCATTCTTACTGTTTATAAGGATCCCAAGAATCCTACTGATATTTTGGAAGCTTATATTTTTAATTTGACTTATTCAAATGATCAGATAAAATTGGATTTAAATGTTTCTGCTGGTAAACTTCCAAAACATGTTGAATCTACATATCAAGGTATGATTTGAATTTTTTTGAATTTTTATTGAATTTTTGAACTTTTGAATGATTCTTTTTGGATAATTCTTGAATTTCTTATCAAATTCAAACATAATTCTCTTCTCTAACTTGTTAGATTCTCGCAAAAATATCTTATTCATGCTCAAAATTTTCATCCTAGCAACTCAATCTATTGGTGTTTGTGAAGGTATTACCTTTTCTTGATTCTTTTGCTATTTTCTAACTCACTAGGCTCCCGTTTTTTGGCAATGAGACTTACCTATACTGATAATACTCCAAATTATTATCAACCACCTTATTTTCATGATTGCTCAAAAGATTCAAATGAAAAAATTCTCATTACAAATTTATCTCAATCTGGTAAACTTTTGGTGCCTGGTATCACAGATATTGGAAATTATAGGTATTACAAATTTCTACTTTTTAAACCCCTTCTAACTTTTCTAGTTTATCTTTAAAAGTTGTATCAAACTTGGTCATTGAAAATTCAAAACTTGAAATACCTGAAACTATTGCTTCAGATGAAGAAATTACTTCTTCAATTCCAAGTATCTCAAAAAAACCATCTTTTGTGAAAATTCCAACCATTGATTTGAAAAATTCTTTGGACACAAAACATTCTTCAAATGATTTGACAATTGATACAAGAAATTCTTTGGATTCAAGAAATTCCCTAAATGATGGAAAAAACTCTTTGAATACGAGAAATTCACTGAATGATATGAAAAACTCTTTGAATACGAGAAATTCACTGAATGATATGAAAAACTCTTTGAGTACGAGAAATTCACTGAATGATATGAAAAACTCCTTGGAAACAAGAAATCTGAATGATAGGAAAAACTCTTTGAATACAAGAAATTCTTTGAGTAATATGAAAAACTCAGTGATTGATTCAAATTCTTATTCTCAATCAAATATTGTAAAAAGAAAAACCTCGTTTATCGATTCAACAAAAACCCCATTGACTGACCCAAAAAACTCTTTGATTAATACAAAAAACTCACTGAAAGACCCAAATTCTTTTACTCAATCACAGTCTGATATTTTAAATAGAAAAACTGCAACTCAAGAAGTTTCATTCGGTTTGAGAGAAATGGTAAATTTCACTTACATTTTCTACAACATTCTTCTAACTATTTTATCAGGCTAGAACAAGTACTCAAGAGTTTAGCGTAACTCAACCTTTGGCAAATGATACCAATGACAAAATCAATTGTGATTGTAAAAATGATACTGACGATTTCGATACGGTAAGTTTACATTTACAACTTATGTTTACTAACTTTCAAAAGGTCCAATGTGAAAAATGTGAAAATTGGGTGCATTGTCAATGTTATGGATATAAAGATTCAACTGATGATCGTCTCAAAGAATTTCACTATTGCTACACTTGTCTCTATGGTGAAAACACTGTTGCATACAATGAAGCAATTGAGTTAATCAAAAGAAGAAAATTTCTACATTTTGCTCTAAATGAAGGTGAATTTAATCCAACTCCATCACTTGCAGATCGATTATCTATTGATAAACGGGATTTCAACAAAGTTTTTGGAGCTCTAGAAAAAGAAAAAGTTATTGTCAAAAGTAAAAGAGGTGCAGATTCTAGTTGGAGTTGGAGATTAACTTCCTCTGCCAAAAAATTGAAAACTATCAACAACAGATATTTCAACCCTGAAAAAAATAGGCTCGGTACATTGTGTTCTGTTGTTTCAAATAATAGTGCAGAATCATCAATATATGACGGAACAAATACTGATACAGATTACTCAGAAGATGAAATTCCTCGTTTGTCAAAATAATGTTTTTTTTCATATAAGGAACTCATATTAAATTAAAATGTTGATGAAATCACTCTTCCAACTTTTTCATTTTAGCTACTTTTGCTTCTTCTCTCATCTTTCGAATAGCAGACATTGCACTAGTCCTAGATCCACTAGATTTCTTAACTGAACGATCAGAAACTGCTAACTTATTTTCAGGATCAAGCTGTGAAAATTTTTCATCATTGTGCTTTGTACTGGTAACTTGTGTTATTAAACTGTCATCCTTACTGATTTCATGAATAGGAACAAATTTGTGGGAAAACAAATCGTTATCAAAATCCTCATCTTGAATCTCAGCTTTATCCAAAGTTGTGGTACTGGTTGTTTCTAATTTGGATCGGAACTTGGAAAGCATAGCTAAAGTTAAAGCTTCGCGTTTCCCGCTCCCCTTTTTATGTCTTCCATTGGTTCGTAATTTGTACTTTTGTCGTTCTTGGTCGATCAAGAGATCTGAAGTTTCTGCTATGCTAGAAGAATTTGCACGTTTTGTATTAGACTTGTATGATGATTTGAGTTCATCATATTCTGATTGCAAAGCTGCTGCTGCTGCTGGCTGAATAGCTGTCAAAGGCTCTATTTCTTTCAACGGATACTCAGCTTCTGTACTAATTGTTGGTTCTATGCTTACCGGTTCTTGTAAACTGGGTAATTGTTGTTTCTCTATATTTTCAGGATCATCAAGAACCAAATTTTTGTCGTCTTTTAATACTTCGTGAGCAGACCTCATTTTGAACCGTTTCCGAGAAGTAAGTTTTGACGTTTTGATTGATATATTTGCACCAGTATCTTCATCTTCATCTTCATAAAACACTCTAACTTTTGGTTTCTTTGGCTTCACCGTTTTTTTCGTTTCAGTTATCGATTCTTCAAATTTAGCTGTTGGATATACCAAGTCATCAAAGTATGGTTCAACAATTTTCACACTTTTGATAACAGTTGGATATAATGGTGTTTCACCTTCCCCATCCTCAATCATATCACCTTCACTTTCTATTCTGGCAAGATTGTAAATTGATTCTCCAACAACTTTTCCAAAAACTGTATTTCGTCCATTCAAATTATTCAATTGAGGTCCACTGCTGCCAACTGTAATAAAAAATTGTGATCCATTTGTATCTCGCTTCCCAGCTATATTGGCGCATCCCAAGTACCCTCGACCTTTGAATTTAATTCTAGTATGAAACTCATCTTTAAAGTATGGTGCACCGCTATTCTTTGTTTCTGAATCTCTGTCACGATTTCCCGCTCCAGCTTGAACCAAAAACCCTCTTACTATTCTATGAAATGTTTTCCCTGTATAATACCCTTCAGCGCACCGATCTAAAAAATTTCGTGAGGCAATTGGAATTTCTTTCGCCCATAAAACTATTTCCAACTCGCCTTTAGATGTCTCAAATACTACCCGAGCACTGGAAGGTGGTTCTAAATTATTCGACATTTTTTTTACAATTATATTGGTGATTGAAGTGATGCAAGTTTTTAATGGGAGCAAATTTCATCCAGTTTTTTCAGCCGTACGCTTTATTACAACATTAGTTTAATTGACAAAATCTATTTATTTATGATTAAAAAATAGCTATATTTTAGTATTAATGTTCAAATATCTTGTTCAGTTAATTGAACAGAAGAAGTAACTTCACGACTACAACTTGAACAATAATTAAGAATCTTTTGTTTACTCTCCAATGGAGCATTTTTCACAAACTCAGTCAAAATATTAGACTCATCATCTAAGGAATATGATGAACGTGCAGATGAAGTTAATGCGCCAACAAGTCTGGAACAATATGATGCCTCATTGTATAGCCAAGATCTCCATTCTTTCATAACAATATCAGATTCCATTCGGTTCACACTTCGGAGTTCTACCATCAATGAGTTTCTTTTGGCCCCCAACTTGCTACGAATATGAAATAGACGTGATCTCAAACTTGTTTCTGATTCCTTTGACAACATTTCATTCAAGCGGAAATCATAACTTTCATGTCTTTTATCTTTTGTGTTTCTTTCTCCACTAGTTTCAATTTGCTTCTTGACTCTCTCATAATCATTCGATGATTCTGGAACCAAAACAAGTGACTTGAACTTGCCATAGCACAAAGATGGATATTCTGATTCATTTTGTTTAACTTCCATCGAGTATCTAGTTCCATCTTGAATAAGATTATCAATATCTTTCAGTAGAATTGATCTTTTCAGGAAAGGACTACCAAATCCTTTTAGAGTTGTTGGAGAACTTACCTCTTGTGCAATATTTCTAGCATTTTTTTCCATCCAGTACGAGGTGGTCGAACGTCCTGCCAAAAAAATGTTGACGAAACATGAAAATAGTAGTGCATATATCAAATACTGATTGATTGTGAAATTTCTCCATATTAATTTGACAATCTTCTGAGCAAGTATAACACCTTCTTCAACAAAACTCAAGCCCGAACTAATCAATGTTTCTTTAACATGATTCAAATAAGATTTGTTACTGATAACCAGTGTACTCAAAGGCAGCGCATTCTCACTTAATGACGGAGAAGTCTCGACAGAATCAGTAGACGTATTGGACGAAGATGCACCAACCTTACCAAACAATCTAATAGCCGTGATGCTGCTGCCCTTTTGTCCTAAGAGCCTTCTACAATCAACACACTTATCAATTATTATCATACATTCTTCTTCTGAATTTTTCAAAATAACGGGCTCTGTAATGCTTTTCAAGATGGTGGACTGAATCCATTCAATACTGCTCCAGATACTTAATTTTGAAGAATGTCGATCAATTTTTGTAATAACAAATCGATAAATTGTAAAAAACTTATCTCCACGAGGCAATTTCACAACGGTATGTCTTTCAGATACAATATAGCACTTATTATTGTCAAGTTTTTCAATTCTCTGGAAGAACATTAACCGGTCAGCATTTCCTTCATACTGCTTATATTGATCTGGAACTTGAAAGTATATTTCTCGCTCAACTCTACTCTTATCTACCAATTTCCATGGTTGCATGTCAACATTTTTGCGTACCATTGGACCTGACTCAGTATACTTGAAAACGGGAGACTTCTCACCAAACATGATATGAAAAAGAGCTTTAGCCGGAATATCAAACTCTTGTTCTTTAACCAGTTTTTTCATAATTTTCACCATGTCCGGAGCATCAATAGGAGTATCAGCTAATTGAGGGTTTTCAGACACTTCTTTTTGGACATTTGTTTTTTTTGGAACAGCTCCTAGAAGATTATGGCTGTTTTTAATATATGCATGCATGTATTTTTTGCCTTTGGACATGCCATCAGAGTCTTGTCCTAATAGTGTAGACACTTCCAGCTCACCACCATCTTCCTCTGAACACTCTGGTATAGCTCCACGCTTGAGAGCCTTGTCTCCAATATCTTGTAATTTTTGAATGATTTGCTGCAATCCAAGAGGTTTCTCAGCTTTGCAGTTGTCAATTAAGAATTGTAACCGTTTTTGTAAAATTTTACCCGAGTCTAGATAGAAATAACAAGTCGACACCACTTTTTCTCCAATTACATGGAGTATATCCTGGTTAAGACCCGTTTTCCCTTCTACACTTAAAAGATTAGCAGTAGAAGATACAACTGTTGTCACCATTCCCAAAAAGTGCGAATAAATATATGTGTGCGTTGGGGTCAAGTACAATCTTGCCGGAATAAGCTGGCTGGGGCTGAGTTGTAATAGACATCTATACACTAACACAACTCTATTACCATCAACATTGTCAAGAATATCGGGAAACAAGGAGTGCAGCTGAGCGTCTTGCGAACGTAAAAGAGGCGGGTAGTATGATGGGTATTTATCAAGATTGAGTTTCATCATTAAGCTATCGGCAGACGACGCAGAGTTAACCGATGGCGAAGCACTAGGAGGGTTGTTATCCGGACTGGTATTACCGCTGCTTAGATTTTCAGCTTGTAGGCATTTCAATTGTTGTTGAGCAGGCCAGTTAACAGAGCCACAGAAGTTGGCAGTAACCGCAGAAGGAATATCATTATTGCTTACCAAAGATGTTGATAAAATGGCCTCCTGAGACATGGAAGTAGGCATTGGAATATTGAGAAGAGGCGAAGGAGCCAGAGATGAGCCAAACAGTCCCACATTAGAGTGCACTCCAGGACTAAACTCGCTGTCGGTATTGATAGCAAATGACTTTAAATGGGATTCTTCAATGCCTTTAAACATGTTAATAGAGTGCATTAGACCTGCACTTTCTTCGTCGCCTGAAGTATTGCTATGGGTGAGTTCAACATCAATAGAGGTCCCAGCAGTAGATGCAAATTCTGAAATGAGAGGAGAGAATCGTTGGAAAGCATGAGAAATATTGGATTTTTTGTCACCTTCAATAGCCAAACGCTTAGCATCTTCAAAAACCTGAAGCCAAGATCGCAGCTCAGTGATCGTTTCAGCCTGCATCAACAAAACAGTATCTTTGGTTTTAATTTCAAATGTGAATCTTCTGTCTTCGGTAGATACGGGAGTAACATGGCAAAGTAAAACGCCTATTTTATCACATTCCTGAACAAATGTTCCTGAAGGGGAGACATTAAGCCACCCAAACATTCCGTTTTTGACAAATACCCATCGTCTTACCCAGATCTGGCGCACTCCTTTATTGCTTGTAGATTTAACAAAAAGCCAACCATGTTTTTGGTCCAAATCATCTCCAGTGCGGTCAGACTTTTGGGGTACAAAGTGAGTAATAGTTGAGCTTTGAGTAGTGTAGACGTTCATTTCTCTAGGAGGAATTGCTTTATCTAATGCCATATCTTGTAAATCTTTCAAAGCCTTTTCCATTTCCTTCATGAGAGGCTTTGAATTTTTTTGCATATTTTTGGTCCAAGCTCTTAATCTTAACATTTCAATACCAATTCTTTGAGCAGCTGGGTCAGCAGATTGAAATTCATTTGGCGATAAGATCCAAGGATCAGCCAAAGTCTTTACTAAACAAGTATCGAGTTTGAATTGAGTTTTAGTGATTGCATTACTGAGATCAAAGCTAGCTTTAATGTAGGCTTTTCTAGTTTCAGCAAGTTGAAAAGCGTCTTCTCTTATGGACGAGGGTTCCTTATTTTTGCTACAGCCCAGATATTTGGAAAGAACGTTATCGTATCTTGATTGTGCAGATTCAAAAATTCGTCTTATGTCTTTGTAGGTCTTGAGTTCAGTTTTTTGAAACTTTGTGAGCGGAGCAATGAGATTTGAGTGTTTGTTGCGAACGGTAGAAATGATTTTGGTCCAGTACTGTTTTGAGCTTTCAGCGTAACGTCTCATAACCAAGGCAGTATAATCATGATCAATGATACCTTGACCAGCAAAGTCAGGGACGAATTTTGAAATCATTTGGTTAGCGAGATCCTGGACAACTAGTGGAATAGTTAGTAAATGAGGATAAAAACGGATATGAAGTACTAACCTTCCATTTCATTAGACAATTTTGTAGTCGACTTGACGAATGAGTCCAACCATCTATCCACAGCTTCGAATTGAATGTTGAGGTGATTTACTGAACTTCTGAATGAAGGACTGTCGAGGGCTGTTTCTTTGAAAAGAACAGCAATGACACTTATAGGATGAGTAGAAAGTTCATTATCTTTAATTGATCTTATTCCTTGATATTGTTCAATTGAAGACAATTCATCAGGTAAGTTTGACATGGCGAGTCTTTTAAAATAAGAGTGGGAATGAGGACGAATAAGAATATAAATAAGGATGAACAAGGATCTGAATAAGGATTTGAATAAGGATGTTGAGGGATATGAATATGAAAATGGGAACGAATATAAAAACGAATATAAAAACGAATATAAAACGAATATAAAACGAATATAAAACGAATATAAAAACGAATTTAAGAATAAGGATTAATAAGAATATAAATAAATAAAAAAACAATTAATGATTCTCTAATTATGAATATACGATATATATATATATCGGCGAATGGAAAATAAAAGGAACAAAGCGGGAAATAAACTTATAAACGCAGCAATATTTCAATACATTAAAAGCACGTGATTAAACAGGTTCAGGAGTACAAGTTGAAGGAGTTTTGTAGCTAAGCAAGCAATCAAAGCAGTAGAAATGTATTGATAGAACAACTATTTAGGAGCAGCAATATTAAACAAAAACTTGATCAAACTATATATTTCAAAAAGGATCAAGATCTCATTAGCTCAACCAAATTCTAAATCAATCAGATTCACTTAATCAACAGTAACACCTTTAGCCTTTAAATCGGTTCTTGCTTGCTCAATTTCCTATGATAATGATTAGAATCAATTTTTAGTCTCTGCTATATACTCACCTTGACTAAATCGTGATATTCTGCTTCTTTATCATTAAATGTAAAGACACCCCATCCCAATGTTCCCAGCGCATATGATCCAAATGCAACCAACGCCCAGAATGGTAGCACGGGAATTACTTCTGATTGAAATGTCTCCCCAGTAGGAATGATCCCAGTATAAATTGACACATAGACTGCAAATAGTAAAAGTCCTAGTCCAGCGGTTTGAGTAGCTTTAGTCATGTTTGTAGTGTTTGAAGGAATTGTGAATAAAGAAGAAAGTGAAAACTCCACGTATATGGGAGTAAGAAATTAGTTGCTATAGAAACAAAGAGAAAATAAAAAATTATTGAATTCAGGATCGAACTTGAGATTTACGAAATATAAGCTTTTGATAATTTGGCTAAAAAAACAAGACAGTGGGAGTCAGAGGGGGTAGAAGAGTTAGAGTGTTACTATGAATCTTTTTATTCTGTACAAGCAAATTTTACAAAACAACATTTAAATAGTTGATCACCGTGGGGAGAAGGGGGGGAGGTGAGTTTTGGCTCACCGTGGGTTTTCCATGATGGTTTTTAACGCGGTACCTCTTGCTACAATGGGTAGCACAAGACGGGACTCCAAAGCACTACCTCACCTTAAATTAAAGTAATTTGAACCACCCAGCGAAAGCTGTTGTACTAAGAAACAAATGGGAAATTCTTATAATTATAGAGGTTGTACTTTAATAGTACGACTTCGTCGTCCTATATAGTGAAATTTTGTTATATAAAACGATAAGTATTTGAATAGTTAAAATGAATCTATCTATCTATCTATCTATCTATCTATCTATCTATTCAAATAGTTGATTGATTTAAATAGTTTAAATGTATCAATTGATTAAAATAGTTGATGATTTAAATAGTTTAAATGTATCAATTGATTAAAATAGTTTAAAATTATCAATTGATTTAAATAGTTCAAATGTATCAATTGATTTAAATAGTTGAAAAATATTGTTTAAAATGTTGAAAAATATTGTTTAAATTGTTTAAGAATTTTGATCATATAGTTGAGAAATATTGATTAAAATAAATAAAATAACTGATTTCAAAAGTTAAAATAAATCCAAGTTGAGTACTTTAATAGTTAATTTATTCATCTACAAATTAAATAACTTGAAAACTTGGGCAAGAAATCGTTTTAGAGACGTCAAAAAAAAGAAGCTAGAAAAACCTTTTATTATTTAAATCGTACTAAAATGTTGATCCATTAAATTATTAAAATGCTGCTGAGCCCACTTGACGGTATTGCACTTAGTTTAGCTCATAAATATTCAAGTATTAATCATTTAATAGTAATTGCTAATCTAACTTTTTTTTATTTTTTCTTGTTATCAAGTCTCTCGCAAGTGCAGGTTTAAAAGATTTTTTTTGTTTTTGGAGAACAGGAGACGCGAATAAAGTTGATATTTCCAAAAAGAAGAATTGAGAATTTGGGAAATACGAATCAATGTAGGATTAGTTACCAGTAGTGATATTATACATGAAAAAAAAAGAGTTTGTATTATGAAAATTCCAATGTCCAAAAAAGGTCTGAAAATATCCAGAAACTGTTAAATTTTCTCGATTTAAATAATCAAGAATATGCGGTTGAATATAATTTCAAGAATTCACTATGGATTCATGAAAAAAAGTTTAGAAAAACTCAATTATTCGCGTTTTTTTAAACATTGATCATTCCCAAATATTCTGTAAAAAATAATTTAGATGAAAATATTTAGCCAATTTAAGAAAAAAATAATAAAATCAATGTTTTAGATGTTGAAAGATTGAGTTTGTTCTTCAATTTGAACCTTGTATTGAAAAGAATAGGTCTTGTGAAATTTGCTTGTTTAGTAGATTCAAAAACACCTGATAAAATTCAAAATTCACCATTATATATTCATTATGTAAATAATGAAGAAAAAAATTAAAACATTTGGAGTCCAGCCAAAATTTTACAATTTTTTCAACATAAATCAGGCATCAGCTGTAATGGCAACCTCAGCTACAAGGCCTTCAATAAATAAATTCCTACCACCTTTCTTCATATGAGTCTTGCGATGTGCACGAAGATTGTCAGAACGAGAGAATCGTCGTCCACATTCTGCAACATCACATTTATAAGGACGCTCATCGGTATGAATCTTTGCATGCCTCTTTAAATGTTCCAGACGTCTAAAGAACTTGTGGCAATGTGGGCACTGATGAGGCTTCTCGGCGCCAGCGTCCGAGTTGCGTGGAGGGCGGCCGGGACGGCCAACCCGTTTGGGAGTAGAAGCAGAAACAGACTTCTTTTTAGAAATGCACTGAAGTTGGCGAGTGCTAGAAGCACAAGATGATGATGAAGTAAGATTCAGGGCTATTGAAGCAGCTGCAACGGCAGCTGCAGCTGAATTGCTAAGATTAGCTGAAGGATGCTGATTATAATACAAAGGAGTGTAAATGTATGGCTGTTCGAGATGATGTTGGAAATGGGGATGCTGCTGGGTATCGTAACACTCTTTGTAAAGTTCTGGCGAGATTGATCTCGAAGATGCAATAGAAGAGCAAGAATCAGAATGGGACAGAGAAGGAGGAGTAGAAGGAGTACTTGACTCCAAGAAGGAAGGGCTGTAGAGGGAATCAGAGTCTTGATTCAGACACAGAGGATCCATGGAGTGGGCGTTGATAAAAGAGTTAAGTCCGTAGTCCTGCAAGTCACGACAGTCTTGCTGGTCGTGATGCTGGTGTTGAAGCTCCGTAACGGGAGTGACGAGGCCCATAGGTTGGATGGTTTGATGGAGGGGGGTGGTATTTTGGGTAACTGCTAGTAGTGAGACAGAAGAATCAGGAGCACTGTATGATTCTAAAGGTTTGTGAATGATTTTTGATTCCGGAGTGCTCAAATCCACAAACGAGTCGTCGATACTACTGTCATTAATGTAAGTGTTCATGTACTGTTGGAGCATTGACGGGTCCGATTCCAAGGACGAGTCGTAGAAGTAGTAGTTATTTGGGGTGAAGGAGATTGCTGGAGAGAGAGACATTTTTGACTTCAAGATGAAAGAAAGACGGATACTTTTATATGGAGGACTAAATAGAAGGACTAAAGAGAGTAGAGAAGGGATACAACGAATGTAACAATGTGTAACAAGATGTAAACAGAAAAGAACGAAGCCAGGCCTGGAACAGGATAGTTGGGTTTCAAGGTGGTGATAGTTGAAGGAGGTTAGGAAGAAATGAAAAAAATAAGTATGAAAAAATAAAAAAAGATAAAAAAGTAATAATATAAATAATAATAATGAAAAAGACGTTTTTTAATGAAATGGAATCCAGGAAAAATTCAAGAATTTATATCTTTTGGAAATTCCACAACGATACCAGCAAAAAGAACATTCCGTCACTAACCACATCTAAACTCTACGATAGTGAGTTGAAAAAGAAAAGAAAGCAGTTGCATGGAACATTTTCTTTTTTGTGTTTTCGCGTAAGTATCCACCAAAGTTTTTTATGGCTTTACTAATCGATTCGAGATTACTGTCATATTCAGTGACAATGTGTACCAGGGTTGGTGTTTGAGTATCCATTTGTCAACGGTTTATACCCATGTTTTTTCCGCCTTTGTCTTAAACACCAATTGTTCCCAGGGTTACCAACATTTTTGGGGGTCCAAAGTTTGGTTTACACACATGCATGCTGCACTATAGACACGATGTAGATGCAGTTAAACGCGTGTTGTTTGTTCACAAGAATTTTGGTTTTTTGGATTTTTAGCGGTAGTTTTTTCTTTTTTAGACTGAGGCACTGATTTTTTGATTGTGGTTATTAATACGTGCGGTTTGCGCGTTAAATTATTTGTAGACGCGTGTGAGCGCGTGCGTATGTGCACATATACACATCTGAGACACGCACACGCGTATTTTGACTAAACCCGAAACAGAATTTTTTAGTTTTGACGGGTTTCCATGTTACACTAATGGAATGAAAGAAAAGTAAACAAAAAAGTTATGAAAAATAAATTTGAGAAATATTTAATGGAAATATAGTAGATTAATGGGTATATTTAAAAGATATTAAACAAACATGAAAAGTATACTATTAAATTTTTAAATATTATTAAAAATTATTAAAAATTACTTAAAATTATTAAAAATTATTAAAAATTATTAAAAACTATTAAAAATTATTAAAAATTATCAAAAATTATCAAATTTTTATTTGAAAATATTTAAAAAATATTTCTAAACTCAGTTGTTCGCGTCGCCCCGTTACTGGTGCCGCAGCTTGAAAAGTAACAAAACACATGTCGTGTGCATGACGTGAAAATCTAATAAATTTGTTTGTTTGAATTTTTCGTGACGCGTTAATCGTTAATTATTCTAATCGAATGATTCTATCATCGCGCCTATGCTGAAACCATTTTATTACTAGTTTCTTTCAGTATCCACCTGTAACCTTTGTGCACAGAACTCCATCTCGGATCTCAGCCTTCAGCTATGAAGATGCTGTCATCAACATACCACTTTCCTCACTAATAGTATTCAAAAATAGAGGGTATATCATGGTTTATACCAAGTTATTTGTTATTGAATCTGGTGTTAAGATTAGTGCTGAATCTAGTGATATTATTGAATCTGGTGTTGAATCTAGTATTGAGTGTTATTGAATCTAGTATTGAGTGTTATTGAATCTAGTACTAAATGTTGAATCTCGTACTGAATATACGTTCCTAGTACTAAATATCTAGTGCTAATCTTCAAGTACTAAACATCAAATGCTAATCATTCAGTACTAATCATACTTATCATTCAGTACCAATCATTCAGTACTAATCATACTAATTATTCAGTACTAATCATTCAGTACTAATCCTCTAATCTTTTAATCCTCAATCCCCAATCCTCTAATCCCCAGTCCCAAATCCCCAATCCCCAATCCTCAATACTCAATCTCCAATCCCCAATCCTCAATACTCAATCTCCAATCTTTAATACTCTCTAAAACACTTTTATCACCTGGTTAAATACTAACGTCCCATATACCAACATTGTAAATCCAACCAACTGAAA
Organism: Geotrichum albidum; assembly: GCA_003707475.1. Lineage (NCBI taxonomy): Eukaryota > Fungi > Ascomycota > Dipodascomycetes > Dipodascales > Dipodascaceae > Geotrichum > Geotrichum albidum. The sequence goes on from PPJE01000005.1 coordinate 37,540, forward strand.
TATTTGAAATGTCTCCCATCCAAGCATCATAGAAACTGCCCATATGCCAATTGTCCTACAGGTATCAACAGTGGATCTAGAAGTAGCAGAAAGCAACCGCGTAACAGTCAACCCGGAGATATTAAACAAAGCCAATGAGACTACTATGACAACTGAAGAAACAAGTAATGATCCGTGATGGACAACTTCAACAGCGCCTGCATACACATTGAATTCACGCTGCTGCGTAATTGCATAGATTAGCGTCGACAATACTATGCTTATCAGTGCCCCGAACGTTCCCTCCCATGATACCACTCTGATTGGATCAAGCGTGTACCGTTCCAAAATGAACTCTTCTACTACAAATTGACATGCAGTGAACATCTGCGCAAGTAGAATGAGCAGTACTCCAAACATGGCTCCCCATGCATCTTTCTCTCCAGTGGCACTACTAGACAGCCCAACAATAAAAACCCCAGTAGTAACAGCCAGAAGCCCCAACCACTGTGACTTTTCAAGCTTCCTCTTTAAAAATAAGACCGACAAAGCTGCCACAAAGAGTACAACAGTACCTCGCACCATCTGAAACACGCTCACTGGGGTCACTAATAAACCAACATTCATGAGCGTAGTTGCACAAATGTCACACGAAGCAGGAATCGCCATTAGTAACAACTTCCAGCCCTTCAAACGAGTCTTTTCTTTGCGTTCTACAGACTCAATTGCTACGTACAACTCGTTCGGCCCTTTTATCAATCGTACCGCTAAAACAGCAACCCAGACTGACGCTTCTGCAACAAACATTTGCACCGTCTGAAAAACTGGTTGGTTAAACAATTGGCCATTGCCAATATCTTGTTTATCCTGATATTTGGTGAGTAACGAGTTGGAGCATCCTGTAATAAGCATCACCGTTACGATAATAGGCTATAATTAAAGTCGAGCAAGAAGGTGGACGTAGATCCATCTTCGGCTCTTTTTAGCCTCTCAGTTAGGATTCTTTTTTAAACTCTTTCCTTGTCTACTCACAATCAAGTACGAATTCATTATGCAATTTAAAGAGTAAAAAGAATTTAGAAATGAAAGAAATGAACCGTTATAAAGTTCAATTTAGTTGTGATTCTGTTGAACACCCAAACTGGCGTTTATCATTAGTCCTGAATCTTTCCAATTTCTACGCAGTTTCCTGGACCTAAACCAATTCCCAGGTCGTAAACCAATTCACAGACCAATTCCTGGACCATTTCTTAAACCATCATCTAAGTTTTCTACATAATTTAAGTTTCTCAAGTCAACTAAGTTTCCAATGTTTTCTAGTTTGTCTAATTTTTTAGAGTTCCTAAATGATTTTGAAATTTTCTAATTGATCTTGAATTTTTAAAAACGCGCCTTTGTACTTCCTCTTCTAGCCAATTGTGAATTAAGATTTTGTGCCAAAAAATGAGAAATCACGTGATATAATTATAATTTGCTCATCGAGATCGAAGAAATCGGAAACACTAAAAAAAAATGTTGTTATTTATAGATTACGACATCACACCAACCTTGTTGGAGGGCGTGCGTAAATCTGACAATTGAGTTACCATGGTAACAAGATTCATTCCAAAATATTCTTAGGACTGATATATTCACGTTTGAGCAACTGATTTCAAAAAGTTGGGGCTTTGTACATAAGGTTCAAGATCAATAATAATATATTTTCGATTCCACCGAGGGTAGGGCTTATATGGGAACGAGATACGAGTGTTTTTTTGGTACTGCAGAAGACGCGTCGATGAATGGCGTGAGAGTCGAGAAATCATGAGATTGGTCAAGAAACGCGTTTTTGTAATTTAGCATAGTTTTTATATTAGTTTTGTTTGATTTTTGTAATTTTTGTAATTTTTGTAATTTTTGTAATTTTTTAACAGGCTTTTTTTACCGTTTTTAGTATTTATTAACAGTTTATCAAGTAATAGCGGTGTTTAACTGTTGATCAATTTACGTGCAACCAGTTTATCGTAAATATATCATCATTTTACGTGCAAGTTAATCAACTGTTGATCAATTTACATAAATTTACTATTATCAGTTCATCATTTTACGTTATCAACTAATGAAACGTGATAAAAAGTGGATATTAGGAAGGTTTGAAAAGAAAGAAAATAAAGTCGCTGAGGTTTAAAATGCTCAATTGAATGGAATTTTCCGTTTCAATCTGATCGAAACGAAAGAAAGAAGCTTATTTAAAGTGAGAATATAACTGGAGAGCCTCGGAATAAGATTCAGTAATGTACAAAATATTCATGTACCAAGAACGCGTTAACAGATTTAAAGGTGACATTCTTTGAGTGGATTAAGAAATGAATAAGAATATTATTGAGATTGGAATGTTTTAGACGAATAATTATATTATTTGGTCAAATCACAAGTATTTGTGCCTGAAAAATTGTTTATTCCAAAAACACGAAAATGTTGAAATTTGATTCTGTGATTCAGAGTTTAGGTATAAGAGTAGTGAATGTATTGAATGTATATTGTGTTGAGTGTTTCGATGTATTTATTCATTTATTTTGTTTTCTATTGATTTTGTTGATTTCACATTGTATTGATTGTCATCAATCGATTAATTTTTTTCTGTATTTTCTGTTTACTTAGTATTCAATTGGAATTAATTCTTTTTTTGATTTTATATTCAATTGGAATTATTTTTCAATTGATTTAGTATTCAATTGGAATTATTTCTCAGTTAATTTAGTTTATATTCAATTGAAATTAATCATGTATTCTCTGGATTTTCATTGATTTTCTGTATCGTAATTTTCTGTGTTGTAATTCTCTGTATCGTCATTGACTCTTGTATTTTATTCTGTACTCTCTTGGATTGTTATCCATTTTCTCTTGTATAAATTCTATTCATATTCGTACCTCAATTGTATAATTCTGTCTCAATTTTTCATTGTCTAACACTTTCATCACTTCCTCCACTGAAATTAACTGCATGTCTTTGACAGCTAATAACTAAAAATTAAACCATCCGTAAACTTCTGGTGAAACATGAACGACGCGTTTTAATGTTTACTACTTGATCCATTGGAAAACAAGATCCAAACTTTGACAAAAACATCATGAAATGTCTCCTCGTATTGCTATTGTTCCACTAAAATCTTGAAAAATACTCATCTTCTCTCCACCTTTCTCAAGTTCCATGATTGTCCATCTACCTCGTGCTAAACATGTGTAATATCGCCCTTGTTACCATAAACTACCCAAGCTTAATCTACAAACCCACAATTGTTAACTTGCAAAAACTGTAAAAACTTGAAAAATTTAATTTCATTTAAAACTCTTATTATATAAATGTAAGCTCCACTACTATCAAACCACATCTATCTAAGATCACGATGCTGTTAGCGAAAAGAGCTAAATATTCTACTCTACCACTTCCTTCTTTCACATTCCACAACCCAAAATCAAAGTCTCAAAAAACTCAAGTCTTCAACTTCAAATCATGATTCGGAAATTATAACTCTTTTACAGTTTCAATAACCAATAACGACAGCAAAATAATATAGAAATAGTATAAATTTACTGCCAGCTATGAAGGTCGGATGTGGATAAAGAAAAAATTCAAGTTTGCTGAAAAATTTTTTTTATATTCTAAAGAATCACGTGATATTTTTGATTCGGGCTAGGGCTTTATCACAAACTCTGTATATATTTGAAGAACTATATTGACAGATTAAAACATGAAAATATTTATATTTAAATGAATTAAAAAAAATAAAACAATTAGAAAAAACAGAAGATTCTGTAAACATTCTTATGAGCGCTTCACTTCTTTAGCCCATCCTTCAATTTCTTTGCCTGAAGTTCCGGGGACTCGATCAACCTTAACATCTTCTAATCCTACTGTATCTTTCAACCATTCATGGTTAGACATTCCTCCAGCGTCCGCTCTCTTTCTCGGATTCAACTCCAACATTGGTAACAAAAAACTTGACAATAAACGGGCTTCTTCATCTGTATAATTGTACTCTTTTAATACATCCTCTAAAGGGCGTGGCCGGAGCTTTTGAATATTCTTTAATTCTCCTCTTCGATTAAAGTACTCAGATGTGTATTTTCCTGTTAGCAAAACTTGCGAAGATATTCGGCCTAAAAGCTCAACAATCTGTGCAATATGATCATCGTCTTTATTATACTTGTCTCCTGAATGAGGATCAAACAGATAATCTCCATTTAGTAGTTCAAAAACCATACATCCCATACTCCAGATATCCGCACTAGCCCCCCAGTTAGACCCGAGTAGTACTTCTGGAGCTCGATACTGTCGAGTTTGAATATCATTAGAAAAATGATGGTCAACCCAGCACGCGTTCCCTAAATCTGCAATTTTGACACAGATTAAATTTTCTTCTAATGCAGTTCTAGATTTACCGTCTCTTGACGAAGATCGTGAAGAGTCCTTTGATGATGATATCGAGATTGTTGAAAGAGGCCCTTCAATGGGCTCAATTGTAGCCTCATCCTTTACGGGATCGACTGAAGACATTCCTAGTTCCCAGTCAAATTTTGCACCACTTCTTAAGGGACTCGGCAGCGGTCGTGATCCAGTCACTACTGATCTCCTCCTCCTTTGTCGTCTACTAGCTCTGTCACCCAAGTTAGGACCTTCGCTAGCCCTCCGTTTCGCTTTTCTGGCCTTTCTTTTTTCTTCTTCTTCTTCCTCAATCTTTCTAACAATAGTTTCGACATCTCCTATTTCAATAAGGACATTTTCAGGTTTCAAGTCAGTGTGCACGACTCCACACTCTCTATGCAAATAGTCCAGTCCCAATAAAACCTGTTTAGTGATTTGTTTGACAAGCACTTTGGGAATGCCCTTGTATCTGTAACGTTTAATGAGACCGAGCAGATTCTCACCGAGGACTTCAAATACCATACAAACGTGTGATCCGTTGGGACCTTTATGAGTGAAAGAGTCCAATAAGCTAACTACATGTTGTCTTCCAGGATGGTCCGGGTTAGCATCTACTGCGCGCTGCAAAAGTTTGATTTCGTCTAACGCGGCGTCGGTATAGTGAGAAGCCGAGCGGACGACTTTCATTGCCACATGATTATTCTCTCTGAGAGTATCTTTAGCTAGCCAGACGGTTGAGAAATGGCCCCAGCCTAGTTTGCGGACAATTACGTAGCGGCCGTTCTTGTATTCTTCTCCAATAAATACGGGATGGTAGCCATCGGGTCGGTAATCTTTAGGATTTTCCTCGTCTTTTGGGTTAAGTTCAGGCTCAGAGTCGGAGTCTGAGAGGTTATGGTGGAGGGACGGTTGTACAGCTTCAGCATAGCTGAGAGTAGAGGAGAGGTGCAAGAAGCTTTGTGATTTTTTGTTGCTGGTAGTTGAAGAGTCAGCGTTGTAGCTAGGCGGTGGTGGGGTGTTCATATGTATGGATGATTTGGATTTGACTAGCACAGGCGATGAGGAAGATGGATGGCCATCTTTGGTGAAGTCCAGATGCAGAGAAGGTTTAGTTTTAGATGCCATCTATCTATTGGGGGTGCTACAACAAGCAAGATAAAGCGTAACAAGTATGAATAATTCAGAGGGTATGAGAGTACACTAGTAGTTCGGGGATCTGTAGGAAAAAAAAGTAGGATTGGGATACAGGTGTAAATCTGGGACTGGATTTAGGTCTGTGAAAGTGAAACATTTTAGTTCAGAGAGATCAACGTAAATATTAGAATTGTTTGGCGTATATATGAGCATGAAGATGGAGAGTTAAATGTGGTGAATGAAGAATGAGAATTGGAGGTTGGAGGTTGGAGATAAAGAATGTTGAAAAGTGTGTAAGTTAGAACTTTGTGAAGCAGAAATGTTTGAAGCAGAAATGTTTGTGAAACAATGATGTTTATAGTAGAGAAATTTTCATGATACAGTATCATATAATGAAATAAATCATATAAATCATATACAAACAATACATGAATCATATAAATCATACAAATCATAAACAAACAATACATGAATCATATAAATCATACAAATCATAAACAAACAATACTTGAATCATATAAATCTTATACAATTCACATGAATCACAAAATCATGCAAGTCACGAAATTCACAATCATGAAAATTATATAATCATGTATATCATGAAAATTATATAAATCATGAAAATCATGAAAATCACAAAATCACAAAATCACAAAATCACAAAATCACATACAAATCTTTATATACAAATCCATTTGCGGCAAGTTACTCGGCTGTTATGTGAGTAGGTCTTTAAGAAGGTTTACTGAAAACACGGTTGTAATCATGAAACTCAAAATGAGTGGCTGGTTGAAAACAGTTTCTGTTTCTTTTCATGAGCAGTTTCTGGGATTGCTGGAATATTTTTTGCTATCCAAAGGTGAATTCTTTAAAGACATTCTCCTCTTTTGAATGTTAAATTCTGTATTTTTTGCAACAATAAAGGTCAAATTGAGTAAAAGAGTTCTTTGTCGATTCAGGCATAATAAGGTTGATATGTTGTGTAGATTATCTAGATTGTGTCAAGATTATCAAGTATATAGTAATTTATTATATTGTATGAGCAATTTTCAAGATTGCAGCTTATCTATTGTAGTTTGCAGTTTGTTTTTATGAATATTATTAAAACAGACTTGGTCATTGACATAATTAGACTTGGTCATTGACATAATTAGACTTGGTCATTGACATAATTAGACTTGGTCATTGACATAATTAGACTTGGTCATTGACATAATTAGACTTGGTCATTGACATAATTAGACTTGGTAATTGACATAATTAGACTTGGTCAATAACACAATCAACAGACTTGGTCATTCTTGCAGACATTCTTGCAGAAATTATTGATATTATCCAGACATTATTGTACTACAGACATTATTGTACTACAGACATTATTGTACTACAGACATCATTGTACTACAGACATTATTGTACTACAGACTTGACATCTGATTTAAACAAAAACTTGATCAAAATTTATTAATCAGCGTATCAAAACTCATTTCCAGTTATAAACCATCAAGTTTTTCTCATTTACTTACTTTTAGTATTGATCATGACTTTTTAAAAACCCAAATATCAACGTCAAACTCAGGTACAATCTCGTCATTTTAAACTTTACCTCAAAATTCAGATGGTACCCAAGATACCAAACATGGTACCGCGAAAACATCTTTGATAACTATTTTGTGCTAAAATCATGTTCTGTGCTGGAACAGAAATTTTTACAATCATTTGGCCCGAAATTGTGCCGTGGATACTGAGTTTTGGAATCAGAGTTGGGAAGAGGTAACATTTTGGCCGTGTAATACTGGTTATCATTAAGTTAGTTTAGAATGCATAGATTACAAATTGTATACGAAAAAATAATGAGTGTTACCAAAGGAATGAGGGTTGAGAGCAAGTGTAGCAATATAGCAATCTTTAGCAATTCAGAGCCTTGAGCAATCAATTTTCCAATGGAGAATTCCTAAAAAAAAATTACAAGAATAAGATCAAGATCAACAAGATTAAGATCAAGATCAATCAAAAAACCAATCAATTAACATCAATCATCAATTATCAATCAATCAATTAACATCAATCATCAATTATCAATCAATCAATTAACATCAATCATCAATCAATCATCAATCAATAAATCAATCATCAATCATCAATCAATAAATCAATCATCAATCATCAGTCATTAAACATGAATAAAAATCAATTTACGGTTTGCCGAGTCAAATAAATAATTAGAAAATGAATAAATACTTGTTATAAAGATGGATGAGACATCTAGATTTGCGATATAAAATGTAATTGCTGATGTAGTGGACCAAGAGGTGCGGTTGCTTGTGATTCTTCTTCTTGAAGAATTTGAATATGAATTGTACTCTGATAAGGTTCTGGAGGTTGCACTGTAGGAGACAGTTGTGGAGTTTTTGGCATTAATTTTGGAGTTGATAGTAAAGAAGGAGCTGCTGAATGTAAAGAGTATTGAATTGAGTCTTGATTCACTTTTATACAAGCATTTTCTGTAGTTTCAGTTGAGTCTTTTGATTTTCGATCTGTTGATAAAGAAATAAGATCAAAAGCTGCGAGTAAATCGTCTTGATCTCTAAATGGTAGAGACATGAATATAATTGTAGTGTTGTTACTTCTATGATGGAAAAAAAAGAGAAAATTAAGAGGAAATGATAATATTTATATAAATTTTCTAAATCTATTCGAACTACAACGTTCCTGGCTTTGAATAGAGATTTGGAGTTGAGTGAGGAGAATTCCAGTATTTTTATTTTTTGTTACAATTCTTGTTTCCCACGTCCCCTCACAAGAGCAAAAACGAATTTGTGATTTTGTGATTTTGTAAAAAGCAAAAAAATTAAAATTTAATATTTTTTTATTTTTAATATATTTTTAATTTATTTTTAATTTATTTTTATTCTCAATTTATTTTCAATTGAAAATATATTGATTTATTTTTTGTTTATTATCTATATTTCAACCTGTGTTGTAATCTGTATTTGTATCTATATTTCAATCCACATTTCAATTTATATATCACTATTTCAACCTATTCAAATATCTACATAAACTATAATCTTGATCCATATCCATCATGATCCATCATGATCCATATTATTTTTATCTTGATCCATATCATTTGTATTGATCTTTCATCAGTCATTCTAATATACCACATGAAAAATTGACATGTGCATTCAAATATGCCAATCACTTCTGTCAAACATTTTGTCTCTCCCATTGTTACTTGTGATTCTTGAATTCTGATTTAATTCTTGATCATCTTGACAATTCCTCATATTGGTTTCTCATGTCATTTAATTTGATTGAACTCTAATTAAATCAACTGTGATTTCAGCTGTGATTTTAGTGATTTTAGTGATTTCAGTGAATTCAACTGTGAGTATAATTATGATTTTAACTGTAATTTCAACTGTGAATTCAACTGTGATTATAATTGTGATTTCACCTGTGAATTCAACTGTGATTATAATTATGCTTTTAATTGTGATTTCAACTGTGACTTCAGCTATGATATCAACTATGATTTTAATTGTGATTTCAACTATGATTTTAATTATGATTTCAACTCTGTTTTAACTCTGATTTTGAACACTTCTATATAGTATCTCTTGTATATTTAGTATATCTAGTATTTCTTGAATCACCAGTATCTCTAGTATCACCTGTACCACCTATATCTCTAGTATCACCTGTACCACCTGTATCACCACTATCTCTAACTTATTTATTTAGTACTCATGTAATTAAATCCATCATTTACTCACATCACCATCTTCCTTTCTCATATGAAGATATAAATTACCCAAATCTTATCTGACCCTCCATGTACCACGCAGCATTAAACTTTATCTCCCACCCTCAAAACTCTCCAAATTTTCCCATTGTCCTTCTAAAAAGGATCATAATATCTCCAAATGTAACCTCGTCGGGCCCGTAAACCTAGGTAACTCGTCGGCTCCATTCATCCAACTTCACTCTTCGCCCTCCAGTAACACTCTATCTCAGGGTTCGGGTTCATGTTACTTCTCCCAGCCCAAATTTTATTTCTCTCATCATCTTCCTACGCATGAATCAAACAAAGACCATGTCTATCCCTGGTTATGTCGTTCCCGGTCAAATCATTTGTCCCGTTCTAGATAAGAAAAATGAGTGTATTCGAAGATATCTGCCTGGCCATGGAGTCATATTGTCCCAGATTGGAAGTTCCTCTAATGCAGGTGTTGAAGCACTGACTTCCGTTGTCGTCGGTAAAGTCAGTATCAAAGACGTGACAAATACCTCCGAGGGTATGGCAGCCATTGAGTCGGGCTCAAAAGCCAAAAAATTCGTTTTTAGAGTGGACATTGAAAACAAGTTTCAATCCGTCCAAAGCAGTGATTCTGAAAAGCTAAAAGTAACTAGAGTCTCATCTGCTCCTCTACCAGAGGTTGATGATGTTGTTCTTGCAAAAGTCACAAAACTCACATTGAAACAGGTGCATGTGCAAATTCTTGTCGTTGAGTCTGTCGGTGTCGTTGCTGCTGACAGTGGTGTCGGTCTTAATGGCTATGTCAATGGAGTCGTCCCGCCGACTCTCGTAACTTCTGCTGCTGGATTGGTGATGGGTAATGTAGCTGCTAGTGATGTTGGTGAAGGTTTTGGTGGTGTCGTGAGACAACAAGATGTTAGAATCACTGAACGGGACAAAGTTAAGATCATTGATTGTTTTAGGCCTGGCGATGTTATCAGAGCTGTAGTGGTAAGTTGCAATTATTTTGAATTTTGAACGTTGAACTTGTTTATAATTCGTTTTTTGACTTTCAACTCTCAACTTTCAACTTGACCGTATTTCCACATTGAATACTAACTTATTTAGATTTCTTTGGGTGACGGTACAAATTATTATCTTAGCACAGCAAGGAATGATTTGGGGGTTATATTTGCACGATCACAATCTGGTGACCGACTCTATCCTATTGACTGGCAGACTATGAAATCTCCAAATACCGGCGAAGTAGAACTCAGAAAATGTGCAAAACCTTATACAGATGATGAGCCTCAAGAACAAAGGTCTGTTTGATGCTAATATTTCAGGCCTTTTTCTTTCAGGTCTGTTCTTGTTTTCTTCTAAACTTCTCTCGAATAAGGTCTTTTAGAGTTTTAAGGTCTGGCCTTTTTCCTTCTTTAAATTGCTCTTTTAACTGTTCTTTCAGATCTCGAAATCTTCATTTCCTTTCAACTTGGACTGATATTTTTTCTAGCTGATTCTTCCTACTAATTCCTTCAATGCATTCATCATCTTGTAACAAAGATAAAGGTCTCAATGAATTCATTCATGTTCTTCAGGGAAACCATAGACATATATAAATATATCTAGATGTAATTTTTTTATTCAATTTTTTTTCTCTTGATATCAATGGTAGAAATCTATACTTGAAAAAAAAACCTGCCATGAATTTAACATCTAAGTTACCTCCTTCTCCTCCATCTGAAAGATACTTCGATGCCAATTCTTCTTTCAGTCCTCAAAGCGACGAAGAATTGTGCTTAGCAGAAGATCACGAAATTGAATCGCCTACTACTACTTACTTCAAAGAAATTCAGCAACCTTTGAAGCACGTAACTCTCTGGAAAAACTTTGACTGGTGTGTCAAAACATATCTCGAAATCGAAAAATGTGAACGAAAAGAAGAAAAGCCTGGTTCATCTGACGACTTTTCTTCTCCAGCTACTCCTACCTCTAATTCTCCTTCTTCTTCTGATACCGATACAGATGCTTCTTCTGACTCTGGGTTTAAAATGGAACGTGAAAAGTCTCCAATTTACTCCAAATTAACTCCTCCTTCTCACATCTCCATACCCATCAATGATCAAGGTATGAAAGATGTTGTCGGCTCTATGAAGTCAGTCACAAAAATGGCTGAAATCATACTCGAAAAACACAAGATTGAAGCTAAATTCTCAAACTCCCTTTGTCCTACTCTTGTAGGGGCTCCAGACGTGTCTCTCTTTGTCGATAATGACACTCAAAATAATGCTCTCATGGTAGGAATGTACGCTACTGACAAAGATTTTGTGTCTATTGAAAAAGACAAATTCTTCTTGGAAACATTGAACCTCTTAATTGATCATCCCAAATTCTTGACAGAATTAAACAAAGGGAAACTCGAAGAACAGTTGAAAGGCATTGAAACTGTCTATAGAACTTACAATTACATGAAGCTCAACGACATCAAGTACGGATTCATTTCAACTGCAACATACACAAGATTCATCAAACGTGTAGAAGGTCAAGAAGGCTGCATCGAAGTATCTCCTGTGATCTCACTTTATCAATCAGAACCCTACACTTTAACTTGTTGTTTGGTAGCTATGTCTATCCAATCTCAACTAGGCACTCCTCGTACCTCTGTTAGTCCCAAAGAACCAGTTAGTCAATCCTTGATCCAAAATATCTATACCCATCTCACTCTGAAACAACTTGACATTAAATCCTTTGACAACCTCGCTCTAAACCCTTCATCCAACTACACATATCCTTTGGTCCCTCTAACCGTTCCATCCCCTGCAACGTATAACCTTGGTCATGCCGACAAAACCATGGAAGGCAGAATTAAATGGTGGGAATCTGTTCAGTCCAGAAAAAAGTCCTGTAAAATTTACTTGTCTCGTCCAGGTGACGATATGCTCATTCCATTAATCACTCGCAGTAGTTCAAAATTCTTGTTCTCATCTCGCGAAGAATTGAACAATTACGGAACCCCAGAACTAATTCCTCTTCCCAAACAATGGGGCATCAAGCAAGGTAAACTTGAAATCATTGAAAGTGAAATGGCTCCAGAAGACGAAGAAGAGTATGAGCAATTGCATCGCAATGAAATGCTGCGTGGCCATCGTACCTACAAGAGTTTGCGCACCTGCGTAAACAAAAAGTCCATCAACAATTTTAACGTTGTCATTAAATACTGCGACTTCAACTCACACAATATGGACACCCCCGAAGCTGAACTACGTTGGGAGAAACTTCAAAACGAAGCTAAAATCTATGAGCACTTCAAATCCAGGAACATTGCAGGTGTTCCAAAAATGCGTATCTGCGGTAACATTCTAGGTTTCCTCCGCATTCTCGCAATTGAACCTTGTGGAAGACAAATCCAAATTGAGGACTTCCAGAACAACGCATCTCTTGCACAGAAAATGAAACTAGCCCTCAAAGAAGTCCATTCTGCAAACGTCCTGCACAGAGACGTAAGACTATCTAACTTTGTCATTGACGAAAACTCCGGCAGTGTCAAAGTCATAAACTTTAGCAGTGCTAGAAAGTATCTAAGACTCTACACTCCAGCAAAACAAGAAGAACTCGATACCTTATCACAAATCTGTCTCGAAGCTAGTACTGGAACTCTCTCCTTACAATATATGTAGACATATCATAGAATCTTGTAATATTAATCCAGTAATTTAATCACTTATATTGATAGGGTAAGGGTGTTGATAACATTTTTTTTATTGGTAGGAAATTTCTGAAATTTTTTTCAAACCTCCAAGACCAAAAGCAATGGATAAGGGATTCTCTCACTTTTTAAGAAAGTCACGACTCTCGTCGTTACCGAAGGCTGTAAAGCCCGATAACAATAGCAGGGCTACACCTAAACAACAGGTAATTCACACAACTCCAGCATCTTTTTACAGACATGATTTCGGTCTTAAGCGTACCATGCCTCAACGTATGAAGTCGCCTTATATCACGGTTAACGCTTTAGATACCTACGAAGGAATGACAGACTTTGATCGTGGTTCTTCATACTATCTCAAACTCAAGCGATTTCAAGAATTCGGCGTTGCTGCAACTCCTAATCTTAGCGATATGAATCTTTTTACCAACGACACCAACGCGAAATTATCTTGGAGAAACCTTACTGCTTCTGACGTAAAAAATCTTGTCAATTCATTTAAAGGTAACAGAACAGATCTGTTGAGATGGGCTAAGGAAAACAATTTGAAGAGTGATACTTTTAAGCAAACACTACCCACAATTTTGGAAGGCTTCTTCAAAATTAGCACTGCTGGCAACTTGACAAACACCGTTAAAGTCCCTGTTAAAGGTAAAGCTGGTTTCAACTATCTGCTGAATGGCTCTTTCCCTAATAGACCTGTTAAACCCAATTCTGAAGATGATGTTAGAGTTTCAAATCTTTTTGGTGCTCGTCAAATCATGGCCAATAAAACTGGATCTGCTGCTGTTGGTGGTTTCGTAGCCAGACTGCACGGTACTTCTACTTCCAATACTTCTTCTTCACTCTTTGAAAAGCCAATCAAGGTCTCTATTTCCACTGTCAACATTCGCAGTAATGGTGCTATCGACGTTGCTGCTGTAGTTCCAAGTAACGACACTGTTCACACTTCTACTGTTTTCACTTACGCAACTAAATCACAATCCAACTCATCATAATTTATCACGTCTTTTGTATATATCAATCAAGTTTATCATTTAGTTTAGATGTCATCATTGGGATATAAAACTTTTGGATTCATGTCCAGAAAGACGAACAAATTTTTCATATCCAGTTCTAACGGGCAATTACTGTCAACTTTTTCTGCTTCTTTAATCATTTTTCCTAATTCTTTCAGTTTTTGATCAATATTATCTTTCATGTCTCGTTTCATGTCTTCAAAGCTTTCTTTTTCCTCAGGCACCATAGTTTCTAGCTCATATTCATCATCAAGATCATCAATGTCTACTTCCATGAGTTGATCATATTCCTCTTGTAGAATCTTTAAATTTCTCTTTCTTTGTCTATCCAAGTACACCTTCAATCCACCCATTCTACTAATTTTCATACCTGCATGATTTAAATGATAATTAGCAGCCATTTGGCCAGCTTTTCTCCATTTATCAGTCATTATTACCAAATCTTCAGTCTTGAAATTCCAATCAATATCCCAAGCTCGCTTGGCTTGATCTACTCTATTTCTCCATAGAAACAATTCTTGTTGGACTTTTTTCAAGTCTTCATCAGAGTTTTTTTCCTTTTCTGATGGAGGTGTTTGTAGGCCTAAACTTTGAGATTGGCCAGGTAGTCGAGTCAGTGAGCTAGCAGACTCATCTTTGCACGATTCAAAGTTAATTTTACATTGTGAAACAGGTTTTTTGGTTGGTGTTAAAAATATGTTTCGTTTTGTTGATTGTAGTGTCAAAGGAGATTTAAATACGGAGCGAGGTTTCTTGTATACTGGTTGAGATTCTGTTACAAAAGAACGTTTCTTCAATGATTCCGAGTCAAGATCTTGAGATATTTTATTGTTCTTTGTTAAAGCCATTAAGTTGTTGTAATTATAAGATGAGAGGAATGATTTATGAAAATTTCAGTGTGAATAAGTATTACAACTGTAGTGTGGTCTATTTTTTTCCAGTCAATATTTTGGCTATTTTAAAATGTGAATATATATTGATTTATTTGATTTATTGTATTTTTTTGTATATTGAATCGTATAGTTTATTTAACACTCTATTAAATATTTTATTGTATATGTTATTGATTATCTTATTTGATATTTTATTGATTATCTCATTTGATATTTTATTGAATATTCTATTGAATATTTTTTTGTACATGTTATCGAATATTCTGTTGAATATTAAAGATACAGATTTTCAAGTAAGTAATCTAAAATTACTTTATTTCGTTTTAATATATTATATCAATTCATTCTATTCAATATCAATCAAGAACAATCTCTATAATTATCAATATCATGAGTCTAAATTCGTTTCTGTAATATCTTTTACTGAATCGAGGTTAAGGGCTATATAGGCCCATGATATACAAATTTGTATTTTTGAGACTGGGATATCTATTGATGCCAAAAAAATTTCAACTGAATATTAAGCATTTCTAGATCATCACCATTCAACAACAAAAAATGGGTAAATCAGACAAGTTGACGGTGAAGAGAAAGACACCTCTTTCTGTGAAGAAGAATGGAAAGGGAAAGTCGATCAAGAAGTTTCAGCCGAAACTCAAAGAAGATAGTGAACCCAACGTTGAAGACTTCTTCAACAGTCAACTCAATGATGATGACGAGGAAATCGAACCTCCTACATTGACTGAGAAGAAATTGAAAAAAAATTCAAAAAAGTTTGAAAACGAAAAAGATGACATGCTAGAATCAATGGAGAAGTTAGCTGAAAAGGATCCTGAATTTTACAGTTATTTGAAACAAAACGACGAAGCTTTGTTGGATTTCAATGTTAGTGACTCTGATGAAGAAGAAGAAGAAGAAGAAGAAGAAGAGGAAAAAGCTGAAGAAATCCAAGTTAAGAAATCAACAAAGAAAGAAAAAACAGAACGAGATGGTGAATTAACAATGAAAATTGTTAGTAACTGGAAAAAGAATTTACAAGAACATCATTCTATTAAAACTGTTAAAAAGGTCCTGATTGCTTTTAAAGGTGCTGTAAACGCTTCTGAATCTCCCGATGAGACTTCAGCTTATGCTCTAACCAACCCCGAAGTTTTCAGCTCACTTCTTTCATTAACTCTTAAGCAAGTTCCTGAATCTATTCAACATAATATTCCTGTCGAAACTACTTCTTCTGGATCAAAATTTGTCAAAACAGACAGCAAAAAATTCAGACTTCTTTCACCTACTTTAAAATCTCATGTTTCTTCTTTGTCAACTTTACTGTCTGATGTTCAAGATAAAGACATTGCAAATTTGGTGTTGAAAAGTATCCACACACTCTTGCCTTATCTGCTCACATTCAGAAAGCAAATCAAACTTTTGATTGATGGTGTTGTTACTTTATGGAGTTCTGCACATGAAGACGAAACGAAAATGGTCGCTTTTGCATTCATTAAGACCACTGCAGAGGAATATCCAAAATCTTTGCTTGAACTCTTTTTAAAGACTACTTACACTGGAGTATTAAGGAGCAGTCGTCGCACAAATATTCATACCATGCCATCACTGAACTTTCTCAAAAATTCCGCTGCTACTTTATATGGAATTGAGGAATCTACAGCTTATCAAGTTGGATTTCAGTATATTAGACAGCTGGCCATTCATTTACGAGGAAGCATTGTTGCTAAAACACCAGAAAGCTATAAGGCCATTTACAACTGGCAGTATGCCAATTCTCTGGACTTTTGGTCTCGTGCTTTAGCTGCCAGTTCAAAATCTAGTTTGTTACGTGAATTAATCTATCCTTTAGTACAAATTACCCTCGGTGCTATCAGATTAGTCCCCACAGCTCAATATTTCCCATTAAGATTTTACTTGATCCGAGGATTGCTTCGATTATCCCAAGCTACTGGAGTTTATATTCCTATTGTTCCCATTTTGACTGAAATTTTGAGTTCCACAGCGATAACCAAGTCCAACAAGTCTAGTACACTGAAAGCACTTGATTTTGAACACAATATTCGTGCTACCAAGTCATACGTTGGTACCAGAATTTATCAAGATGGTGTTTGTGAAGAGTTTATTGATCTTCTTGGTGAATTTTTTGTTCTTCATTCAAAATCACCCAGTTTTCCCGAAATCAGTATTCCAGCTGTCATGACTCTTCGTCGTTTTACCAAAAAGAGTAAGAATGTAAAGTTCAACAAGCAAATTCAAAGACTTATTGAACGTCTGGAAGCCAATTCCACTTATATTACTGCTCTACGTCGTGATCTCAAGTGTGGTCCTTCTGAACAAGAAAGAGTTGACGACTTTTTTAGTACTGTCAAATGGGAGGAAACGCCATTAGGAAGCTATGTTGTTGTTCAACGACAAGTTAGAGCCGAGAAAGCAAGAATTTTGAGAGAAAGCCTTGAAACTGATGGAGGTCCTTCCAAGACGGGTGGAAGTGATGGAGAGATTGGGATGAGTGATTTAGAAGATGATAAAGAGGAAGGAGATCAACAAGACTCTGAAATGAGTGATGCTTAAGAGCATCAAATATTTAGAATGTACAGGTATTTAATATAAATTGTATCCAAAACTACAACAGTTGAAACCAAAACCTTTGTAATAAGTCATTTTTGTTTCAATCTTTAATTTAATATGACACAGATTTCGAAATTTACAATAAAAGTTCAGAGAAAAAAATTTATTAAAATATATAGAATGTCTCGTCATAATCACCCAGATCGCTTTTATTGAAAAAAAGACAATCATTTACCAGGTGCACAACGAAATATTTATCAAAGAGGCAGGGAACGGAGGAAATTCAGTATCGAGCATTATTTCGGAAAACAATCATCAAGAAATCCCTCAACTGTAAAGCAAGTATCAAAAAGTCTACAAAACTAATTGAAACTTATGCTTAAAAGCCTTCTTGTATATAAGTATATATGTATAGTATATACCTACTGATGATTGAAGAAGAAAAAAAGAAAAAGTTCTAAACGACTGGAGATTTGGGTTAATTTATACTAATTGGAATTTTTTCTTGAAAAGAAGGGTAACTTTATTGTTTGACAAGCCCTAGTATCTATGCTAGGGTTTAGGGCTAAGTCTATTTTATAAGGGTTACAAATTTACAAATTTACAAAATCACAAATTAGCGATTTAGAGAAAATAGTGTAGAAGGTATGATATGGATGAAAACAAGTTATTTGTATTTGAATATTTGTAAATTATCATATTTTATAAGAGTTCAAACATGCGCAAGTTATTTGACTTACTTATAATTAGTTTCACTGGAATTTTGCCTAAAAAAAATTCTAGAAAGTTTATCTAATAAATCTTCAACAGTAAACAAGTATTTATTAAAGAGTTAAGTGTGGATTAAAAAAAAGAATGAATCTAGAACAGTTCCGACGTATTTACTGAACAGCTGAGACGTCTTTACTAAACAGAGAAAAGAATAAATCATCAACAGTTAAAACTAATAAATCACGAATTGTTGTGAAAAATTCAAGACATGCAAACAAATACATCTTAACTTTTAAATATCGTTTTGAAAAACTTTGCCATTATATTGAATGAGGATTATCAATCACTATAATTATATGTATATATTTCTTGATACAACGCTGAGTGATACGGTTTACTTCAATTCAAGATAGGTAATGTTTTAAAGTCCCGCCTTGTGCTACCCAATCTAGCAAAAGGTACCGCAAAAAAAACTATATGAGAGAGTGTACAACTTGATTCAGTTTATTTAGTAATAATAAAGAAAAAATGACTAATCAGCATCAGAAGAATTTTGTGATAAAATTTGAAAATTGTTCTTGTAAACCAAGTTGCCTTGCTAGCTCAATCGGTAGAGCGTGTGACTCTTAAATATCTATTAAAGTCATCACAAGGTTGGGGGTTCGACCCCCCCGTAGGGCTAATTTTTTGGCTAGTTTAAATTTTCAATTTTGTGCATTTACAAATAAACAAAAAATTGGATATTAATACGGGTAGCATGAGCTGAAGTGAGGGTTACTATGTTGCTAATTTTCACATTGATATCAAGTTTAGAGGGGTCGAAACTCCTCAGTTCTATTTGTGATTAAGCAATAGTATATTAGACAACACGCTAATATTTAATTTTTATTTTAAAAAATGAAAAAATATTTGAAAAGCCAGCAAAACGATCACAAGGGTTAAAAAATTATTGCTAACTCATTGAATTTTGATAATTGTTGCTATATATTGTGAAGCAAAATAATTGAATTGATTCTTTTAATGAAAAATCGCTTGAATTGATTCACTATATTTTCACTAGTTTTCAAGAATAAAGCATTCAATATAATAAGAAAAACAAGAAAAACAAGAAAAACAGGAAAAACAAGAAAAACAAGAATAACGAAAAAATCAAGATATACAATCTATTTGGAGAAAAAATCATGTCCTGGTCTCATAAACGTTCTGCATAATAAAACTAGCTACATCTGCGTTTTCAAAATATCCAATGTGTGACCCGATGGCTCCCACAACTGAAATATCTAAAGGCCCTACTGTTAATGCATGGTCGACTTGCCCATTCTTATTCAGCCTGCTCAAGCGTTCTCTAACTTCCTGCTGTACTTCTTGGGATAAAGTCTCGAAATCTTGTTTTGTCTGAACCTTTGACCTATTCTCTTCATTTGATTTCTTCGCAACAGCCCCCGAAGTGTTTAGATCAAAAGGTGCAATGTTAGAAGCAACGTCCCATGCATCAGCAAGCACTTTGATTGATGCTTGAACTTGGCTCGTAAAAGATCCTTCGGCATAAGGAATTTCTAAAGGATCAAGGAGTGCTGCTTTCTTGTGAACCAAAGGATCAATCCTGTAAGCAACAGGGTCATGGGGATGGAAAACGTTAAAGTAACTCTCCTTGACATCTGGTCTCATAACATTTGCTTCATGATCAGAATCTAAGGAACCAGACTTTGCACTTATATAGTTACCTTTTAGTAACTGGAAAATTCCAACCGGACTGCCAACGCCAAAAAAGTTTTCAACATCGAAATCAAGTTGGCTTTTATATTCAGGTGTGCACAAAATATCAAATACAATAGCTGAACCAAGTGAGTGACCTACAAGACTAACTCTAGGGTTTTTGCTAAAGTGTGGATTTCGAGAACAAAACTCATGGTAAGATCGATTTAAAGCTTCAATGTTGCAATTGATAATCTGAGAGTGATAATTGGGCTGGTAAAACAGTAATACATCCAAAGCAACATCAGCAATAATACTTCTCAATGACTGAATACCTTGTACAGTGATGTCGTCTATATCGACTTTATCTGAATCGTTGTCTCTCTTCTGACTAGACTCTTCTCCAGCCGTGCCAAATTCAATTGCATGTCTCCATATGACAGGAATAACTTGGAGTCTATGGTTTCTATTGTTTTCAATTTTTCCATTCTCTGATTCAAAAAATGTTTCCATTTTTGCTTTGGCTAAATTGCTTGACTTTCCTTGATTATTGACGACATAATTTCTAGCTTTATCACGTAGATTTGCATTTTGGAAATATACTTCTTTCATAAGTTTTCGAAACACGTTGATATCTTGTGCGAAGTTAATTGATTCTACTTTTTGGCCTAGTTTCTGTCCAATTCCATGAATGCACAAAAGTAAATGGTCTACCTCTCTAGTATGAGCGCGTTGAATGGTACCATCTTTAGCAATACCACCTGAAGAAGATGGTGACGGTTCAGGGTGAACATCAGTGGTTGCTAGTTCACTTTCTGGTTTAGAAGGACTTTGAGATATTGTTTCAATAGTTTCTGATTTCGCTTGGGTTTTAGGGTCCTTTGACTTTCCATTATTTTTTACTGTATATCCTCTGACGAGTTTGATTCCAATTGTATTTAATGGAATTAATCTGCGAATAACATTTGCAGCAAAAGATGATTGCAGTGATTCGGATAATATCCAAGCAGAGCGTTCATCGTTGTTAAATCTCACCAACTTTTTTTCTCTGTAAGGTTCGTCTTTACCTGCTAGTTTTTTTGCTGATTTAATGATTTCATCTGAATCTACGGGTGACTTTAGATTGATAATTAATTCATTAGAGTCATTTTCCAGTTTTGAATTTTCGAGGAAATTGCTTTGGCGTTGAGAATATAAGTCTTCAAGTTCTTCAGCCAAAGGTTCCGGACAAGGTAAGTTTTTATCAGCTAAAAACCAAGTTCCTCTTCGAACTTCAAAGACTGAGCCCTGCCAGTAAGTTGGCTTTAGGATTCTTTTTTGTAAATCGACTTCAAACAATTGGTCTTCGAGAACATCTACAGTCACAGTTTTTTTCCCAGTGTTATTATGAATAGTACTTTGATAGGCGAGTTCCAGTTTTTTGGAGTCATAATCATTGAATGGAGCAAACGTAGAAGCAGTAGAAGTAGGTTTCCACTTCTCCAGGTGCGGTTTCAAAACTGGTTGATCGGTGGCGTAAAACCATCTAACACTTTCAATCTTTTCAAAATTTTCGTTCTTGTCAGTTGAGTAGAATTTTTTAGATGACTGGTAATAAGTTAAGGTGAGAGTTTGCGATTGTTTTGAGATTGGCAAGGACACAAGTCTTGAATACCACAGTACCAGA
Organism: Geotrichum albidum; assembly: GCA_003707475.1. NCBI lineage: Eukaryota > Fungi > Ascomycota > Dipodascomycetes > Dipodascales > Dipodascaceae > Geotrichum > Geotrichum albidum. The sequence continues at coordinate 59,064 of PPJE01000005.1, forward strand.
TTTAATGGTTTCAAGGGCTCTCTAAGCATGATAAAAGCCAAAAGTCCGTTGAAGGAAGGAAGAAAAAATTCATTCAAGAATAAACTTTTCCAGCAAGAGTGAGAATATAACAAGTAATGATTATATAGTCATAATTATAATCACAATCATAATCACAATCATTTTCACAATCATAATAATAATCAATACAATCAAATATAAAAAGTGAATATATCAGTAGAAATATGAGAATATAGAGTAAAAAGAATACAAAGATCAAATTTCATACAAGTAGATCTAGTGACCGTAACCAACAATCTTTCTTCTACCAATGACCTCACCAAGAGAAAAGAGCCCGAGGACTTGAATGCTACCAACCAGGAACTTGACAGAAACCTCTTTTGAGTTGTTTCTGAAGCTCTCAAGATAGTGTGAAGGTCTCTTGAAAGCATCTAAACCAAGACTCTTGAGAGTCTCAACAACGGCCTTGACTTGAGGACCAGTAGGAGGTGCAAGACCTTCTTTAATGTAGATTTGCTTACCAAGTTCACCAGCGACCTTAGCATAAAAGACAGTATTTGAGATTAAAGCTGAATCAAAAAAAAAAAAGTTAGTGACCAATCAGAGTACAGGATTTTTCAACCGTGAATAATAATTCACAAAAACAAGCAAGACTTACCAGAGACCTTGTTAGCGACAGAAGAAGCAGTAGCGCTAGCCTTTGAAGCAGCAGTGGAATTGTATCTGACACCGCGAATGGCGTTTCTAGAGGTAGAAAGAACTGTAGAGCGGAACATTTTTGATATTGAAAGGTGTTGAATGAAAAAATAAATGACCTAATAGAATATTCACACAAATAACTGCAACAGAGAAGCTAATCAATTACTATCAGCGCACCGGTTTCTATATTTACGAAATGAAAGAAAAAGAAAAAGAAGTTAAAACACGAAAAATATTGAAAAATAAAAAGTGGAATAAAGATATTAAGTAGTAAAGTAGTTTGGTAAAGTATAATAAATTAATAAATTAATAAAGTAAAAATTTAAAAATAGAGCAAAAATTTAAAAATTAAGGTGGTAAAGTTATGAAAGAATAAAAATAATAATAAAATAATAAAATGATGATAAAATGAAATAAAATAATAATTATGATATTAATTTTAAAAATATTTCACCTTATAATTTATATCACGTGATTTTAAACAGGACAAGTTTTAGACGAAATCGAGTGTAGTTAAGGATTCAAGGCTTTAGAAGGGTTTGTTAAGAACAAAGATAGTGATATGAATGCAACTGTTGGTTAATGAAGTTGAGTTTACAATAACGGTGATGCACGGGTTTGGGTGAACAAATGTTTGGGGTTTTCTCAGTGAGCTGCCTTTTTCTTCCTTCTCTGAAACTCCCACATCTATCAGTGAACAGACAGAGAGAATGACAATCTACTCCTTTTGGATTTTCGATAGACATTGTATGTTTAACTGTACATCTTTTTAATGTAAGCTAACTTACTTTTTAGGTAATTGTGTTTACTCTAAAGACTGGCAGCGTGAGCGTCAAAACAAGAGACCACATTCACTATCTCAGCAGGACCAACTGAATCGACAGCAACATCCGTTTGCTGAGTTTGGTCTAGTTAAGCCAGCCACCGTTAGCACTGGATCTGAAGAAGATGATGCTGCAAAACTTATCTATGGTGTAGTGTTTTCGCTACGTAATATGACCCGGAAACTAACAGATGAAGACGCATTTATATCTTACAAGACTTCGAAGTATCGTTTACATTTTTTTGAAACAGCTAGCAACTTGAGATTTGTTTTGATGACGGATCCTGCTATGGATAACCAATTGGTAGTTTTGAAGCAAATATATGTCTCGTTATATGTGGAGTATGTGATTAAAAACCCATTACATTGCATTGATACTTTAAGTTCACCCAAATTGGATAATGAGCTTTTTGTGTTGGGTGTCGAATCCTTTCTTTCGTCTCTTCCTGGGTTTGAGTAGGAGATCAAAAGTTTAATGTTGGTGTTATGTTGGTATTGTGTTGGTGTTATGTTGGTATTATCTTTTGGTATTAGGTGTTGATGTTGGTATTATCTTTTGGTATTAGGTGTTGATGTTGGTTTTTAGCAGTTGGTAATATGTGTTGGAAATATGTGTTGATGTTAAGTGTTGATATTAAGTGTGGATGTTAAGTGTTGATATATGTGTTGATGTTAAGTGTTGATATTAAGTGTTGATATTAAGTGTTAATATTATCTGTTGATATTACCTGTTGATATTAAGTGTTGATATTAAGTGTGGATGTTAAGTGTTGATATATGTGTTGATGTTAAGTGTTGATATTAAGTGTTGATATTAAGTGTTAATATTATCTGTTGATATTACCTGTTAATATTACCTGTTGATATTACCTGTTGATATTAAGTGTTAATACTACCTGTTGATATTACCTGTTAATACTACCTGTTGATATTATCTGTTGATATTACCTGTTAATACTACCTGTTGATATTACCTGTTAATATTACCTGTCAACATTATCTTTTGGTATTATCTTTTGGTATTACCTATTGATATTATCTACTGATATATCTATTGATTTATCTGCTACTCTACCATCCTCCTATCCTTCTATCCTACTCTGCTATTCTTCTTCCTTTCTTTTATACTCTCTTAACCATCAATTCTCACAACCACTCAATTACCTAACTGCCACTCAATCCATCAACATCCATCAACCACCCTTCAATCCCCTGCTAACCCTTTGGTTTGTGTGTATGTTAAATATTTATGTACTGTCACGTGAACAGAAACAATCCTAAAGCTTTTTTTGTACGCATTTTACTTTTGGTCTCTTTTTAAAACGTACCAACAACAACACTTTTTTTTCTCTTGTTCATTCTACTTTTAACCTCTTTCATCTTCTCCATTATTATCACCGTTTAATCTATCAGATACATATATGGAGAACCATACTTCATCGGCTCAGGAGAACACTTCACCTGCGACTACTTTGGGTGTTGGTGATGATGTCGCTGGTGGTGGTACCTTGTTTCTGGGCTCGAATACTTCAGCGTCATCATCAAAATCATCGAATCTTATCGCTGACATTCCTCCATTACCTTCAAACAGCAATGCTCGTTCACTTTCTGTATCAAATTCATCGTCTGCTATCCAACAGTCTACGCATCATAAACAACCATCAGCATCATCGTTTGTTAACCTGGAGCAGAATTATCTTCAACCAAACGACAACCAACAAGACGAAAATCATACATTATCCATTGCATCTGGTCCACAATTTAGATCAGCTTTAAGTTATACGGAAGTTCGTGATTATGCATACCCAGATTTTCATCCTTTACATTATGGTGTTCCTCTACATGAACGAAGCGGTCTTAATAATACAAACGTTGAAGATGATGAAGATGATGACTACCTAGACGACGACAATGACGATTACAATAATACTAATACTAATAATAATACTAATACAATCATTAAAACTCAGCACTCTAGAAATGAATCTTATCCAGATTCTTACATGAGAGACGGCGGTCCTCCATGGAAAGAAGATTCTGATTTAGCCAGCCCGGTAGTCATTTCTCATTCCGTTGGAGACAGAATCAGCAAAGAGTATGAGTTCTCTGTGGCTTCTGTGGATGAAATTCATGGTAGAGCAATCGCTCTGTTTGATTTTTTCCCTGAAAATGACAATGAAGTCCCATTAAGAGAAGGTCAGACCGTCTGGGTTTCATATCGCCACGGCCAAGGCTGGCTGGTGGCTGAGGATAGAGCAACTGGAGAAACTGGACTGGTTCCAGAGGAATATGTACAAATGATTTCCGGACATGAATATTCAAATTCTCAATCTTCTACAATGTTGATTGATAGGGAAGAACAGCAAATAACTGATACAAGCAAGCAATACGGAATACGAACTCAAAACCAAGTTTTTGATAACTCAGCCAGCAGTGAACGAATACATGGTGAACCTTGGGTAGACGAGGTTCAAGATTACAAAAAGTCTCAATCTACCCACAAATCGGTCGATCAAAAGAAGCTCTCTTTACCTGATAAATCTGAAGCAAATGAAACGGATCCCGTTGAAGGTTTAACTACTGCTCTTGAAAAGACTCAATGCGATTGATTATATGAAACTGGTCTATGAACCTATATTGACCATGTTTTTTTTGACAGGATACTTCTTTGGGAAGATTGGGATATGCCTCTTCCTCAATGGACAATTTGAATTAAGCATGTTGTCTCAATTCTTTAATACCTATTCGACTACCACTTTTATGACTGATTGGGTTTTTGGTACTCTCAGTTCTTAAACTGTGGATCGAACAATAATAGGGCTGCTTTATTTTATATTTACAAATATATTCTTATCAGTGAACTATACCATAAAAGTTGAAATAAGAGAAGGCTTTAATTGGATGTGCCTTGGTATGTAGCGTTTGAGAAATTGGGATTTCAATGCAATTATTACTTTTAATTATAAACACCTAATGAATTAATATCCAATTTGCATGAAGACCTAAAAACAAGTGGGTATACTTTGATGTTTTTTAATCACCTAGAAGAACATGGATCGAAGGACAAATAAATAAGAGTTTTTGTCTTAAATGAAAGTTGAATCTTATCTCTCACACTAATCGATATAATTAAATGTGCCATGCAAAGAAGGCCGTTTTAAACTATTGCAAATAAAACACAAACACATATAGGACCTGAAATGGAAAAACGATTCTTCCGCTCAAAAGCATGGCTGGCAACTTGACTGAAACAAATCACCAAAATTTGTTGGTAGAAATAAGATTTCAGGTCCAACAAATGGAATGCTGCGGAATTAGAGCACATCCACTCGCATTCAATAGATTATGAGTAAATGATGTTATTATCTGTAGAACCTGAAAAATTAGAACCTGACAAAATGGTACCTGACAAAATAGAACTTTACAATATAGAATTTGATAAAATTATGAAAATGTGTGCATCATAGATGGTAGTCATCATGTGAAATAGTACTGATGCGTTTTCTTTATTCGCAGCATCTTCGCTATCAAGCAGGTGAATTAATTGGATATAGATTTCATGTTGGTTGCAATTTTTTATGGAAACAAATTAAATATTTTTTATATTTTTTCACGTTATCGATTTTTTTGTTAATATTTCAAAAATTGAATTAGTACATTTTAACTGATACACCATCAGGTCCTCCAACGTTCATTGTCAATGCAGTTTGCAGTTTGATTTCTTTACCGTCAAATAACCCGGGAATTGGCTCCAGTGACTTAAATTTCTGTAATAGTCTTGTAATTGTGTAGCCAGCTTCAGTAAGTGCAAATTGTTGACCAAGACAGATTCTGGGCCCACCGTTAAATGGAATATAGTCCCAAGCATGATGTTCTTTAGGATTGTATTTACTCCATCTATCAGGGTTGAAAACTTCTGAATCAGAACCCCAAAATTCAGGATGTCTGTGTAAAGAAAAGACAGTGTACATGACAGTAGATCCTTTGGGAATAAACACAGGTGATTTACCATCTGAACCTCCGCCAACGGGCAGAGTTGTGTCTCGAACAGAGACACGGAAATTGCTGGGAACAGTTGGATACATTCTTAGAGTTTCGTTGATAACATATTGAAGATAATTACAACGTTTTAAAGTCTCAAATGTAATTTCTTCACGACCAGTTCCAAAGTTTGTGATAATTTCATCTCGCAGCTTCTTGTAAATTTTAGGATTTCTTGAGAGCTCAAAAAAGACAAAAGACAATAAGGAAGCAGTAGTATCTCTTCCAGCTAAAAGAATATTCAAAGACTGATTTCTTAGAATTTCAGGATCTCTAGTCTCTTTAGTAAGTTCATCGAGGAACACATAAGACTCCTTTTCTTTCTCTTCTCCTTTGTTCTTCTCGTACTTTTCAATAGCCAAATCAACAAACTTTCCAGTGAGAGATTTGCATGTTTCACAATCTTTCAAGTATTGTTTTGGAGTAAAAACCCAGTGCATCTTTTGAGCAGCAGATTTCACTGCCAAAGTGTGTTGTGCACGGTTAAAGGCTTCACCAAATGCAGCTGCCTCAGGAATACGAGGGTTACCACCGGTAAGAGTTGAAACGGATTCTCCAAACAAAAATTCAGTAGCAGTATCCATAGTCAATTGAAAGAACAATTCTTGAATATTGACAAATTGACCGGATTTGGTCTTATTGTCGACAATATTAATTAATGATTGAATGTGAGGTTCGATATCATTGACTCTAGAAACTTGGTCTCTTGAAAATTGGGGTCTCAACATGGACCTAGAATGATGCCAACCATTTCCGTCCAGTGTAAAAATACCTTCGCCAAGTAATTGACGAAATTGACTATATCTATGACCTAACGAAAAGTCTTTGAACTGAGTAGCAAGCACTGCTTTAATATTATCAGGTTCCACAGTCCAAAACACAAAACGACCAAGAGCCTGTTGTCGGCCAGTGCGTATCTTGGGATCTTTCATGATTCTTTCTCTAAGAAACAAGGGAAGTCGGTGATTTCTCAATGAAGCAAGTTGATTGTAAAACGCTAACAATCCGCTCGGTTGAGACCAATATGTGGGGGGTGCTTTTGAACCTTTGAAAGAATTGAAGAATTTGCATTTAATAAGGTAGTCAAGATGTTGAAGAATAGGAAGAATGAATAGAGCTACTGCCAATCCAACAGGAATAATCCATATAAGATGCAGCTTGATATAATCAAGAGCTGGATTTGATTTTATGGTAATATCAGCAATAGTCATTTTTTCTGAAGAAGTAAAACAGGAAATGCTGTGTAACGGGAAGAATCTCGACTGTTTATATACCAGTTTAGAACTGACTAACGTCAATATTTTCCATATTAACAACCAGCCTCCAATTGCTTTCTGGATCAAGATTAAACAGAATTTTAAACTTCGCGAAGTGAAGCCATTCTTGCGTCTTGTTCTAAATATTAAACCTTCTTGTACCAAGATAGATTTTGTGTCTAATTCTTCATGGGGTTTCTTGGGAGAACCTTTTTTTCTGATTACTATACAAGCCATTTGGTTTGTTGGCGAAATATTCACTGTCTCTATAGGATATACAGCCAACTTCTCTCTCACAAGTGTTCATCTACTTGTTCATGTAAGCCTTCGATTTACTACTGCTCGAGTTTTAAACAGGGGTTTACTCGAATAATGCATGGATTTCATGTTGACAGATCTTAAATCCATGTCCCGCAACGTTCAACGTAGACTCTTTTAATTGCCTATCTCATTTTTTAAATTTCACTCTTATTTTCACTCTTATTCTTAATTTTCTACTTGATTTTTTTTTTAGTGAAATGCTCCATCTACTCTTGATACTGTGCACAGTGATAAGTTTTGAAGGCATTGAATGGCAACTTAATGATCAAAGAGGGCTTCCAGTACCCAATGGCCCAAGGAGAGGTGTGCATGGATAAACGCTTAAATTTCAGCGTCATGATCGGTATTACAAACAGGAAAACTATCAAAAAAAAAACCTCAAAAAAAAAAATGGAATTTACCTCGGAGTCTCAAATACTAATCAATAATTTAGAGCTACTTATAATCCTTTAAATCCACTAAGCTTTCTTCAACGTTTTTGCAAATGCTAACTGCAGTTAGATGTCATCACGCTATACTACACTTTGCACCCCAAAAACTACATAATTATGCAGGCTTAATAGACCTAATGATATTTCGTCCTCTAATATCAAACTTTTGTAATCGATTTACAATATCAATGACGAGAGCGCTTTAAAACAAAGTTTTGGTGCATTGGGAATGAAATCACTATCGGTATCCTGTACTACTACTAATCAGAATTGTTCTGCTTTTCGTGGTATTGTGCCTTACTTGGCACATTAAGCTTCAATCCCTGATATGCCCATGACAATCAAAGCACGTTTGTTGATATCATTAAAGATAAAGTAATTGCGCTATCTTTCTAGTAGTTGATAAATTCCATAAAAACTCTCTTACCAGTATTCTTGTACACTTGGCACGGTGCCTATTGTCCTAGACCCTTTGTAAATTATTGGCAAGTTTTAAAACTAGTGAGACAATTCTGTAGCACCGTCCTTTATCATCAACTTAGAGTGTCATAAATTTCACAGCTATTCAATCCGATCTTCGATAACCCTCAATCTGCCCCCATCTGCTAATCCAATCTTATTCTCCTTCATTTCCAGCCTTTCGCCCTTACCTTTTGAGTCACGTGATAAATAGATTTAATGCAAGAGCTTAATAATATTTTACTAAGCTGCATATAAAACTCATTTGTAACTCATGATAACTACGGCTTGAAATTTTTTTATTTCCCTTTTGTTTAGTTATCATTCTTGCACGTTAAACATGACTGTGGAAGAATCTGTTGAGAAAGTCCAGAAGAAGCTTGAAGATGCTTCATGTATGTGTTTAGTAGTTGTGTTTGGGTGCGCCATCTAACTTAGTTTAGTGAATCAGGAATCTGACGATGAACTTGAACAAGAGGTAGCTGCTGATGGAGCTGCTGATGGAGAGGCCAAGAAGAAGAAGAAGAAGAAGAATAAAAAGAAGAAGAAGAAGACTGCTCAAACTGATCCTCCTACCATTGATATTGCTAAAGTTATTCCTTCTAAAATCTATCCCGAAGGTGAACTGTGCGATTATGTTTTCGGAGAAGAAAACTTGAAGAGAACTACTGATGAAGAAAAGAGAGCGTTAGATAGAGAAAATTTCAATGATTATAATGACTTGCGTAAAGCTGCTGAAGCTCATAGAACAGTTAGAAAGTACGCAAGAAGCATTATCAAGCCTGGAGCTTTGTTATGGGACGTAGCAAACAATATCGAAAATGCTTCAAGGGCCACAACTGGTAATTTACATCCTCGCGAAGCTGGTGTTGGCTTCCCTACTGGTTTATCAATCAATCACTGTGCTGCTCATTACACTCCTAACAAGGGAGACAAGAGAGTTTTACAACAAGGAGACGTTTTAAAAGTTGATATCGGTGTTCATGTTAATGGAAGAATTGTTGATTCTGCTTTCACAATTGCATTTGAAGAAAAATTTGATCCATTGTTAGATGCTGTTAAAGCCGCTACTTACACTGGTATAAAAGAGGCTGGTATCGATGTTCGACTTTGCGATATTGGTGAAGCTGTCCAAGAAGTCATGGAATCTCATGAAATCGAACTTAATGGACATCTTTACCCAATCAAGTGTATTCGTAATCTTAACGGTCACAATATTGACAGATACAGAATTCATGGTGGTAAAACCGTCCCAATTGTTAAGAACAATGATACCACCAAGATGGAAGAAGGTGAATTTTATGCCGTTGAAACTTTTGGTTCTACTGGTAATGGATATGTCGACCAAGAAGGTGAATGCTCTCACTACAGTCTTAATCCTGATTTTTACAATGGGAAAAATCCTAATGTTCCATCTTCACTACGATTGAACAGTGCAAAGGCTCTATTTTCTACTATCCATAACAACTTTGGAACATTACCATTTTCGCGAAGACAATTAGACTGGCTTGGAGAAGACAAATATCTATTAGCTCTTAACACTTTGGTTCGATCGGACGCTGTCCATGACTATCCTCCCCTTGTCGATAAAGTTGGTAGCTACACTGCTCAATTTGAACACACTTTCGTTTTGAGACCAACTTGTAAGGAAATTGTGTCTAAAGGTGACGATTATTAAAAGCTCTATAAAATACTGTTTAGTCTGGAGTAAAGATTGATATTAATATGATATCATATTTGAGTTTTCCGAAATGTTAATTTAACCGTTACTTGCTATTTGAACTCTTGTGTCTTGATTACTCAAATCGTTGTTTTAATAATCACGTGACGAGTTTTTATTGAGCTAGTTCGATTCTGGAAGACAGCCGGTAGTCTATATAGAAATTATTGAGTAGTGAAAAAGATAGCAATAGTTCTTGTATTACAGACTTCTAAAAAAAAGACGACCTCGGTGAGGGTTGAACTCACGATCTTGCGATTAACAGTCGCACGCCTTAACCAACTTGGCCACGAAGTCTTATAAAATAAAATGAGGTCTTATAATTATATGAACAATTGAAAGAATCTTTTTACTTTTTGAGCCGCATTACTTCATAATTTGAACCACCCAGCGAAAGCTGTTGTACTAAGAAACAAATGGGAAAATTCTTATAATTAAAGAGGTTGTACTTTAATAGTACGACTTCGTCGTCCTATATAGTGAAAATTGTTATATAAAACGATAAGTATTTGAATAGTTAAAATGAATCTATCTATCTATCTCCGCATTACTTCATTAGGCAATTATCAGTTTTTTACGAAGTTGAAAAACTCATACACGAATTTCTCTTCCAAAAATATGGAAAAAGCGCAAGTCGCTTGCCAAACTTGAACTTCAAAGAATGTTGAACAATTAGCAACGTCAATACAATAATGAAACCAAATGTCAGTGGTATTGGAACCTAGTTCCAGATGCCAAATTCCAAAATAAAGTTTCTCAACTTGTCACCAAAAATGTACCAAAACACGAATCTCAAGCTATCATGAGCAAGATTACTCAATTCTAAATTAGCCACGGTCAAGCAGACAAATGCTTGAAGAGATTTAATATCAATCTAAATACAATTGAATGCAAATGTAGAGATCCGGAGGAGGTCTTCACGCACATTATTAAGGGTTGTCCAGTCTCTGAGAGACAACGGGCAATTATTGAAGAAATTTCTTCAAGCGTAGACTTGCCTAAGCTACTCAATTTTTTGAAAGGCCTGCTGGCAACTATAGCCTTTCTTAATAGTTGGGACTAAGGTCCCAAATCACTGCTAAACGTTTAAGGAGGTTATCGTTCACCGTGGAGTACCTTTTATGGTTTTTACCGCGATACCTTCCGCCACAATAGGTAGAACAAGGCGAGACTCCAAAGCACTACCCCACCTTAAAGTAATTAGAATCACCCAGCGAAAGCTGATGTATTAAAAAACAAATGGGAGATTCTTATAATTACTAGGTTGATTTATCGTGACTTAACTTATATAAATTGAAAAGTGTTTGAATAGTAAAAACGCATTATCATCAGAAATTTCATATTTTTTGTTTTCGGTGATTTTACACAGTTTAAGACTTGAGACTGCGATTATTCCCGAAGAGTTATAAACATCAAATATTTACCACTTGAAGAAAAAAATCACGGCTTTAGTTCTTTTTTAAACGTTCAAGGAGATTATCGTTCACCGTTTTTCTTTCATAGCTTTTAACGTGGTACCTTTAATTACATTAGAAAATATGAGGCGGAATTTAGAAATACTACAAAGAAACGGTGGGAACGCTATAGCAGTTGACTGGATAGAACGAATTATTGAGCCATACCTCATTTTATGAATGATAATATTTTAAATTAAATTTTAATAATTCTTTAGTTTGTATAAGACAAAACACTGATATTTAAGTTAAGCTTCTTCACCTTGAAAATTACAAATTGCAAAGAAACGTTGAATGTTCCCAGAAAGTTTGGTAAGCAGTACGAGCCTCATCAAGTTAAGCTAAATTAAAGAGGAAGCAATTGAAAATAAGTAGGGACTTTCTATAGCTAACGATGTCGTAATTAAACAGTAAGTATTCAAATAGTTGAAATGTTTTATCATTACAATATTTAAAGAGCTTTTTTCAGTTGATAAAGATTGAAATCAGTCAAAAAGTTACAATATTACTTTTAATCAGTCAAGCATCTAGAAAGCTGTCTTTTTGTTAAAAACATGAGGTATTGAGTAATTGAACTAGGCAAATAAGAGGTAAATTATTAATGACGTTTTGACAAGACAATAACTAAAAGACAAATATGATATTTTCCATACTTGAATTTTAAATTTGCCATTGTAAAACTAATTGGTTTATATACGAAACATAAATTTCTTTAGATATTGAATTAGACAAAAGGATACATGGTACTTGTAAAAAATGAGAAATAACTTGAAATTCAATGTAAAGAAAAAAAAATAGTGTTTTGAAATAATCATAACTTATATTCATGTACACTTCATAAATGAAGACAGCAAAAAAGTTGATTGAATAATAAAATAGATTGCAAAAATTCAAAATATTCACAAAAGCTTTTGCAGAAAAAGTTTCATAAATGGTGTAAATATATTTCGTTTAAAAATTAGGCATATTTTTACTTTTTTCAACTTCAATCCGCGAAATCAATATCATTCTCAAATTCAATATCAGATATATTTTTCTAACAAAAAATTGCGGTTTCTTACTTGAAATTTGACACACTCGGCTAGATTTTTTGCGTTTTTACATGTTCCACAACCAATTTTTCTATTGATCTTGGAGAAAAATACAGTTTTACAATCAAGTCAAATCTAACATAATGTTGAAACATATATTTTAGTTTTCCAGAACAGACCATTCCACAAATCAGATTACTTGCATTTGTTGTCTAAATTTACTAATCATAAAAATTCGCGAACCATGATAACTGAAAAATTACTTGTTTAATTTGATCTAAGCATCTTGATTTGCACAAAAAAATCATATTTTATAATAAGTAAAATTTTTACCATTTTCTGGAGTACATTTCATTTTGTATTATTTGTCAAAAATAATTAGATACTTTTAAATTTTGAAACAACAAAATTGTCGCCTAATTTGAAATACAAGTATTAGGGATATTTGTATTAATCAGCTACCTATAAGTCTGGTTTCATACTTGATGACTTAACTAACTGATGAAGCGATTGAAGCATTTATTCATGTTATAAATGCAAGAAATGTATTTGGATTATACAAAAATTATTTCATTTTCATAAATATTTTCATTAAATTTTTGTTATTTAAACAATTGTAAATATTTCTTATTTTTTGTACTCTGAATCTGATTCAAATTAGATGTAAAATATTTCTGTATTATAACTATTGGTCAATATAAGTTATATTTTATTTGAAAAATTAATTTTAAAAATGAAAATTTGACATCACATAAGATTTTTTGGAAAATAATGATTTCTTTAATTATTTTTATGAATTTTTGTCTTCTCTACTTGCAATTAAAATATAGTATTAAATCCAAAAAATACAACACATTTTTTTATTATTGTAAATGTGTTCTATCAAAAATGCTTGATATACTCAGTTAAAATCTTAGTATCAAATTACTGCTAAAAACTTGCAATGATATCAATTATAGTAAACTGTTATTTCAAGCTACTAGAAAGTTGAGCTCACTATAGTTTCCATCTTTAAATTGATTTTTCACTTTTGGAATCCAATCCATTGTGATTGAAAAAATGCGCTATAGATAAAAGTGTCTTTTTTGCTCTCATTTTCTAAAACCGGTAATTTTAGCTACAAAATTTTTATGGCTTTGTTTTACGTCGAAACATAAAAATTTTTTAATGAATTTGACAAGCTTCTTACATGGATTTTTTAAGTCATTTTATTCAATCGACAACCTCAATTCAATTTGAAATTTTAATCAAATAGTAATGGTTTCAGCTTTTCATCATGGAGACGACGTAAAACCTTCTAGCTCAATTCATAATCACAGATTCTCAACAACTCTAAAAAAAATAGTGAGAGAAATTTTATACACAATTTAGGCAAATTTTTCTGATCATTTAAAAAACTAAAAAAGATTGGAAAACAAATCTTCACTTTTGAGGTAAACAGAGCAAAAATTTTTAATTGAAAGTGTCAATTAGCAATTTATTCCTGATTTTGTCAAGATCATTGTGCAAAATTTGTTCCAGAAGCTATTAGGTTTCACTATTTTTTTTTTAAAAAGGACGCTAATGATTAAGTTTTCCTGTCATAGATACTAAATAAAGACTGAATTTTATGCTGAAATAGAATCGATGATAGGCATCTGAGTTAAAACTGATTCTAAATTTTTTTGGTTTCGCAACTAGTTGTAATTCCATGGAAATTTTAAAATAACTGTCGATATTAATCTAGTGCAGTGTTAATGCTAAGCACGTTCACATTTGTTGATTTGTTTTTACTGCTTGAAATTTTGCAGTTTGACACACCTGATCTAGATATACACTTGTAACAAACTTAGAATTGGCAGATTTCTCACCAACACACAAAGCTGGATAAAAAAACAAGGTTTTTGGCAGTGAAGAAAAAATCTTAAGCACGGAAAGACAAAGTTAAAAGTTGAACAACTTAAACTTTGTTTCAATTAGAGTGATTTTCATAAAAACTATAAAATAATAAGGACCAAGATATGAAAAAAGTCGAGACAGGACAAAATAGTTTTAAAATTACGAAAATCGTTGGAGTGAATTTTGTATATTTAAAAATTAATACTGATTAATGAAATGAGGCTTATCACAAAATTATTTTTATGAATTCAGTTTATTGTGAATGGTCTTGCTAGCTTTTAATTTGTTTAAAATATATGATCTGATGGTACTAGTAATAAAAAATTGCTATTTATCTTTTTCTTTATTTAAATATAGATGGATTGAATCAGCTTTTTTTCTGAATTTCATGGGTTAAATAAATATTTTCCATCTTAGAATAGTGTGAATTGGTATCAAAATTTACAAATTGTCTCTTTGAAATCAACAAACTTAGCATCAATTTTGGTAGTAAATTTAGTAGATAATTTTAAAAATGATGATATATATGAATTAGTGTTCATCACTCACTTGAAACCTCTATTTAAATCAGGACTTTGATCTTTTATTTACACATTTTTATTTTCTAGACTTTCTTGTTCATATAGATAGCTATACAATTGAAAAAATCTATCAAAATCTTTTCATTATTCTGATCATTGCAGAGAGTTTAAAAGGAATTGAAAATTGAAATTAAAAACACTGATCTACTGAAATATATATTTTTTTAATTTTCACTCAGCTAAGAGCTTGAAATTTATATATATACAAATAAGATTTTAAAAAACTGAATGACCATAGGTTTTATCTATTTTTTTATTAGGAATACTAAATAGTTATCGTAGGTTTTAATTTATTGCATCAAGTTTTTAGAAAAACGTGAACTACACTTATATTGATAAAATAAATTACTCAACATTTAGAACAAATTTAAATTGAACAAGAATCAAGAAAGTTTTTGGTCCCTACAGATAACGAATTAACAAATTATTTGAGAGTCAAAATAGAAGCGCTCTAGCTTAAATTTGAAATAATTCTAGAAAGTCTACTTTTCGTAAAATCAAGAGGAACAAATGAAAAATGGCCAATATGTAGAATTATTAATAGCCAAAGTCCTCTATATTTTTGTTCATGGTCATCTATTTTTGAATATATATTGTGAGTTTTTTAGACCAAGAGCCCAGGTGCAAGGAAGATCAACACTCAACAAGGTTCAATAGCTGAAACAAAAATGCTAAACTTTACTTTCCACCATCTCAACGGGACCGACTTAAAATTCAGAGAAACAGATTGTAGCAAATGATTTTTTTTCAACGCTGTCAAATGGTTTTCCATTATTATCATTGCAAAAACAATTTTGGATTGTATTCCAAATTACGCGTGGTAAGAAATTTCAAAGTTTAAACAAGTGTGGCCTTGTGGTAGGTTTGAGTGGCAACAGATTTCCATCAGCACGAACTATCTAGAAGCTTAATTGAGTACCTGTTGGAGCATAATATATCTTGAGTTTTGTTTAAAGGTCAACGAGGCATGATAACTCCCAAAATTTTTTCTCCAATCCAACCTCCTTCCTACCACATCAAAACCTGGAAGTATGTTTAAAAAGAGAAAGATCAAGTCAACACTACAGAAGCCAACGAATTTGTCTGCTAAGAAGACAGAGATGGACAATGTACAAGCGAGTGGCGAAAAATTGAGTTATGAGCCTGTGGTGATTAAAAAGTCTGATCTCAATGAAAAGTTCAATAGTAAAGTTGAATCAAAAGAAACAAATATTGATAAACCAGTCAAGCGAGCTCTTAGTGAAGAACTAACGGTTTCTGACGAAGAGGAAAAGAGTAAAATTGGAGTGTTTAATGGTAAAATGAACGTTGCGAAATTTATCAAACCTTCACTTGGATCAACAAACAAGTTTGGTCCTCTGAAGGCATCAGCTCATATTCGTAGCACAACAATGACAGATTTTGCTCCAGATGTCTGTAAAGACTACAGACAGTCAGGATACTGTGGATATGGTGATACCTGTAAATTTCTACATATTAGAGATGAGTATGCTGCTGGATGGCAATTAGATAAGGAATGGGATATTAAGCAAGCCAAAGTAAAAGAAACCAGTGAATCTTTAACAGAAAAGAAGGAAGAAGAGTCTATTCCTCAAGAATGTCCGATTTGCGAGACGCTTTACAAGTTTCCAGTTGTTACGTCGTGTGAACATGTATTTTGCGAGAGCTGTTTTCTATCGGAATACAAGAAGAAGCCTGTTTGTTTTACGTGCAAATCCAAAGTTTCGGGGACTGTTAAGCCAGCTGGAAAACAAATTAAAAAGCTTTGAGTACGTAGTGTCTGGAGTTTATTACGAATGAATCGTTAAGTGTTGATTTTTCAGTCAATATATATTGATTTTGAATTTTGTCAATATTTATTGATTCAGTATTTATTGATTTACTGATTTATAAAGTCTTTAAAACTCAAGTCTTTATGTCTTCAAGTTTTTCAAATTTTCAGGCAGCTCAATCAGCTTTTTTCAACTTTTTTCAACTTTTTTCAACTTTTTTCAACTTTTTTCAACTTCAATCAACTTTTTTCAACTTTTTTCAACTTTTTTCAACTTCAATCAAATTCAATCAACTTTTTTCAACTTCAATCAACTTCAATCAACTTTTTTCAACTTATTTCAACTCTAATCAACTTCAATCAACTTATTTCAACTCTAATCAACTCTTATCAACTCTCATCAACTCTCATCAACTCTCATCAACTCTCATCAACTCTCATCAACTTCAAACTCAACTTCAAACTCAACTTCAAACTCAACTTCAAACTCAACTTAGCTTTAAAGGTTTTCATTCACCATGATGCGGGTCTTTTTTGCGTACAGAACGTTCCATTTAATTGAATCCATGTAGGTAACCGTTCAAGGTTGAAACTATTTGAAATTTATTTATTTTTTTGTCAAAATTAAAGTTTGCCCTCTTTATTTTTGACGCAGGTGATTTTTAACCTGCTTTTTCTTTTTTTTGTTTCCCTACCCTTTTCCATTTTTCTTGCCCATTTTTTCCCTCCATCTGTTTCTTCCCTCTTGCCATTCACTCTCCCGTCAGCTTTTTTTTTTGACTTCTAACTCTCTCACTTCTTATTGTAGCATCATAGACAGGTAAAACTACCCTCATGGCTCGCAAGGGCAGTTATTACACAGACTACGAACCCAGAAAAAGGGTTCTAAGAGCCCATTTCAAACAGTCAATCGCTGCTAACTTACGCGATTTTTTGCGCAACTCAGCAATCCCTAACTTCCACGATCATGTCCTCTCTGCTTATGTCAAAGCTGTAGCAATTGATTCCGACTCCGAGTCCGACTCTGAGAACTCAATTCCATCAAATCATGGTAAACCACAAAATGCAGACTCTTTGGAATCGCTACAGTGCACAACCGACTCTCCTGCTCTTCTGGCCGCAGAAACAAAACCTCCAAACTTGATAAATCAAAGTATGAACTTTTAAACCGTTCTGCATGAATTAGATCACTGACAGTTTTAGATATTTGGATTGACTGCGTACTTGAAAATCACAACCAGCACTGCTCATGTTTGAAAAAGTGCGGAAACCACTGTGAAAACAGGTGAGTTATTATGTGAATCTGCGTTCTTCGTCTTCTAACTTTTCTGTAGAATCAAGCATATTGAATGTAGCCCTACTAATTGCTCTTTAAAAAATTGTGCAAATAGACAATTTTCAACCTTTTCAAACGATGATGGGCTGAGTGTAAATGGGTCTGGATTGGTAGCAGGCCGCTTCTTTGGATCTGGTGAACTCATCACAGAACTCTGTGGAGAAGTGATTTCTAAACGAGAACTAGAGAAAAGAATGCACAAATCAAACAAACGCAGCACTCTGAAATTTTTTCATGACCATTATCTAGACTGCTCAACCTTCTGCTCTAAAGCCTTTTTCGCAAACCACTCTTGCACTCCAAATGCAAAACTTGAACTGTGGACGATTAATGGTATTCCTAGAATGGCACTATTTGCCTTGCATGATATCAGCACTGGCAGTGATGTATTTTGCGATTATAGAGACTTTTACACTTGTCAAAATGAAAGTCATGGTGATTGTTCTTGCGGGGTCCCAGAATGTGTTGAAAATTTTCTTGGAAAGCCTTCCTCAAGCAGCATAACTAGAAGAACTCACCGACGATGTAGAGTCATTTCTGACGATGAAGATCCAGATTCAACTACTAAAGAAAATATTGCTGAAGATCGTGGCAAAAAACCTTCCTGGATAGTGAAATTCCAGTACAAGGCACGCACTCAACCAGCAGACGAGAAAAATAGGCAGAATTCTCGTAAAACGACTTTCAGCATTTCTAGAACAGCAGATTTTTCTAGTAAACCGATTGATTCGCCGAAAACAGCAAACGGGGCTACAGATACATTACCGATTAAGACTGATTCGGATAAGTTAATGTCTTTAACCCCTAAAACCGATGCAGTCGAAGAATTCTCTAAGGGTCTCAATGCAAATAGAATTGCTGGTTTGGAAGCCTGCTCTGGACCTACTAATGCCTTTAGTATCACCAATGATTCTACACCAAATCTTAAAGCTAGGTCGGTCACTAAGCTTTTAAAATCTAAACATGTTTCAGAAACTATCGTTCCTGAAATCCAAATTAATGTGTCTGAAAATTTAAAAACAACCAGCCATTCTAAAAAGTCATCTCCTGAACCTTCTTTAACTTTGAAAGAATCATTATCTGCAACAGGTAATCAGGAACTTTCTGACCTGTCAAAATATAAAGATCAAAATTCCAAATTTACTGGAGAACCCCTCCCGGATAATTTTACACTTGATCTCAAACATTTTACCGTATCTAGCGAAACAGACTCAAACTCCCAATCATCTCAACTTTTGGAGGAATCTGTAGTTGAGTCTGACAAAAAATCCCAGACTTCTCCAAAAAATATGAATTCTCCAGATATTGGTAACATTTCCATCTCGTCATGTAGTGTTCCTGTTGAGAATAAGGCAGCAGATGATCAAGAATCAGTTATATCGACAAATTGCCACTCCAGTCCTCCTACTTCACCGACAACTATTAAAATTGATAAAATCTCTGAACCTGTTTCAATGAAATTTACTCCAATTACTACTAAAAGAAAAGATATTACTCCAGATGAAAAAAAACCAACCTCCTCAGCAGCTAGAAATTCCACTCGAAAATCCAATCCAGAAAATTACAGAAAATTTCCTTCTGGAAATCCATCACAGTTCGATCTACGATTAATTTTGAACGATGTGGATGATTCACAAAAAAGTGTCAAAAAAAGAGTTACACCTGCAACAGCAAATGGTGGAAGTGTTGTGTTGGAACAACCAAAGAGAAGAGAAAGAAGAAAAAGAGTCAAAAAGTCTGAGCCAGATTCCAATATTTTGGTTCCCAATTCATTGAGCCACAATCTTCCTCATATATTTTCTGACTCTCGTCGTCTTTCAATTGATAACATTGTTAACGGTGAACCAACAAGTCAGAAACAGCCTAAAACAAGAATGAAAGAATCTACCAGTGTTTCAATGCAGTCAGAATATTTTGCAAATAATACACCTCCATCATTTCCTGGACCAAACATCCCCAGCTCTCCAAACAGTATCATTCATCATCCGTATCATAACCAACCACCACTGCACTACCCTTATCCTTTACACACTGTTACCAATCCTCATATTGCTCTTCCCCATTCACATTATCATCCTGATATTCGTCCTCAGATACCCGTTACTAGTAACGGGTATCCACAGCAAGTCTTCCCTCCTCCTACCAACTACTCATATGGAGAAAATTATGATCAGCCAACTACTACTACACCTTATCCAAATGTTAGTCAGCCGCCATTCCATTTTCATGAACCTAATCAATTGAGGCCGGATATTTTCAACAGACAACATTCTATTATTTCCACACCTGACGTTTCACAAGCCCATTCAACTTATTCTAGATCAACATCTTTACAGCCTAACACTAATTTTCCTTTGCCTCCTTTGCGAAGCGAAATTGAAACACATAATCTTGGGAGAAATAATTTGGAGAAGCCTGGTCCACCAGCGCTTAAGCGTTTATCAATTAACAACTTGATTTCTTCACAAGATTCTTAATTGATTAATGCCTATTTGGATTTTTCTATTGTAATGACATTTTTCATCTATAAACATGAAAATCTGGATGGTTAAATCCGTCTTGGTGACATATATTTCTTTTATTTATATTGTTTATTTATATCTATCTGTATATTTTTTTGACTATCTAATGAAATTAATAAAATGTAAATAATTGTGTGGTTGAGTTAAACTTTTGTGAATTTGGCCTTTTCGTTTCACTTAGACAAGGAAATTGAGTATTTGTGATTCCCTATTTGGGACACTCAACGTAATCCAAATCCGATACAGTTGTCTATTGCAATTTTCAATACTTTTTCCAGCTGTTGCTGAGAAGAGAAAAGAGAAAGCAATAATGTAGAAGTGCAAACAGAAGCTGTAGGAATCGAAATTTCATCGTTTCCATTATGTCTAATATTGAAATAAAATCTCTCATATTGACCCTGAGGAATTCGATCACTACCAGTGACAAACTTCAAGAGTTTACTTCTTTCTTGGTCATTAAATTTCTCGAGAGTTTCCCAAAAATACTTGATAGTTGGTGAAGAATTCTTCATGTCCTTATTGTCAAAGTGAAATCCTTGATATCTGATGATTCCTTTCATGTCTTGTAATGTAATATGTTTCTTTCCTTCAACTACAATCTTGAGCTCTTCTGCAGAAAAGAAGTCTAAAACAGGCGAAGGAACGACGTTATGAATTGACAGAAAAATATTTTTGAGTTTGAATTGACATTTATCGAACAATAAATGTTTTGTCAACACTTTGACATAAACATCAAAGTTATCTATGCTAACTTTGGTACCATGATATTCGCCGAATTCCAATCCTAGAAATTCGCAATCTTCCTGGCTAATGATGAAATCAGCATCAAATTGTAAATCTGCTGCCTTAATGTCTTTGGGTTTATCTTCCAAATTTCTGAGAGACCTGTATGTTGCTGGAAAAACTTCCTCTAAATATTCAAATTTAAAATCACTTACACTCATAACAACTGTACCGGGATACCCATATTTGTACCTGCTGACAAAAGTTTTTATGATTCGATAGAACATTAGAGGTAAATCAACACCTATCGTACATCCATTGTGAATTGCAAGTCCGATTAAAGTACCAAAATGCTCGTAAATCACTGGAGTGACTTTAGATGAAGGGTTAAACCAATTTTGATAAGAATGATCATCAGTGATAAAATATTTTTCTTGCATCATTTCTTTGCCCAGTTCATTAAAAAATTCAGCCACGACTCCACCTTCATCGACACCAATTTCACCTGTACTCAATTTAATTTTTAGAGGCAAAAATATATTTTCCAGTAACAGATGATATCTTATTATGCTAACAAATGCTCCTGAAAGTAAGCTTGGCCTTCGTACAACAATATCTAAAGATAAAGGAATTTCTAATGGACCTGCCCGTGAGTACAAATAATCCGAATCAAGAAGATTTCTTGTAATGCAATTGACTCGACTACATTTAACAAAATTCATTTTGACACGTTGAATAGCTAAGCACATTCTTCGATAGCTCAAAAATTTTAGCATAGAAACTTTAACGTCAAAAGGTAGTAATTGTTTAAAACTGCCTTGAAAAAAAGAAACCGTTTTGCAGTTTTTGGGACAAAAAAGCGGTTGCAGAAGTTGAGAATCAAAATAGCTGTTAATAGTTGGCGAAATTTTTGATTTTGGTATAGTTGTTAACTGATTCAATCCTTCAAATCCATTTAAATACCCATTGATTCTCTTTTGAAAAGACTGAGGAGCAAATTTACTACCAGGAATCCAAGTGTGAACAGTTTGTCTACCCAAAGCGTAAGAGTACTTGGGTATAGAATTGATACTACTTGAAGATGGATTTTCAATTTGTAAATTGAGGTATTCCAAGTCATTTAAAAAAGTTTCAGAAACAATTTTTTGCAGAACTTTTCCCCATTTGTCAAGATTTTCTGTTGATTCAGAATTGTTTTGTATTTTGTAGAGAATGCTGTTCAAGTGGTTGACCAAAAATCTTGCAATATACAAGTGTTCACCATATGTTGACATTTTTTTAATCTTTTGAAAAATTTCCAGTAAATTTTCAGGAGATGAATTGGCCGATACAGAGACGCCTTTTTCACGAAAAAAGTATGTCATATTGAACCAGTTGCCTACATCCGTGATATTTTGAGTCAACACAGAAGCCCAACTCCCGATAGGATACTCAATTTTTGCATAGCTTTTGTCCTTTGCCAAGTCAGCTTTCAATATATTTGATTTGTGTGGTTCTACTTCATTGACCTGATCAGCAATGGCTGGTGACAATTTGTCAACAAGCAAAATTCTGCACAACTGAGTCTCGCCCTTGAGTGAAGCCATGTGCATTGCTAAATTGATAGCAGAACTAGATTTCACTCTTTTCTCATTGAATATCTTTGATTGATTCGTTTTACAGTTCACTCTTGTACAAGTAGGATCTCCACATCCTACAAGAATCTGATAAATGTATCGTGCAATAACTCGTTTTGTTCTTGAATAATTAGGCCCCTTAGTTGAGCGGTCCAAAGTATTGGTCTCATGCATCCTTTTACAGCCAAAACCTCATATTATATCAAGACCTATTAGCGTTTCTTTCCTGGCATTGATCTCTGAGTTTGTGATTTCTTGATGTTTGTCAAGTTATCAAGATGTTAGGGTAATTATAGTGTAAAAGTAAGTCTGTTAAGAATATTACGGGCCTAACAGGAAATATGAAATTTTTCAATTTTTCACCTTTCATTTTAAATTTTCTTAACCAATAATTGTTCAGATCATTAGCGGAATACTGTGATTTCATTTTCAATTAGCTACATAATATGACGAGACAATTGATTAGAAGTGCGAAAAAAGTTGCTAGAGCTCGTGCTCCTACTGCATTCATTCCAGCTACTAGAATAACGACCGGAGAACCACTTATTCAAGATACCAAAGATTCACAACAATCACCGAAAAGCATAACTGAAAAGTACATTCCTAGAGGACGAACAGTGCCATACGTACCTAGAGATCAACTAATTGAACCACCTAAATCAAATTTTGCAACAAAAGTTAATGAAAGATTTGCTAAATCACTGGATGAAGATAAACCCCATTTTAAAGTGGGCGGAAAACAAATCTACTTCCCTACTGCTAAAGTAGTTCTACTCCGACCCAACGCTAAGCATACGCCAAATCAAGCAAAATTCGTTGTCCCCCGTTACTTCAATAGATTGGACTTGCGTGATTACTTGTATCACGTATATGGACTCCGTGCTTTGAACGTTACTACCCAGCTACTTTGGGCCCGCTGGACTCGCCAAACTCCAAGATCTCCACGTTTCAGAGATACCCAAATCAAAAAAATGACTATTGAAATGGAAGATCCGTTCGTTTGGCCTGAAGAACCCTCAGAAGAAGAAAGAAGTAAGCTCCTCAATCTTGACTTTTCTTTGGAAATGTCAAAATATTCAGAAGATCTTCAACGTCTTGGATCAGACAAATTCAAGCCACCAACTGCCTTCAACGGTTTGGTTGGTCCTTTCCCTCCTGCTCCTGGTCCGTTTATCCCCAAGCATTTCAAAAAGGCTGCTGAAAGATCCAAGGAAATTGATAATAATGTTGATAAGCGTCAATATGAAGAAGAACTGGTCAAGAAGTTTCTCAAGCTCTAAGTTCAAATATTTGTATAATACTTTTTTGCTGCTATTAAATAAGCCTTTAAAAATTACATTGTAAATAGTTTTTGTGATTACATTGCTCCTCTGAATTGACGGGTAGAAGTGGTTTCTTTCCCTTTCCATGAATTTTGTACACCGCCTCTACCCTTCACTCTATGATCTGTAGGTACTGGTTGTTTCTTATAATAAGGTAATTGTATTGTTGGAGGTGGAGAGGCGTGAGCTGAAAGACTAGAATCAGTCGTAGAACTCCTACTACTGCTAACGTTCTTATCATCAAGTGGTACATCATAACCGAGCAAAGATTTGTGAACATTTGAGCCAGTCTTAAAATTGTCACTGATAAGTTGTTCTTGTTCTTCTCTATATGAGATAAAACTTTTTACTAATAACTCGTAATCTTCACACTTTCTCTCGTAGTCAAGTTTTAAATCTGACAACTTGGATTTGAGATCTGATTCTCTAGTTTCAATCTCCGCCATCCATACACTTGAAGGTGGTTTTTGCTTACTTTGATAGTCCAAAATAGATGCATTTAGAATCGCAATTTGTCGTCTTAGTTTTATGATTTCATCATCTCTTGCCTGCATATCTGCTGAATGTTTCATTTGTGTTTTTTTATAATGCTCAATTGATTTGGACTGGTTACTGAGTTCTGCTGGTGTTAATAACCCTTCAGTCTTGGTTTTATAGACTTCTAATTGTTTTCTCATAACTTCCAAAGAACTCTTGTATGTTTCGTTAGTTTTAGCTCTCTGCTCCAAGTCTGTAACTTTAAACTCTAGCAGGGAAGTTCTTGATTTTTCTTTTGTTAAAATTGCCTGTAAAGTTTCTTTCTCGTTCACGACGGCGAAATATTGTGTTTCTAGAGCCGCTAATTCTGAAGCAATTTTATCAGTTCCTTCCCGTAAACTCTGCAATTGGAGAATACTAGTTGATCTATATTGATCATGAGTAGTCTTTGAATTCTTGATTTCTGACTGTAAAGAGGATAACTTTGTTTCCAAATCATTCACTCGTTCTTTCAAAAGAGCGTTATCATCCATTAACTCTCCAACACTTTCATTATATACCGCGTCTTTAGCTCTCTCTTCCGCTACTTTCAAGTATTGTAGTTGGGCGTGTCTTTCCAAATATACTACAAAGTCATATTCATTTTTTGACAAAAGTAATTCCCGTCGATAAAAAATTATCAAAGGGTCATCACATCCTATAATTTGTTGATTCTTGATTTTTCTCTGGAGAACCTTAGAATTATCTTCTTCAATTAGCGATTCGCTAAGCGACGATAGACGTTTGAGCTCTGGCTCAGAATCAAGTTTAGTGTTCTTTCCATTACCAGACACTTGGGGACTACTAACAGTCACCGTTGTTACAGAACTGAAAGGCTCAGACTGAGGAAGCAATTTAGGACTAGACGTCAAATCAGTGACATCGGATATAGGGTTGAAAAGTGGTGAAGAAAACACAGAGTTTCGTTTCCCACGATTGAGTGCTTCTGTACTAGCACCGTTATCGTCGGTAGAAGGTCTATATAAGCCATGGTGTGTTTCCAGAAGTCCGTCCATTGGCTGTTTAGGGGCTAATGTAATATTAACCATTGAAGATGATGGAACATTTTCGCTCTCAGGATGAGAAGATGAAAGCGTTTTGAAATTTGGTAAAGAGGTTTCGTCATTTTTTGTAGAGTCAATAGGAGAAAACACAAAGCTTGAATGGGTATTTCTTTGAGAGATGGTATAAAGACTTTGAGTGTTTTGGTCGTTAAAGTCTATCTGCTCCGATGATTTAAGAGTATACATGTCATCTCGCACTCTCATTGAGAGACAGTGAATTACAACAGAAGTAACAGTTTTAAATCGAGATGCCCTTTTGGAGCCAATTAATTCTTCATCTTTAGACAATTCAAGCATTAAAGGGTTGAGTGAAAATTGTGAGAATAATTCTTTTAAAGACAGTTGTAGATCCGTAACTTTGAAATCTGTTGGAAGAAACTCTGTATATCCAGATAAGGCCAAATATTCTTCTGGATCAGAAATAAAGCTCAGCAAATTGTTCGGAAACATACCATACAAGACACAAAATAACGGAGACACATTCAAAATCACTTTTTTAGAGAGACCGTACTCGCTATTTAAACGTGACAATTTGGAACTATTATCAATAGAAGAACTTTCTAATGTTTCAAGGTCTTCTTGAATTGGAGATGATTCGAATTGTTCGTGAGACTTAGTTGCCCATCCGGCACATCTACCAAGCACAACTAGTGATTTGGAGAGAGTGAAATTTTCACTCAGGACGAAATAAGGTAAATACATAGATAGAACATTGATTCCCATTTTTATTGTCGCAAAAGTGTTTTCACTGAGAAGGAAGTTGAACAAAAAGTCCAAAAAGTTGAGATTAGCAATTTCTGTAGTTTCAGTGAAATCATTGTCATTGAGTTCAGATAATAAATTTGAAGCTAAGCTCAGCACGAATAGTCGATTATCAGGTTGAGAAGCTTTTTCACTGAGAAGATTGAGAAAACTTTTGATATTTCTTCCTCCATAATTGAGCAGTAATCCTCTAGCATTCCTAGAAATGAATCGTTTTCTTTCGGCCAAGCTTAAGCCCGTCTCATTTAGTTCGAAAAACTTTGATATCTCACCTTGACAAATTGCAAATATCCAATTGAAATAGAGGGTACTTGAAGTTGTAGCTTCATCGTTTGTTTGGGTGCTCTTGTTCAATGGTGTATTTCCATAGTTTAAAATAGAGAGAATGAAATTCTGTGAAGCATTCACGACATCATTTTGATGGCCAGCAGAATCAATAGCAGGCCCTGCATAAGCTTTAAACCATTGCTCTAGCTGATCGGCATTTTGTATTCTGAATCCCAGTAGTCCTAGACATTCAATAAATAACGAGTCTGATATGTCATTTGCTCTGGCGACTTTCTGTAGTTTCACTAATTCTTCATGAATCTTGGGTATTTCTTCTGTCGCGGACTTTTCAGCGAGATCAAGAATTTCTTTAGGTAGCTTGATTTTCGACTCGCAAGCAATCTCTGAGTTTGCAAAGAAGGTCTCGATAGCTTTGACACAGTTCATGACTCTAATATAGAAGGTCAGTTAGTACAAAAACAATGATGGCTTTCAAATTTCTATTGTGATGGAAAACAGGGTTCTAACATCGGCTTGTAGCCTATACTCACAGTTATCAAAATAACACTAGAATGACTAGAATCCAACGATTTCGTTTCACCTAGCAGCTTCTTGACTCCAAACCGCTCTAATATCAATTTTTTCTTTAAAAAGTTTTGAGGTGGAAGATTGAGTATTTCGTTGTTGTTGAGAGGAAAAAAATAATTCAAACTTATTTTGGCAGTAATCTTCTTAATTGATGGAGCACGTAAAAATTCCTTTGTAATTTCATGCCATGCCAATTGTCGAAAAAAAAAAATCATTAAATAGAACAGCTTGAAACACTGACTTTATAATATTTTTGAATCATTTTTTTTATTTATTCCAGATTATTATAACTTTCAGGAATTGGAAATTTTACATTTTAACTAGTGATGAGCTTAATTCACGAAATAATGATAACACTCAAAGTACTTGATTCTAATCGATTCAGTCATTTAAATATGTTTAACAAATCGTTCAATTTTAGTTTCTATAAATCAAATAGGTAATGCTTAAAGAGTCGTACAATTTTAGTTTCTTTAACAACTTTTTTGAGCATCATCTATTTGTTAAAGATCAATCATATTTTCTCTGAATGTTTGACAATCGAATCAAATAATATCAATTCTTGATTTGATTCGAATAATAAACAAAAAAACAACTAAAAATATATTTCTACCGCACTGTCTCAAGCGGAAACTTATGGCCTTTGAGTCGTTGAATAATCAGTATCAAAAATGTCTGTCAGTGCAAGGTATCACAAAGTGATTCGTGAAATTTTTTCAAGCAGCACAACGCTTTCTGTAATCGTATAACCCATTGTGCGTCTGAATTTTCATTGTCTACCCATTGAATTCAATTAGCATCAACGTTGTTATCAAACATTGCAGCATGGCGCCTTAATTTATCAAGCCATCTAAAGCAGATTAGTCTAGTCAAGTGTAAAAAGAATCCTTGAATAGACACTTGAGGTAATCTGTAGCACTTCAGCAAAGGCTGCAAAACTGGCTGGTCTAATGTACTTAAAAGATACCTTAATTAGTAGATTTTCTCTACATGATGCAATTGTAAATGCGATTCAAATCAAGCTTTCACGATATGGATATCAAGATATACAGGCGCAACTGATATTGCTGCAATATATACTAGATAAGTACTTAGACTGCTCAAATTACAGAATTTCAAAAATTCCTACTACTTTGGTGAATGCAGTTGAAAATAAGTGCTTTTTTCTTCAGTCACAAAGCGAATGGAGCCACCATAGATAAATCAGCCATAATATGTCAAACAGCTTTTTACAACCCATTATATTTTGCAAAACCATGGAATTAAGCGTTTTTATCTCACTATATAAATAATTATGTAACCACTAGTACAAAATTTTCAGAGTTTTCCATGTTTTATTTGGAAAAATGGAGTTCAACATTCATCAATTGTCTAGCCTTGATCTGTTCAACAGATAATCCAGGCCATCCGTAAGTTAAAGGAGCATAGTAGACAAAACAAGCAATAACCAAACTTAGAACTGTACTTGCAGCAATGGCAGTTATATAATTTGATTGCTTTGCCTTTTTTCTGTCCATCTCACCTACAATGAAATCAAAAAGTCCTCCTGCTAAGTAAGAAGCAGCCAAATGTGCAGGTAGGTAATGGTGTAAAAACAGTTGTCTACCCATCAAGAAAAATGGGAAGTAGTGAGTGGCCCATCCAATAAAGAAGAAACCCAAGGAATTGTACAACTTGCTTCTAACATTTGCTTCAAGAGCGTTGACGTTTCTTCTTCTGCTCAATTGATCAGCAAGTAAAATTCCAAGATAAATCGCAATGAATGAGATTTCTAGCCACCACCCAATGAAATTACCAGTGAAGTAAATTTGAGTTCTAAGAGTATCCTTAGTCCAGAAAGAGACACCACGGACAAGAAATGGCCACGATAGTGGTTGAGATGCATAGGGGTGTTCACTGGTCAAAGCATTATTTTGGGCAAACATGGTAGCTTGGAGTTCCAAGTATTTCTTGAGGAAAGACAATGTTTTACGTTCTTTAGGAACATATTCCAAACGAGCTGGGTCAGTTAAATCAGTGATTTCATCAAAATACCATTGGTTAGATGATTCTTGAACATTCTTGTTACCGTTGACTTCAAATTGGCCGAAACCCCATTCAGGTAGCTTCTTATCAGTGTGAGTCCACATGGCAACACGGGTAGGAACATGAATAAATGTAAAGATTCCCATTTTTGTCTTGAGAGGCAATCTCTTTTTATTAACCATTTTAAGATCAAACAAAGTAAAGTTGTACTTTTCATTATTGGCTGCATCGGCAGGAGCAGTTGTGAATTCTTGATTAGTAGGAAAGAATGGGGAAGCAACATCATGAGTTAGAAGGTAAGAGTCAGTAGCAACATGACGAAGACGAATGGTGCTACCTCCAATAACAGGGTGCCCAAGAAGATCATCACCAGCAAACTCGACAGCAGGTAAGATTTGCCAGTGGTTGTTAGGATCAGGATGATCGTATCCAGTGACTTGTTGTCCCTGGGAAGAAACTCTTCCATCTTCATATCTCAGAGGATATCTAGCATCATGAGAATGAAGCAAAACCTTGCTCTCTTTGTGTCTCATCGTAAGGGTATCGTAATAATTAATAGCTTTAGAGTCTCTGGCCATTGCATTTTCACCCAAAGTTTCTTGGAATTCAGGGCTCATGAAATTGTCACCGGGGCCAGAATTGATCAAAATGGCAAAGTGAACATAGAACCAAAACAAGAAAATGAGGAAAGGTACAATGATTAAAGAGAATGCACGGGCCACAAAGTGCCTGACGAATTGTTTAATAGTGAGGCCAGCACGGAAATCCAAAAGATTCCAAAGGTCAATCAAGACAGCACATCCAATAGTAGCGAAGGTGAAAGCGCCGACATACTTTGTACTAATGACACAGGAGAGCGCGACTCCAGTTAAAATAAGCCATTTCCACCAGTTGAAGGAGAAAGAGTTGTCTCTTTCTTTTGAGAATTTGACGTAGCAGTAAAATGAGAGAGCTACGGAGAAAATAAGAGTAGCGTCAAGCAGGATCAAACGGGTTTCTGCAATATGGGCGTTATCAAACAGAACCAAGCTGGAGGCAATAACACAAGAAGCGACACTGTATCCACTGTTTTGCATAGTTGAGAAGACCAAGGGAACAGTTAAAGATCCCAAGATTGCTGACAAGCTTCTGTATGCAACATAAGGTACTTTATTTGTGATATAAGAATCACCAATATTGTCAAACTTGAAAGAGCCATCATATCCTACGAGATAGCCAACGAAAGCAATCAACAGTTTAGCAAAAGGAGGATGCAGGTCAAAGAAGTAGGTTCTTTGGAGGTAATAGCTGGCAAATTTACCAAAGTGCACTTCATCAAAGCTGGTTTCTGTTAGTATATATCAAGATCCAAATTAGAGAAAAACATACACGACTTCAGTAGGATAGTTAATTAGGTAAAATCTTGAGAAGAAGGCAAGAACTGTAACTAGAATCAGGGCTAATTTGTATTTTGAGCTCTTCTTTGAAGAAGGAGTAGACTTGAAATGTTGGTTTGGTTCCTTATTGTCTAACAGTGGAGTCTTTTCAGGTTGAAAAGTGGGAGAGTTTGAAGCTTTCTTCTTTCCAATCTGTCTTTGCCGTAACTCAGCCATTGTTTCTAAATGTACCAATTGACTTGAAAAGGAGGTAGAATCGTTAATTAGATCAACTGAAATTCCAGTCTTTTGAACAAAAATGACACGTAAATTTAAATTTCGAAATTATCCCAATTTTTCAATATGTTCGGGTTAGGTTAAATGCAGAGTAGCAAAGCTTAAATGTTTAAAATGGTTTAGAGGAAATCTGGAGTAAAGATTATTTACTGATTTAGAGGTTTGAGTGTAGGTAGTGTAGGTAATGTAGGTAGTGTAGGTAGTGTAGGTAGTGTAGTTTATGGAGTCTGTGTAGTCTGTGTAGTCTGTGTAGTCTGTGTAGTCTGTGTAGTCTGTGTAGTCTGTGTAGTCTGTGTAGTCTGTGTAGTCTGTGTAGTCCATATAGTCTATATATTCCATATAGTCCATATAGTCCATTATAGTCCATTATAGTCCATGTAGTCCATGTAGCCCATATAATCTATATAATCTATATAATCTATATAATCTATATAATCTATATAATCTATATAGTCAAAGTTTTGATGTCTCGGAAAGACGATCAAACTTTTGTTTATATAAGGGATGGAACCTTTTATATCTTGGAATGTTCAGGTCAGCTTCCCGGTCAGCAGCCCACTGATTATAGGTCTCAGATATGAATCCGCTTAAAATACGTGCAATGATTGTAGGCTGCTCTAACGGAATCAAATGTCGAGGAGCAACTTCAACTGTAGTCAACAAATCATCGTCCAAATCTTTATAAAATTCGTTAAAGAGAAGTCCAAGTTCACCTAGCACAAATAGTTTGGGAACCCTCACTGATGTGATTCGTTCAAACGAATGAATAGTAGAATATTGTAAAAAAGGTTTTTCATCTTTTGGTAGATCCATTGGAAGGGGGCAATAAACAGTCAATTCTTGAGAAGCTGGGGTTTTAAGCGTGATGCCGGTTTCATTTGGGTAGGCTTCAGTGGGCAGTCTTCGGAAGGAGCTTGAAAGAAATTTCTCCTGAACTCTGGGATCAAAAGCTTTAAGCATTGATGTTTTCTTCAACGCTGTAGTGGCATCTTCTATTGATTTCCATAAATCTTTTCTTCGGTATGTAACTTGAGGCAAGATAGAGTCTGGACTCACAGGAGCAGGAAAAATCACTCCATCCATAGAAACTATTCCAGCAAACATTCTAGGATTCATACTACCAGCACCTATCATTGCATTGGCTCCAAAGGAATGGCCAACACCAAAAATAGGTAAATCCATCATTGGATGGCGGTTCACATTTTGTAAATAGTAGTACGCAGATATAATATCGTTCCAAAAATCTTTCCAGTTGCCTATATTCAATTGTTAGTAGATCATTAATAAAAATTTTGTGCATCTTACAATCATTTCCCAGTTTTTTTTCATTCTTGACATATGAATCGCCTTGGTTTACCATTTCCATTGCAAAGATATATTTCAAATGCGCATTTTGTTGAAGCAGCTCACGATGGAGATCTTCAAACAAAGGCTCATAGAGCTCCTATATATTAAGGTTAGCTCAAACCAAAAAAGCACAAAATTCATACCTTTGAGAACCCGTTAGCAGGACAGAAAAAAACTGCAATTTCCTTGGCTATTTCATTAGAAGATGTAGATGTATATATATTGGCTGCAATTTCCAATCTGTCTGCTGGAGCTTTTGTGGACATTCGTGACCTTCTAGGATGAGTAGCTGGAACTGTCAAATTTTCTTGAACAAATGTGTTTGTCATTTTGGTTTACTGGAATATTCAAAGCTTGGAATGCTTTTGGTTTATAATTTTTCTAGATGATTTGAGATTTATTTATCTTGGTATTTCTTTTAATCCTCGGTAGCTTTCTTTAACATTTGCGGATTACTAAGAGACAAAACATTAAATTAGCATTCATCTCGGTCCTAAATAATCGTGAAATATGGCCCTTGCATAGTTGCAATTGTGGGGTTCGGATCAAAACCGTTTCAAACCTTGTTGCAGCTGATTGTCCACAAAATTTTGATCTAGATGTACATTTTAAACTCATGAATAGAATTCAATTCAAATATTTAGTAATTGATAACTAATTTCTCAAATTATTGATTGATTATCTATTCTTGATTCATTTATTAATCGGTTCAAATTCGTTTTCTATTCTATTGAACTCTATTCTATTGAAATCTATTCTTTTGAAATCTATTCTTTTGAAATCTATTCTTTTGAAATCTATTCTTTTGAAATCTATTCTATTGAAATCTATTCTACTGAAATTCGTTTGCTATTCTATTGAAATTCGTCAACTATTTTTAGTTCAAATTCTTGATCGTCCATACTTGGTTCAAATTCATTAACTCATCACCTTTTAAGAATTAATTACATTCACATTTGTTTTAATTCAACATGATGGTGTTTCAATAAAATTCCTTTATATTGAATTGTCTCCAGTACATTTAATATATAAAAAATGATTGCAATGAAATGGAAACTTGACTAAGAAATACAATAGTATTAGATTCTATTTGATATCACAAAAATGTATCATTTAATCTAATTTGATTGGTTTGTCGGGAAACTTTTCATCATGCTTTGACTTGAACCATCCAGCAAATAAAGAAGGTGCACGCCCCGATTTGGAATCATCAAACATATTATCATTGTCAAGAAGTGAAGATTTCTCATCAGAATCGTTGATGGTTTCATCGTGCTTGATGAAATCAAAGTCTTTCTCAGAAATCAGAGAGGATGAAGATGAAGAAGTGAGTTTACTCTGGGCTGACAGATAAGAAACTGATCTAGATTGCACTTTACTGGAGAAACCATCAATACTAGTGCTGTTGGATTCGAGAACCATGTTTGAGCGGATAGAACCAGCATTGCTTGTATGCAATTGTTCAGCAATGTTGGAGAAAACAGAGTCTACAGGGTTGGAATCAGACTTTTTTGAAGGGCTTTGTTGGTTTAAAGAAGACTGAAGAGCAGCCGCACCAGCTTTGAACACAGAGTTCCATAAAGTTGATCCAGAAGTACCAGTAGGTGGGACGTTCAGGTAAGGTGTCGAAGGAGGGTTTGTAGGAGAAGAAAAGTAAGAAGGTGGATTTTTGAACTTTGAAAAAAAGGCATCTAAGTGTGAACCATTTGACTCATTTGACATCAAAGGAGCGTGATTGGGCAAGTTTACGTTTTCTTGTTTAACGTAAGGATGAATTTCTGTGCCCATGGTATAGTGAGCGAGGTACTCTTTTGCATAGTAGATTGCTCGAGCGAGGTACTCTGAGCCCATAACACTCAATTGATCACGGATTTTAAGAATGTAATTGTCGATTTCTTTTTCGTGGGCTTTTAAAAACGGTTCAATATACGTGAGATATAACTGAGGAGCACCTTGAGTTTGGGGAAGAACTAACCATAGGATGAAGAAGAATCGAAGCATGTTGAAAAATGGAAGGAAAGATACTAAGAAACCAAAGTACGATTCTGCGCTGAATTGTAGAGATATTACTACCCAGTACATGAGCCAGTTTTTAACTAGAGCCAGATCATTTTGCTGGAGAGCCCGGTAAGAACCTAAAATAGGAAGCGCAGTTGAAGCGATTAAACTGAGATAGTCAGTAAGGAATCTGGAAACAAAATCATCATTCATACCTGAGAATATTGAAAATGAAGCCAAACATTAGGACTAATCGGCTAAAGAATTGTTTGAAATAAGACAAGAAGAGCAGGTGCACTATATAAACAAGAGGTAGTAGAATAAATATATGAAGAGACAGAAACAAAGATGTTATTATAGATCAAGACGAGAAGAATAAAATAACTTTTTAGTGTGGGATGATAGGGGATTAATAACTAACAGTGGGAGGTGCTTAACTCCCAACTGGGCTGGGGGTTTCAGAATTGGGACTTTTGACCGTCAAACTAACGGCTGATGAGCTAGAAACCATCCCGCAGAATGTTGACGGTAATGTTGGTGGCAAATCTAAGCAGTGAAAGAGGAGGCTGCATACTGGTCAATTGACAAACGTTGGACGTTTTTGAAAGATATTGACGTTTTTGGACGTTTTTGAAAGATCTTGAACGTTTCGAACGTTTTGAACGTTTTTTAAATATATTAAAATTTTGTGTCATGAAGGTATCGTGCGATTGAACCGTTGATTCTTGCAGAGTGTTGTTGACAGTTTGTTTCACCATTTCAGCAACGCTTAATTCACTGATCATATGACGCTGGTCTTTCGACATGCTATTGTTTAAACTTCATTGTCTAACGTTCATGTCAAGTTCCCTAAACGGAGGCTAGTACAAATACGTAATTTATCTTTTTCAGTAATTCTATATTGGGAAGAAGACTGACTTTGTTGTTAACTCGTTGAAACTCTTCTACCTACGCGTTCATTGCAAACATATCCGAGATGGCTTGGGACGATGAGAATGATTTGGACGTCGTACATATCAATAATGAGAATCTGGCGAAATCAGCATCTACTGTAATCGCTGATGATCCACACGATTCAGATGACGATGTTCTAGGAGTAGATGAAGAAGTCGTCGTAAAGAAGAAGCGAAGCCTGGCTCCAAAATTAGATGAAGATAAACTAGTTCATCCTGAAATTGGAATTCCTTACTTGAATCAGAGAGTCAAATCCAAGTTATTACCACGGTTGAAAAAGACAAAAGGAAATGAAATCAGAGACTTGACAAAGATTTTACAATTCTACCAGTTATGGGCTCACAAGCTATATCCTCGAGCAAATTTCCAAGATTTTATTGAGCTTTCTAGAGCTGCGGGAAAGAAGCCTAGAATGAAAATGTTTAGACAGAACTGGATTAGTGAAGAGAAGTCCAGAAAGCTTGGAGTCAGTGCAGAGCACGACGAAGATGAAAATATGGACATAAACACTGGTTCTTTAGAGTCAAGAAGTTTAAATACGGGTTCTTCAGAGTTAAGAGATTTAAATGCGGGTTCTTCAGAGTCAAGAAGCTTGAATACAGGAGATTTGTTTGTTGGACACGTCGAGGATGATTTTGATTTTGACGATTTAGATGAAGAGGAAAGCAATAAGATTTCCATTAACACTTTGTCATCTGTGAGAATTCCTAGTGTTGATTCAACAGGCAACATGACTATTCTTGAAAAACAAACTACAAACAGTACTTCTCAGTCTACAAACCCTTTCATTGTTGAAGGAGATGATGAAGAAGACTTGTATGCAATGCCCAAGACCTATACAGAGAGTACCTCTCAAACTTATAATGGTAATTTACAAACTCACAATAATTCACAAACTCACAATGGTAACTCACAAACTCACAATGGTAACTCACAAACTCATGATGAGAGCTCACAAACTCATGATGAAAACTCACAAACTCACAATAATAACTCACAATTTCACAATAATAACTCACTCAATGAGCCGAATGATATTGAAATGTTAATCAACGAGGATATTTCAAGACAGTATAATGAAATGCCTGATCTAGACTACTTGGATGAACTTGAAAATGATCAAGTCTCAAATGATCTATCTGCGCTTCTTCTAGAC
Source organism: Geotrichum albidum (assembly GCA_003707475.1). Lineage (NCBI taxonomy): Eukaryota > Fungi > Ascomycota > Dipodascomycetes > Dipodascales > Dipodascaceae > Geotrichum > Geotrichum albidum. The sequence goes on from PPJE01000005.1 coordinate 95,377, forward strand.
GGAAAAACTACAAAAAGCAGTGAAAAAGTCACAGATAGAGTAGAAGATTATGAACAACAGGAATTCGATACAATGCAAGATCTTGGATTCTAAAAATTGATATGAACCAGATATTGTAAACTACTTACAACGAATATAATAATTAAATGATGAAAGTGTGACGCAGTGCCTTATTTGAAAGGCTTGACCAAATCTCCTAGTTCATCTAAAGTTTGTGATAGAGGTCTTCTGTGAACAACGTCCCAGAAACCTTGCTTTTGGCCTTGCTCAAGCTCAGTGATATCACCACTGATTGACAAAGCTTTTTCACGTCCCCAACCAGCGATACCACCAGACCATTCGTAGATACCTAGAGCAGAACCCACTAAACCAGCAAATCCAACAACTTTAGGAACACTCTTGTCTATAATTGAGGTTAGTTGAATACTATATAGATGAAAAAAAAATTCACGTACATGTAGCACCAATGATTGCACCAGCGGCAGCACCACCGAAAAATGTGTTTACACCATCTTCTTTTTCTCTAATATTTGCTGAAACTGATTGTGTGAAAGTGAAAGCAGTACCGGTAGCAGTGAATAGGAAAGTGTAAAAGCCCATCTTGGGGTGGAAGAGACCAGCGTTTTTAGGCTTGACCAGCGAGTTCTTAACTGCTGAAGCAAAAACACCAGCACCAAACGACCATGCTGCAGCAGACAAAGTCAATCCAACAGTGTTATGAGGAACGTAATCAGGATATTCCCTGAGCTTGATTTGAGGGTAACGGTCGTTGTAAGGCATTATACTGTATGTGCAGTTGAAAAGTATTCCTTTCCAGCTTCCAGAAAAATTAAGAAAAAAGGGAAATTTTCCACCTAATGGTAGTCCAACTAGATTTTTTTTAGTATTGAGTAAAAGTCAACAGCCAATCATATCTATTGCATTTGCCTATTTTCTGATCTTTTTCAACCCTTACCCCAGATATTTGACAGAAATCACAAATAAGATAGCAGCAGCAGCTATAGAATGATGAAAGAGCGAGCGTGAATGAGTGGAATTGTGTGTTTAATGTGTATGAGTTTAGATTGGTTGTTGTTGATTAGCGTAGCTGCGATTGTTGGAGATGTATTATGTTTGTTTATTTTGTGATTTTGTGTTTTTTGTAATCCAATGATTCTTATGATTTTTGTGATTCTTATGATTTATATTGTTATTCTTGTTATTCTTGTTTATTTTTTTACGTTTTGGATATTATCATTTTTTGAGTATGGCTTGTTTAAGATTCTTTTCTAGATCGTCTTTTGATTGGAAAAGTCGAGAGAAGTGAAACGATGGTTTGTGCAGTATTGTCAAAATTGCTTCTGAAAATCTCACCAGTTGAAAAATTCTTTTGGAGTTGACAAGACTTTTTTCTAATAAAACAGATAAAAAGTGTGCCGAGAGATAAGATGAAAATTCTAACCAAAAGTTAGCACAAAATTTGCCAAAATTTTTTGTATGAATAGAGACTGGTTTTATGATATCTGCAACTGTTGAAATGCCAATATCTATATCTGTCTCATTTATCACATTTTCTATTTTCAATAGCGGTAAAATCAAAAGGATTTTTGCAGAGTTGAAAATGAAACTGTTGATAATCAGGAAAAGATTAACATTTATATTTGGCTGTTCATATGACGAAAAATGTACCTTTAATTCTTTAGGAGCCAAATCCCAAATATCATTTGATTTTTTGAGTAGATTTTTTAACTGAATGAAATACTCTTTTGCATTTGTTTGAGAACTTAAAGAAATGTTTACAGTATCAACTGCAAAGTCCTTGGTGATCAAACAACCATAACAGCTTCCATGAATCTTCAAAATTATTTCGTTAATAACAGAAACTAATTTTAGATCTAACTGCATTGATGCTGTCATCATATTTTTGACATTTTTTACCACTTGTGTAACATTTTTTGGAATATCCGTTGATGGATTGAAATCAATAGACTCTTTTTCAATAATTTTATTTAGTCTCATGATTTTGGTTTCTAATAAACAATCACCTCTAAATTTTATACCATTGTTCCAAGTTTCATCGTCTGCGCTTTTGGCTAAAATGTAGGCTGAGATAGAAAAAAGTTCTTTTTGCAAGTTAGGCAGACGTTCCATATAAAGACTGAATATTTTATCCCAATGAAAAAATGCCCAAGCAAGCCTGCTTCTTGCCTCAACATCTTGTACACTCATAGCAAGATTCAATACTTCAGGCAATTTGTAAAGTTTGGCGTCTTCAGCAAGTCTATAAGAAATTCCAGTATAAATCCACAAATCAGAAATATTGTTTTTTTGCATTGCAAGAATTGCTTGGTGAAGAAATGCTGTAATTGAAGCAATGCTTTCAGAGAGAAATATATCTTTAACTAAAAGAGTCTTTGAATTTTGTTGAACAATTTTCCCTAATTCTCCACTATTTTGATCGTTGAATAAAGGAATTGTGGTGACAAAATCACAGAAAGTAGCCCAGGTGAAAAACAGTTATTGGGATTGAACGTATTGTTAGGTGAATAAGATGCCATATCACGATAAAACGCTGGTCTGTATATAGTAAGATTGATGGGATTGATCAGAGACCAGTAAATGTCCAAACATTTTTTTGCAGTCGACTCAGAAATATATCCGAATGAAAATTGTAAAGCATTTTGAATTACCGCATCTTCAAAAGATCGTGATAAAGTTGCATATTTTGCTTAAGCAGTAATTTTTTCTTCTTGAGATATATCAAAAGCTGAAACTTGTGAAAGAGTTATCATTTGTTCAAAACTTTGAGAGTGTTCATGAGAAAAGTTAGGTTCTCCCGTAGTATAATTTACTTTCCCAGGATATTTATCGCTACTTTTCGATTTAACTGCCAGATTTGCCAGCTCCTTGACTTTCTTTTCTAGACATCTAACATAAGCAATGGATGCTGGTTTGTCATAAATACACAATTTATCCCCAAAGCTTTTGCAGGAAGAACATGTTGGTTGAAGTCCGTCGCATTTTGACTATTTTGAAATTTTTATTGTTAGTATAACGATCTTGGAAGAAATGAGTTTTTCACAATATATTCATTTCACTCACCTTTTTTTTCCTACAGTTTGAGCAAGTCGACCGGTGATAATTACGAGCTCTAAACTTTTTGTCGTCTGATTTGCTTGATGATTCTTGATTCGATATAGCATAGAATTATTTTATTTGACAGTCTGTGAAAGAACATACTGTCTATCTGATGCTGGGGAAGTTAGTTGAGTGAATCTAGTTATCCTCATACTATGTTGAAATTGTGGAAAATTCAAAATAGTTGGATTTTTCAACTCGAAAAAGATACAACAAATAAAGAAATCCGAGAGAGGTTAAATTAAAGTTGTGCTAGTAGAAGTTGTAATCAATGTGTAATTTTTCAAAGTGCAATTTAAATACAGATTTCTCAATAAATTAGGATGTTGATCAGGTTATATAACTTGAAAATTTGATATATTGGAAAACCTAACATTCGTCTGAATAATTTTATCATGACCTAGATGGTCCCAGAAAAAGTGTAGATTGTAGTTTCATATTTCATTTTCATCATTAATCAAGTATAAAGTTTGATAATGATGAAAAAGCAAATACATTTCAGTTTAGTCACGAATTAAGAGACACAATAGCCAGTCTAGACTTTTTGAAGATTAGCATTTCTCACAATCAATTCAAAAATCATTGAAAAAGAAAACACTACCACTTGCACAAAAAATATACGTGATGGACCACATCAATGACGCTAGCGACTGACATGAGATTCCTTCGGGAAGAAAACACAAAAAAAATAAGCAGTGATGGAGAATTTTTTGTTACAATCGAAGAAGATTGGAGTTGGTCTTTTGTTATCAATTGAATTTTTTTAGTTAATTACAAAAAAAGTTTAATCCGGACAAATTCTAGACAAGACCCTGAATCATAGAGCAGTCAAACTCGTGATAAATTTTTTACATCCTCAGCATATTTATTAATCGCAGTAATCTCTCCAGAAAGCAGCCTTACCTCCCCATTTAACCAAATGTGTTAATTTGAGTGAGACATGTCTATCTAGATTTTTTATGTTTTGTGACATTAGACGATTAGACTAGATACTTTTAAAACTAAGCTTAATCTTTTTTTCAATTTAATGAAGATTCCAGACAAACTTAATGAAAACAAATTAAAGTTTTTTTCGTTGAATGTCATACACACAAATTTTTATCATTTCAGGCAAGAACTGCTTTTTCTGTAGTACTTTACGATTTTTTATATTTATCTTCTACACTTGTTGTACAAGAAGCGTGTTTTGATGTATATTTCTATCCAAAATACTTGTTTCGATTGTCTAACATCATTCACAAGACGTTTTTGCCATCTTTATACTTTCAAGTATATGGCACTGATCAATAAGCTTCAGTAAGTAACATTCATAATTTTTCTAGAGTCTTTTTACTGCTGTTGGTCTTTAGTGATAGCCTCAACTATCAATATTTCTCGGGACACATTTTGCATAGAAGACTATTATCAAACCACATAGTTGTATTTATTCTTTGATCAAATAGATAGCTATTAATTCTTGTAAAATATTCTCGACGGATTCTTCAGAATTAAATGAGAGTAATTTTTTTTGAATTGTTTGAAATGGAGAATTATTTTACTTTAGAATTTTAGAGTTTCAGAGTAAACAGGGTGTTGGTTGTCAAAAAAATAAAGTTGAATAGTAAATTTACACAAAAAATAATATTAGTATCAACTACCCACTGGACTCGGAGTTGTCGGATATTTGATTGGTATGTTCAATACAAACTGATATCCCTGTAGACTTGCAATTTTATCGATTAATCATTAAATCAAGAGAATTATTATTCTATACTAGAGTTGAATTAAAGATAAATGTTTATTCTACTATATTATCAAAATGAAATCAAAACTGGGTAATGGATTTTTTAGGATGTATGGAAAAAGTTGTCTGCCAAGTGTGCTTAAATTAAAACTTTATAGCACCTAGTTTACAAATTATGTGCAAACCTCTGAATTTATGAAATATTAGTGAAATGAATTTACCAAAGACTTGAGTTGAATATTTAGCAAGAGTTCAAAATGTTGAGTTTATAGAGCTTTTTCGTTAATTATGATTTTAAAAGAAGTTTGCAAGTTAGTACAATACTTTCATTTAACCACAAAGCAAGTAGCAATTCACCAAAATCAGGATAACCCAAGTTTTATATATTTCAATTGCTGAAAAACAATCTTGTTTAATTTTTAAAAGTGTCACACATTAATCCTTCAATTCAATTTAACATTTTTACAGCTATTGCAGAAGTATATTGCAGATTAATCGAATTTATTTTTCAACTCTATCGAGTTATAAATATTTTTTGCGTTTTTATTTTCTACTTCATTTGATTTAGTATTAGAGGTTATGTTTCTATCAGTCACCAGATTACAAAATAGCCTAGTTTTTCTTTTGTTGTGTTTTATTTTATGTTAAGGAAATCTTTTATTATTATAAACAATTCTTGTTAATTAGATTTCCGATTTCCAAGTACTAAATAAAATAACTACTGGTTCATCAATGATTTTTTAAAGTTACTTCAAGCTCATCTTGATTAAAAAGCTTGATCTCTTAAATTAAATTAACCAAGCCGGTTCGGTAATATGTAGTAATCGCTTTTCAATTGGAAAAAAGATTATTTGTAATGGTGGGGCCATAGCTTGTAAATTTTGATATAACTATCAACTCGAAAATATTTCAATGTTGCAGCGTAGTCACTTTTAAATTGTAGATGTCAAAGTCAGAATGTTAAATTTCACTCAATAATTAAGCCACCATTAAATGTAGCTCTATCCTATATGAATGAAAGTATGTAACTTGTCTTTAATAGAATCAATTTTGTAATAAAATTATTCCGGACAGCAATAATAAAATTGACAACTTTTTAAACAATGCACTCACTGGGGCATACCTATCTTTTTTTCATTATCTCCATTTCGATCTTAATATTTACATATTTTTCAAAACTTTTGCATATATCTCCATTTTTAGTTATTTCTTTTGAGAAATTGATTCATCACTGCCTTGAGTTTCCAATATATGATTTAAATATTTTCAAAAGTCTTCATTTTTAAGTCAAGTATTTTTAAAACTCATCGACAGGTTAATCAACTTATCAATGATCGATATATTACAAGAAAATTTCTTGTTTGACTTTCACGTGACGATTGTTCTCTTTATGGACCAACTACTGGATAGGGAGATTGGATCACAAACTATGTCTGGTCAACATGGAACAAAGATTTGAGTTTCAGACAGAAATGAATATTTGAAAACTAAAAGTGAAAAAGAACAGCTTATTGTAGAATTATAAAACTGTCAGCAAGTAAAGTTTTTAACATTTAACGGGCCATTTCTCACTGATATAATTGGTCAATAGTTCCACAGTGCTGTTTCCACCATAAGGAAGAGGATCAGCAACTTTATAACCAACGGCTGAGAAAGCGTTTAAAACGAATGGTAACAAAAAATCATAAATTACCATATCAATTGGTGCATTTGCATCATGAACATTTTGTTCTGCTTGGACGACATTGGGTAACAGGGTGAATGGCCATGAAATATGGGGAGTGTCATCACCGTCATGACCATAGTCATCATGTGTAACATATCCCAAAGTCAAATTCTGGTCTGAAAGCAGTGCTTGTTGAGAATTTATTTGATCGTATTCAGGACCAGGGTGATATCGTAAAATGCGCTGCTCTGGGGGTTTCAAGTAATACTGTTCTTGAGAAGAATACAAGTTGGAAGCAACATATGGAAGTTTGTTGAGTTCACGGAACACTGCTCTTGCAATTTCAGCTGGGATATCCGGAAAGTACAACCAGTTACTGTCAAAAGGAGAAATGATATAAGTACTGTCTCTTGTGTAAGGACCTTTGATCAAGTCAAATCTGATTGAACCAGTATTAATAAGAATGTGTCTGGGATGTTGGAGAGATCTTTCCTTAGAGACTGAAGTACTTTCTAGACGAGGGAGAACGTGATCTGTTAAGAGAGTATACAAGTTATCAGGACCAGGGAAAGGAGCACGACTTGTCCAGTAAGATTTCGGGACATCACCATATTGCACATCAGTTTTCAACCGCCTACGAATTTTAAATATTTGTTGAGTAATGGCTTCACCATCAGGAGTGCTAAAAGTTCTGAGAGTGGTATTAGAGTGGAAGGTCAAAGATTCTCGATTAAAATCCAGATATCGTCTTCCAAAGACAGATTTTTCTTCATCTGCTAGTCCATTAACGCTTAACCAGCCTACAGTTTCCAAGAATCTGCCACTTTCCAACCCAACTGATTTGTGATCATAAACAACAAAGTCTCTAACATGCGAATGACCTCCCAATATCAAGACCAATTTATTAGGCCACTTTTGACGAATTGCTGATAAGATTGTTCTGATTTCAGGGAATCCTCTAATGGGGATATGGCCAACAATAACAAAGACATCTGTGTCATCAAAGGCTAAAGCTTCCTGAAACCAACTTGAAGTAGTAGTTGATAGACATGATTGTACAGAAACGTTTGAATTTCCTCCATGGAAATCAAAGAGATATCCAAAGGCGACAACGTTCAAGCCTAGATTAGTAGTTTTGAAACGACGGTATTTGTTTCCTACAGGAATCCAAGTTTTTCCATCTTCATCAAGATAATCAACGTTTGAAACCACGAAACGTTCACCTAGCTTTTTGCTAACAATGTCCAATTCATGTTTTGTAGACTCCCATTTGTATAATTCGTGATTTCCAATGGTTACAAGATCATAATTTGCTTCTGAGAAGATTCTTTCAGACCACAATCCTTTTGAAACTTGGGCGTCACCGAAGCCATTACCGTCGTGTCTGTCGCCCGAGTCTACAAAGAGAAGATCTGAGTCTTTTGGAGTGATTTCGAGTAATCTTTGATGGAATGAGACTAAATCGCCAAAGTTACCAGAGAAGTCTTTTTCGGTCAAATGTCCAGGGAGCCAAGTGTGAGTATCAGTAGAGTGTAGTATGTTCAATTTACCCCATGGAAGGGGACGTTTATGAGAGTTGATATCATTTTGTAGAACTGCAGCTACCAATGCTACAAATGATAGCAGACAATTCAATCTTGATAACATTGTAGCAATAATGATTAAAGCAAAGTGAACCGGTTATATTTATATTGTTATCAAGTAGTCACGTGAATATAACCATTAAAGGGCAAACTGAAATGAGTTTGTACGCAATTTAGGAGGTTGAATCTACGATTTTGTGATTTTGAATGTTTTTGAATGTTTTTGATAAGGGTGTTTAAGTGGTGGATAAGGGTGTTTAGGTGGTGGACAAGGGTGTTTAAGTAGTTTTTGAATATATATTTTAGTGGTTTTTGAAAATATATAGGTGTTTTTTGTGATTTTTGGATATATATAGGTGTTTTTAGTGTTTTTGGATATATATAGGTGTTTTTAGTGATTTTTGGATATATATGGGTGTTTTTAGTGTTTTTGAATATATATAGGTGTTTTTAGTGATTTTTGGATATATATGGGTGTTTTTAGTAGGTTTAAATGATTTTTAGTGATTCAAGTGATTTTTAGTGGTTTAAGTGATTTTTAGAGATTTTTAGAGGTTTTTAGAGATTTTCAGTAGTTTCAATTGATTTCTAAAGATTTCAAGTGTTTTACGAATATTCAAGTGATTTCAAGTTTTCAAGTGATTTCAAGTATCTGAATAATCTCAAGTATTCAAATAATCTCAAGTATCTGAATAATCTCAAGTATCTGAATAATCTCAAATATTCAAATAATCTCAAGTATTCAAATAATCTCAAATAACCCTACTCTCATCCTAATTCCCTCTGCAGATTTCAAACTACCATTAAAATATAATAAAAAACGTATACAATTTACTTGTAAATTTCTTAAGCAGCAGCACGACGTCTGTCTCTCTCTTCAGCAATGGTAAGCTTGATACCCTTACCCTTGGGCAAAGACACCAAAGGCTTGGAACCTTCACCAATAACAAAAACGTTAGAAAGACGGGTAACAAAAGTGTTATCAAGAGAGTCCTTAAGATGAACAATGTCAAAACCACCCTCGTGACGTTCACGGTGAGTAATAACACCAACACGACCCAAATTGCGACCGCCAGTTGCCATGACAACGTTACCGTTATCGAACTTAATGAAAGATTCAATTTTACCAGAGGCGAGATTGATCTTGACGGTATCGTTAACCTTGATCATGGGATCAGGGTAACGGATAGTTCTACCGTCGTGTGTTACGAGGTAAGGAATTCCTTTCTTACCGAGTTGGACACGCTTGACCTTACCGAGCTTGTATTGGGCTTCCTCAGCGGTGATTCTGTGGACAGCGAAACGACCCTTAACGTCGTAGACGAGACGGAAGTGTTCACCGGTCTTCTCAAGAGAGATGACGTCCATGAATCCAGTAGGGAAGGTAGTGTCGGTTCTGACCTTGTTGTCAACTTTGACAAGTCTTTGCATGAGGATAGACTTGACTTCACGGCCGTTGAGGGCATACTTCAAACGGTTACGGAGGAAGATGACAAGGGGGAGGGACTCACGGAGCTTATGGGGACCGGGTGAAGGTCTTGGGGCATAAGTACCGGAGAGCTTGTCCAGCATCCAGTGGGAAGGAGCTGCCAAACGTTTCAAATGCTTCTTACTGGGGGTTTTTTGTTAGATCCGGAGCCCGGTCATATTTCGTGTTTGTTACTTACGGTCCTCTAGCCATTTTGTTGATTCCTTAGGTATGTCTGTCGTCAAGGTGAACTTTCAAAATTTTTTCCAATATCGAAAAAAAAAATCATGGGAAAAAATCTTGTAAATCTAGTGATGAAAATTACTATTGGAATTATTTATACTGTATTTGATGTTTAGCAGTCAAATAGCCCTAATTTCTGATTAGGTTTTTTTTTTTTTTTCTTTTCTTTTCATTATATTTTTGATTACGTTATTTGTTAGGTCATATTTTAGTCACGTTTTAATAATTTTTGAGTCACGTTTTTATTATTTTTGAGTTACGTTTTAGTCACGTTTTTGTCACGTTCTAGTCACGTTCTAGTCACGTTCTAGTCACGTTCTAGTCACGTTCTAGTCACGTTATTTGGTAAATCTAATAACATGATAAACAATGATATATTGATTTTGAACTGATTAAACTAATTGATTGATCCTACTGATCTCATTGATTTTGAACTATCTGATATTAAACTAACCTCACTCAATCATTGAAGATTGAAGATTGACAATTGTCAATTGACCATTGACCATTGATCATTGATCAACATTTTGAATCTTCATCAACCAATAAAAGATCTTTTAATTTCAATGTATTGCTTTGATTCAACGCTGCAGTTGATTTTAAAGTACTGAACTTTGAAGGAAGACATTTGGATATCTTTTTGCTCTTCATTGCATGTAATTTTAGCTTTTTTGAACATGGAGACGTGATTTCATTTGAAGGGCTTATAAATGTGTTTTTAGCCAGTAAATATTTCAATCGAGTATCTTTCTTCTTCTTAAGAAATGCTAATTGATCTGATTGTCGATTTGCAAGTCTATCATGATTTGTAGAATCGTCATTTTCAGATTTGAAATGTTGATTCTCAGACTCGAACCCTTGATTTGTAGATTCTAATCTTTGATTCTCATTTTCAATATTCAAATGTTGATTCTCATTTTCAATACTCAAATGTTGATTCTCATTTTCAATACTCAAATGTTGATTCTCATTTTCAATACTCAAATGTTGATTCTCATTTTCAATACTCAAATGTTGATTCTCATTTTCAATACTCAAATGTTGATTCTCAGCTTCCAAAGATGGTTCATTAGAGATAAATTCCCGTTCTGACATTATCTGTTCTGAAGTTTTGTTCTGGTGTTTTGTTCTGGTGTTTTGTTCTGACATCTGTTCTGGTGTTTTGTTCTAACTGATTATCTCTTGATGTTCTATCTCATGTACTATCTGATATTCAACTCTACGTGATTATCTCTCAATGTTCTATCTAATATCCTGCTCCTGATTAAACAGTTCAAACTAAATTATTTACAAAATCAAAATTAATTCGCCCCAAAAATAAAAAATTCGCGTGTTCTTCGTCTGTTTACATTTGCCTATTCTGGAGCTAACACGTGATCAACGGCTTGTACACAACGGCTAACTGGTTATTTACCTGCTATTTACCAATGTTTCTTCTTTTTCTAAACTTGTTTCCTCATTGTTATTACTGACCGTTGTTCAAGAAATGTCTTTTCTATTCTCAAGAAAGCCTAAAACTCCACAGGAATTAGTAAGAGTTCTAAACGATATCCTGACTCGTTTGGACTCTGCTAACGCTGATCGTAGAAAGGTATGCTTTTCAGTCTGTTCTAGCTGCTCTTCTAACTTATATAGCTTATCGACGAATCGTCGAAAATTCTAGCTCAAATCAAAATCGTCCTATGCGGTGATCAAGGTAAGAACGCTCTCGTCTAATGGTACTCTCGTCTCTAACTCAACAGATACTGATCCGATCCCGGACCAAATCGCATCGTTTGCTCAAGAGGCCTACCAATCTGGCATCCTCCTGTTGCTCGTCACAAACTTACCCTCATTGGAATTCGACTCTCGTAAAGAAGTAGTTGTCATCTTTTCAACCCTTCTACGACGTCAAATTGGAAACCATTCTCCTACAATTGACTTTCTTTCTACAAACACAAAACTGTTCGACGCTCTCATAATCGCATGCGTTAACTACGATGTAGCTCTCATTGCCGGACTCATTCTACGTGACTGCATTAAACATGAACCTCTAGTTAAAATCGTGTTGAAATCCCCAGCATTTTGGACCTTATTTGATACTGTATCAAAAGCTCCGTTTGAAATTGCAACCGATGCCTTCTCAACTATCACGGATTCCTTAACAGTACACCCAAATCTAGCTGGAGAGTTTTTGGCTGCAAACCAAAGTAAATTTGTCGATAAAATGAACATGCTAATGAAATCTGACAACTACGTAACAAAGCGACAATCTTTAAAACTAATGGCCCAACTGATTCGACAGCGTTCAAATTATAGTTTCATGACAACTTATGTTAATGATGTGGGAAATTTGAGATTAGTTATGACTTTGATGAGGAACAAATCAGCAAATATCAAATTCGAAGCTTTTCAAATCTTTAAAATCTTTGTTGCAAATCCGAAAAAAGTTAAGCAAGTCGAAGATACTCTGTTAAAAAATCAGACCAAATTGATTGAGTTTCTGAATAATTTTACTTTTCCTGATCAGCGGAAAGAAGATGAACAGTTCAATGACGAAAGAAAGTTTGTCATTTCAAAGTTGGCTGCTTTAACTCCAAGTCCTCAACCTCCCATGGTGATAAATGAGGAAATGACCCCTCCAAAGCTTGTGGGTCAATCATTGGTCACTGCTCCCATTGTCAATTCAGATCCAGTACATGGGAATGATCAAATATTGCATTATAAATAGAGATTAAATTGAATGAACGAGTACATGGATGTTGAATTAAATGAACGAGCACATGGATGTTGAATTAAATTGAATGAGTACATGGATGTTGAATTATATTTGTATTTCAGTTTAGTTATAAAATCAGTGAGCATTCGATTTTTGGTAAAGAATGTAGAATATAAAATGTAGATTTTTGAAATGTCAATGGAAATCTGAAAGTTAAATCAATTAACAATAACTGAGTTGATTAGATTACAATCAACTCTTCATCAAACAGCTCTTTTTTCCAATTCCAATTGCCAAAGCTCTCAAATTCATTCACATAATATGTAGTTCCTGAAAGTTCATCATCCCTACACAATACGCCCTTGGTCTCTGCTAATTTCAACTCTTCATTGGCAATCATGATACTCCAGTTTAGCATGTCACTGAGCTCAATAGCTGTAATACCTGTATAGTTGGTTTCAGGAGATTTTGAGATTTTAGAAGATTTTGTGATTTTAGAGGATTCCATAATTTCAGAAGATTCTAATAAATCATGATCTGATTCTAATGAAATACTCTGCAAATTTAATGATAATCCATATTCTTGTAGTCGTTCCTGCTGCTCTTCAATTGAACGAATATTGTCTTGTTGAAGCTGTCGTCTTTTTCGATCAATACAAGCTAAAACCTCTTTTTCACCAACTCGACCCCTTTCAGCAACAAAATAAACATCTCCAATATTCTTCATAATTACCCGTAAACCCAATGGTTCCATTCTTTGACATGCATCAAATAATTCTCGAGGTGTAACTAGTTCCGTTCCAGTTTGTGTTCTAGCTCTATTGTAATGAGCAAAAAGATCGAAAAGTGTCAGCAATGGTTGGCGAGTAGCATCTAAGTAGTCCACAATTTGACGAGCAAGTTCGTCAAGTGAACGGGAAGAACCAAAAGTAGTTGGTTCAGCAGTCGTAAAGTTTTGCAAAAGTAAATGTGTTGGAGTGTGTGGTGCAAGTGTTTTGGCCAAATTTAACACCGCTTCAGAATGAGATATCAAAGTCTGTAAGTCATCTAATGCATTATCAAGAACTTGATTTGTTAAATCTCTTTGGTTTTCAGTTGTTTTCTGAAGTCCATGAATACCAAACTGTCCACCAGCTACTTCCGTCTTTGCTAATTTTGGAGCAATTGAAACTTCCCATGATTTCTCTGCTAAACTTGCTTTTAACTTTTGATAAAACAATTTATCTCCTCCATTTCTAAAGCTCAATTTATATAGTCCTAAATCAGATATCCCAGTAATTGCTGAATCTTCATGAGAATTCAAAAGTTGAGGAGGTATATTGGCTGAAACCAGTCGAGCATTGCACAGTTCACAATGTGTCATTGACGGATGATTGACAAATGTGCATCTAGGACATGCATTTTCGTTTCTATTTGAATCCAAAACAGGTGCTGCTGGAGGTGATCGAACAGTCTGTTCAAGTGCTTCTGGAGAAGCAGGTATCCCGCATGTCACACAAACCGCATTGGCATCGGAAGCATTCTTATTAACAAAAAAGCAAATTGGACAAACCCAAGTAGCTTCCTCTTCAACTACCTGTTCAACAACCTCTTTAGAAGCCTTCATTCGAACACCTACTTTCGGTGATGATCTCATAAACCGACCAACATAATCCACTGATTCAATATCTTGAAGTAATAAAGCAACCGCCTTCTTATCATCTCCAACATAAACTACTCTATGTGAAGTCAGATAAACTCGACCAGATTGATACTGCAATACCTTTTCTTTACCATCATATAACCCAACATTGGGCTGCACTATCAACTCTGTTTCATGGGGTGTCAATTGAAGCCGGTAACTTGATGTTAAGTCAGGCACGGTCCACCAAGTCATATTTGGATATATATGAATGCAGGATTTATTAACTAAACAGATAACATTAGATGCAGATCACGTGATTTACATAACAAGAAAGAGACCATGTGATCTATCAAACATGATAAAGATCACATGATACAAAAAACAAAAAACAAATCACATGATACAAACAACAAAAAAACAAATCACATGACACACATGGCAAAACTCACATAACAAAAAACAAATCACATGATTAAATATATACAAAGTTTACAAATGTTAAGACTCCGATTCATCCAAGACTTGTTTGAATTGAGAGGTGGTTCCTGATACAGCATCTTGGACCTCTTCTACGCCAGGCATGAAGTCTTTAGTGACACCAAACAAGGCTCTAGTTAGGTCGTTTTGAGCAGTATTGTGCTCTGAGAACTGTTTACCAAAGAAAACAGACTGACCAAAAGCCTGTTCAATAGCATGATCTAACTGTTCAGGATCAATGATATACGACGAAGCAGACTGGTAGATTTCCAGCACACCACGGGCCTTTTCAGTCTTTTGTTCCAGCTCTGTCCGCACGCGGTTAGCAGCCTTCTTTGACTTTAGTAATTTAGCTTCTTCCTTAGTGCGGGCTACAACGAACGGCTGTTTGGTCAAGAATGATTCAATAGTAGGAAGGGTGAGGGTGGTAGCTTGAGAGGACTTCATACGTTCCATTCTAGAAGCTTGCAGTTGATGTTCGCGGGCAGCTTTAGCTTCACGGGACTTCATTATTGATTCTTCTACTGATTCTTGATTGAGAAGAGACTGCGAGAGGTACTTTCGACGGATATCAGCGTTGAGAGACTTCCATTCGGCACGTTTGTTAACGGTAACAGACGAAGGAGACTTTGCAGAGTTTTCAATGGAGTATTGAGCAGGAATACGGGCTTTTAGAGGCACTACCTGTGCTACGCCTTTAGGGATGAGTTCTGGGTCAGCGAATCCCACATTTTCCTTCTCTTCGTGAGCCAGTTCAGCTGGAGTTTTAAACGGTTCGACAATTTGTCGTGGTTTTGGTAAAATACCTGATTTGAAGCCGTAGCGTGCAATTCTTTTGACCATTATTGCGATTCTGTTTGGTGATTGAACAAGTGCTCTTTTCACTGAAAGATTTTTCATTGGATGTGGGTTAGGTTGGTGGGTTTAGGGTTCTTGATTTTAAAATATCTCCGATAAGAGACGACGAGACTTTAATTGATACTCTCCACAATCAACAATCAACAATTACCATGACTATGACTATCTGCTCTTCTGAAATCGATCTCAAGATTATATCACCTACTGCAGTTAACAGTGATATTACTGAAATCACTGAGAACAGGACTGAAAACAGGCTGGAACAGGACTCAACGCCTTCTGAAGAAGAAGTTATCGCTTCTGCTACCGAGATATGGAATCAGGACTTTCGAACTCAATCGCTTGGTATTCCAAAGCTACTAACAATTATTAAAGTGCGCCATCCATCTTGGTCGTTGAGTGCAAATAGGCTTAAAAGCTGTCTCAAGTCGGCAGATCTGTTCCCGGACTCTCCCAGTAGCAATCATAGTCCTCCCAATCTTGTGAAATCTGGTGACTTAAGCGGCGTGGATATTGCCACTATCACCAACAATAAGACTAAAGTTGTTCATACAAAGACAAAGGGAAAGGGCCTTCATGCTGTTAAGGATATCCAAGAAGGTTCACTGATATGGTCGGAACCTCCTCTGTTTACTACTGTTCCCCTGCATAAAAGTCGTATCACACGACAGTCAATAGCCTGTGCTCATTGTGGTAAAGCGTTTCAAGCACGCGAAGAAGTTGAAAAACAGTCTAAGAGTAAATCTAGAGGTCCTGCTGGCACGACCAGTTGTGAGCATGAATCTTGTAACGCCCGGTACTGCGATGACACTTGCAGGGACAGAGATATGGGCTTCGCTCACTCGGCCATGTGGCATAGCTCTTTGCATTCTAAAATCAAGTCAAAGGCTTGGATGAAGTTTGAAAAGTTTTGTGTTCGTAACGGACTTGCCTGCTCATATGCTTTTGGTGTTGTTTTATTGTCACTGGTCAAGTACAAAGAGCAGTCTGACATCTTCAAAGGTCTTGCTAGAATGCCTATGGATGAAGGAGAGGATAGAGCTTACGAGCTATTGAAAGAAGTAGTTTCCAAGGTGTATGATTTAAAGTATGAAGAGTATATTCATGGCGTTGGAGCCTTTCAGCTCAATGCTTTTGATGAGAGTATGATATTTTCTGGTCATTCTCATTTAAATCACTGCTGTGAACCAAATGTCAAGGTTGAGTTTGATTCAGCTTCGCATAGCCTTAATGTTTATGCAATTGAGAATATCAAGGCAAATGAAGAGCTAAAAATTGCATATATCAATACTGAATTGGATTTTGAAGAAAGGCAGGAGAATTTACTTAAACAATGGGGCTTTACTTGTTCGTGTAATAAGTGTAAAAAAGAACGCAAAGAAATGTCAGTTGTTGAGGTAGATAGCTTGACTGGGTTTATTATGCCTCCACCTACTAGTGAAAGAAGTCGCCGAAAATCCGTTCGATTTGATGAGAATAACATGACCAGTCAACTGGTTATTTGAATGATGTATATCATCAATTATGATTTTTGAGTATTTTTACGTATTTTTTTTCTAGTGTTTATGATAATTATGAAGTGTTTGTGTTAGTTTGTATTCTAATTTTTTTTTAATTTTTTTTGAGCTTCAGGTGATAATTCTATTTCCTTATAATATATATGAAAATTCTGTTTCCTTCTAGTTTTTATAAATATTCTGTTTCCTTCTGGTATTTATAAATATTCTGTTTTCTTTCAGTATGTATGAGTATTCTGTTTCCTTCTAGTATTGACCATAGTTCTGTTTCCTTCTAGTATTGACCATAGTTCTGTTTCCTTCTAGTATTGACCATAGTTCTGTTTCCTTCTAATATTTACGAGTTTTCTGTTTTTACTTTTACTCATGTTTATCTTATTGGCGTCAGAAATTAATTAAAATCATAAAAAAAATCTGTGTAGAAAAAGGTTTTATATCAAGGAGAACAGGGCAGAAAGGTTTTAAAGCAAGGAGATTATAGTAGAAAGGTTTTTAAATCATAGTAATTTTATCCCATTGCACAACGAGTTATGTTTTATTTAAAACAACTGTAATACGTTTTTCAATCTTATGCCTACATGAAATTAAAGCACAACAGCGATTATTTTTGCAAAGTTTGAGACTGATTGAATGCTAAATGGTCAACATGATGAGTGATCGAAATGATCGAAATTTCAAATAAACAGTCCATTGATCCAAAATTATTTGAATCTGAAATGCAATGATCGTTTATTTTCAAGTTAACGTTCATTGAAAAACTGTTGCTATCATGGTAACTAGTGAATTAGAGCTAAAACACTATTTAAAAAAAAATCAATTCATTATAATATCAATGTGTTAAATCGATTATATGGGTGAAGATTATAGAGCTGAAATTAAATATTGGAGTGGAAATTTTTTCGAGTTCCACCTAATTATTATATGCTCCAAGTTTGTCTTTGACAGCAGGATAGGCTCGTAAGAGTTCATCATACAATCCAGGATATGACATTCTAAAAACATCAGGATCTCTAGCCAAAGCAACAAAAAAGGTAGCTGTACCTGCACGAATAGCTGTTACCGAAATATTGGCAATCTGGAAGGCGATAATCAAACTGAATCCAAGAACAATAGGATAATATCCACCTCCACTGTTATAAGGAGGATCAGTAAATCTCAAATAAAGGAATGCAAATAAAGCTGTAATATATCCAATCAAAAAGACACCCATTCCAAGAACCTTATCAATTAAACAATCATTAATAAGAGCATCGATACCACGAGCCTTAATGATAGTCCAGGTATCTTTGGCAGCTGGAAGATATGCTTTACCGTAGAGTGCTACTACCGTGTAGGCATAATGATTGAAATAAGAAATCATCCACTCAATCATTCCCATACAACATTGAACAAGACACAAACAAGCCATGGCGAAAAGAGCACCAATACCTCCATCACCAGATTGAGCTTGAGCAGAGCGCGCAGCTTCAAGAAGATATCTAATTAAATTTACAATAGCAATAAGCAAAGAACCAAATGAAATCGAACCAAAAGAATAAGTCATTGCACGCTTAAATGATCCTAAAGCAGGCCATTTGGGCATTCCTTGATCCGACTTGTAACAATAATACCAAGAACCATAAGTACCAGCTACAGTGACGTGAATGACATTCTTAATAACCTCAGAAATGTAGTAACCAGCAAAAACAGTATATATCAGAGAACCAATAAGTTTACCATTGGAACAAGAACCTCCAGAAACTTGACAACCAGGATTGTTAGGATCAGGATTGAATTTTGTGTACATTGCAACCAAACTGACTGAGAATAGTGCAGAAAATGCTAGAGTGACAATGCCGCCAACAAAAGAAGCCAGATAGATACTGGGTACAGCTCTGGTGGCATCAATTACGATCTTTAGTACCAAAGTAGCAAATGGGATTCTACTTCTTGCAGACCAAAAGAACATTAATTGAAAGACTGCAAAAATTAAAAACACAATACCAGCAGAATAGTATCCGACAACGAGATAGTAAATAGCGGTACCAAAACCCATAATAATCGAAAAGATGAAAGAGATATAAATAAACGCTTTTGTAAAGATTCTAGCTAAAACGAAATAAATGGCGGATAACACTACTGCAATTGCAATAACGAATGCTAATAAGATAATCGTACTTGTGTTTAGAGAAAAACTTTTGGCGTTGTAAATTCCAGTTCCTTGATAGTCCTTAGTTTGACTATACGCCCTAATAGCAATAACCGATAGAGCAATATATCCACCTACGACGAGCACGAACAAGATGGTGAAAGGGATATCATTCCATTTGGGTTTTGAGACTTTAAATCGTTCCTCGAAAGTCTCACCAGAATCATTGGGTTTAGTTGAGTAGTCAACTGGAGGAGGAGGGCCATGATCGTTATTTGGGTTCCCTTGCTCTTGATCATAATTCATTTGCTGCTGGGAGTAATTGTAATCATTATTATTGTTGTTTGAGTACTGGGGAGGCTGATTCCCCCATTCGTGGTTATTGTGTTGTTGATTCATACTGGAGTATTATAGAAGAAAGAACGTGTCTTTCCAAAAAAAATAATATCTATAAAGAACTATTAGAAGGGGAGAATATGAGAAGAAAGTCAAAATCAAAGGCCAGGAAATTGTTTTTATTTATTTATTATTTTTTTTTTTTAAACCAAATCAAACTATATTAAGCTTTTTCACAGGCGTGTATTGGGCACTACGCGAGAAAGCTGGAACTCGCTGAATTTGATTTGTAGCAGGAAAACCAGTAAGTTTATGAAAACAAACCTTTCAGTCACAAGGCAATGAAGGCTTGAAACGTTGAGCGTTAAGTGTAGAAGCAAGCATGTTGCGGGCGACGAAGAGTGTTCCGCCCTTTCAATTGACTTGCTTGCATTCTTATTAGAGCTGGAACAAAAGTCAATAGCAAAGTTAGAGTGCCGTAAGAAGTGATTCCAACAACCAAGTCCGTCTGGCCTTCTAGTTTCATCAAAGACCCTCTAGTTTCAATGATGCGGATATATCTGCCTTTAGATGGGTTCCAGTTAAATGAATTTCTTCTTTCAGGCATTCAACGGCATAACGGCTCCATCTTATAGAACGATTATTTGATCTTTGCATGAAATCTCACGCTTGCTAAAATGTAGATTTTCTTGCCACAATGTTTCATTAGATTCAATGTTTTCAAATCCATCCCTAGTGCTTTTCAAAGAGTTCTCATCATTCTCAAGCATTTTTTTTTGATTTTTACCCTATTTTTCCATCTAGATTCATCGTTTCTTTAATACTTTCTTCCATCTTCTACATTAGTATTAATATATATCTCAATATTCCAGTAATTTTCATTTACTCTCCACACAATTGTTCTCACCAGCCATTTGCTAAAGTTTATTCATCACAATCTTTTTTTTACTGAAAACATCTAGCCTTTGTCTAAACTCAATGTCAATTCTGATTCTTTCACGGTTTCCAAGAATTCCTAAAGAATGCAGATGATTCGGTCCAGGTTACATCATATAGAACCGTTGAGTTTTTGACAGGAAACACAATGTATTTTTGACAGGGCTAAACCTTGTTCAATAATTGGCATTGGAACTCTAAATCTTCAGTTCAATTCTCTCTATAAATGCCAAAAAAAATCTTCAGCCTTTACGTCTCCATAATCAAACACCGGTAACTTACGCGCTAGGTTACATCATCCAAGTATCCAGTCGTGCCATCTACATAACTTTATTTCAGACCTAAATTATATCCCTTGGCACATAAATTGAACCTTTTTTTTTAAAGCTCTTTTGAAAAAAATGTTAATATGACCATTGGAATATATATATGTACTTATATATTAGTTATAATATGATCAACATGAGATAGACAACTAAATGGCTAGATGAGAATTACTATTAAACTTGGTTTTAAGAAAAAAATGGACTGAAAATATAGATAGTAAAAGAAAAAAAAAGAGATGTGAGCATGTTTACATTTCAAACTGTTGACCATGCACAAACTCATCATCATCCATCATCATTCCCACATCGCCATCATAGTCATTCTTCAAAAGAGCATTGTTGCTTAACCCATTTGCATTATTATAATTAACCGTGTTTTGAATATCATTGTCGTCATATAACTCTATGTCGTCGTCTTGGAAATGAGTAGGTGCAGTACCTCGCACTGATGTACCCAGTCTAGAAGCTCCAAAATGCTCATCCAAATTGGATTCACCAACATAGGTGAATCCGTCAAAATTGGCTTGAATGCCTGGAGATAATGGAGTTGATCCGAGTCCTCTTCTCATCATACTAGTTGAAGCTTGAGTAAATTCGGGGTCAAAATTAGAGGTATCTGTTTCTCCCCCAGTAATATGAGGTTTGAAAGGTGGTTGAATCTGTTTAGCAGCCATCAACTTCCAATCAATGTCGTGGAAAAATGGATGACTTTGAAGCTCCAAGGCATCTCCATTAGCTCCCATTCGATGAAGAGGATTACGGTTCAATAAACCCTTGACAAAATTACGTCCTTCTGCCGACAAAGCATCCTTGGGGAATCTTACCTTACCGAATGCAATGTTTTTGTACATTTGCTGAGTATCATCAGCGTAAAAAGGCGACCAACCACAGCACATTTCAAAAACAAGCACGCCTAACGACCAAAAATCAACCATCTTAGTATAACCCTTATCATCCAATAAAACTTCTGGCGCTAAATACTCAGTAGTTCCACAAAAAGTGTTTGTGGTTCCATTTGAAGTAATATTGGCCTTCGATAATCCAAAATCACATAGAGCAATGTGCCCATTGGCATCTAATAAAATATTTTCTGGTTTGAGATCACGATAAACAATATCATTATCATGAAGATGCTCAAGAGCAATAATCAATTCAGCAATGTAGAACTTTGCTCGTTCCTCAGAAAACCTTCCTTCTTTTTGTAAATGCCAAAACAACTCACCTCCAGACATGTAATCTGTCACTAAATAGAGATCGCCAGGAGTCTGGAAGGAGAATTTCAAGCCAACAATGAAATTAGAGTCAGCCAAAGCTGTTCGCACCAAAATGTCTCTTTCACCAATAGTATGGGCAACTTCCTTCTTTTGTACAATGACTTTTTTAGAAAGAATCTTCATTGCGTAAATTCTATTTGTATCCTTCTTTCGGACTTGATAAACATGTCCAAATGTGCCTTTACCAACAAGTCTGAGAACATCAAAATCATTTGGGCCAATTCTTCTATTTCTAATTCTTTCATAGGTTAGTTGTACTCTAACTTCACCTGTAACAGGGACATCTTGGGCACGAGATTCAAGCTTCAACCACTGGTCAACATAGGCTTGAGCTTTTAAGTTTGGATGAATTTTTACTTGGCCCAGAAAGACATGATCACAGGCTTGGTCGTAAATGCTGATGTCTAGTTCAGCATGTTCAGAAGTCACGTCAAACTGGCCTTCGTCCTTCCACTGGGGGTTACCTGGATTATGAGCTTGAGGTTGCTGAATTTTTCTTCCCTTGTTTGAAGGGATTGCGATACTTGATGTTGACGAGGAATGGCTGTGGTGATGTAAAAAGTCTGCTGTTGGTGCACCTTGCGAGATGAATTCTGAGGAATCGTACGAACAGACGACGTAAGGAGACGACGTGAAGCTAGGAGAATGCAGTTTCAAGCCATGAGCTTCTACGATTCTGACTTTAAGTCTTCCTAGCACTGCGCTTTCCGACTGCGGAGTCGCGATATCTGATAACGGTGTCGTTGAAGGAGGTTTGGTAGCTGGATTGAGCTTATTCATTGATGTAAAGTTGAAGCGGTCTATGAGGTATCAAAGCTGCGTAGCAGATATCTGCCCAAAACTAGTAATATATGAAGGAGGAAGGAAAAAAAAAATTAAAGTATTAAGGAGGAAGTTAAGACGATGCTGATTTTTAGTGCTGCAAAAAGCACTGGCTTTCAGGCAAATTTTGGTGGTGGTGAAGTCAAGAAAATGCAGTAGCAACTATAAGCTTAATATCATTATAAAAATTACCGTTTTGTGCAGTAATAGTGATATGGCTGCATTTACCTATGCTCTCAACGGGATTTAAAATCCTTATACGGATTATCCGTTTTCTTCCAATTAGTTTTTTACCCTTTTAGGAAAATCGCGTTTCTCACGTGAATTGTTAATTAATTGGCCATTCAAAGTCTTCTTCAGCCATATCGCGAAATGTCGTTTTTTAAATTGCTTCAAAAGTCGGGTCTTGCGCAACAGGCACCATTGGCCCGTCAAGCGTTGATTGACTTTGGTAGGAACAACGAGCTCGCAAGCATTCTTGTACGAAGCGACCAGGAGTTGGGGGGATACTCAACGGCTTCTTTGGATTTGGTAGAGAATGACAACTCTTCAAACTATGCAAAATTTCATGGCGTTTTGAACTTGGATTTGCCCAAGAATAGGCCCGACATTGTGCAGTCAGGGTACGCAATGTTCCGGTCTAGAGACCAGCCAGCTTCAAATTTGGTCACTAAGCTGTTTGAAAACACTCAGGGCGCGTGGAATTTGGAATCTTCATCGCATCTACTGTTAAAGGTCCGGGGAGATAGAAGAAAGTACTTTATCAACATTCAAGCTGAAAGCGCACTGCCTACTGATATTTACCAGCACAGACTGTTTTTGAAAACTCCTGGTAAATGGGAAACAGTGGCAATTCCGTTAAAAGACTTTATTCTAACCAACTGGGGTGTCATTCAAGAGCAACGAAACATGTCTAAAGAAGCTATTCGTACAGTAGGTGTTGGTCTCATTGATAAGCAGTACGGACCGTACCAATTGGATATTGAAAAAATTGAAGCTGTAGATCACACTGCTTTGGATGAAGTTGGAGTGTTGGAAAGTGAAAAGGGAACAATGCCAATTCAAAGCACTCCCGGCCAGCAATTGCCTGTAGATTAATTGATCTTTCATTTAATATTTTTTCAGTGCTTATTCACGACTTTTATATTTTGTATTTTAATGCCCTCTAGATAAAGATTTTCTCCTAATATTGTCAAGCTGTCGCCAGACGGTGAAAACCCTTCTCGTATCACTAATGTTTCTGACACTTTAATTCCATTGAGCATGGTAACAAAATAGTTGGGTGATCGTTCTATACCTTTGCTGAATCTTTTTGCAAGTTTCAGTCTCATGCCTTGCAAACTCGTTGCTTCAACTTCTCCATTGTCATGTCGGTATAGCACAGTTCCTCGTCGACCTCCTTTGGGTATTGATATTAAAAGGTCCAACGATTCTTCGTCTGTCTGAGATGGAGCACGACATACACTGTTTCGATCCACATATCTGTCGTAGAATTTAGAATATTCCAATCCTCTCTTCTGAGGCATATTCAGTGGTTTTGTGAAATTATAAATACTGTCCAATTGATAAAACATATCCCAGGATGCAATAGGACTGGAAAATATGTTGCGGTCAGTTGATTTTTCAGCTTGGTAAGGTTCGCATTGATGGTCAAACGAAAATCGGGGTATTATATAGGGATTGTGATGTGTTTTGTTGGATGATCTTGCATGATTTATGTTATCTTCAAAGTTGTGGAATTGAACCAATTGACCTGGTAATAACATCTTTTCCAAAAATCTAAACACTTTTTTAACAATGATTTCAATTATCCTTGATAAACTGAAAAATGACCTTGAATTGCTGGATTCTGAGTCGTATCCCATATTGAAATCTTCATCTCCTGTTAAATCTTTGTATGCGTGGTTCATAACATGTTCACTAAACCAAAATGGATGAGCTTCAGTCGAAAACACCCAGTTAGACCCCCCTTCAACGTTGAGTGGTGCTGTTTGATTAAACATTAGGTATAAATATTTGGCAGTTTCTGAAAGAAAAAAACTCTCCATTCGATTTGACAACTCTCCTGTTCTAACATCTTGTATTCCTGCATATCCACAAGGAACTTTATTGTAATTTTGTATGTCACGCATCACGCTCTCACCAATCCCCAAAAACAAAGGATCCTTTGTCGCTCTATACAAGTACCAATTAGATTCAATAAATTCTGGTCTTAATGGGTACCATTCTAAAACAATAGGATCCTCTTCAAAGTAATACTTTCTCTTTCTATATTGAAATGCCCATCGTTCAGGTAATGCAGCATAAGCAGTCCAGATTTTATAGTATGTGAGATGATTTCGAATAGCCGAATCTATATCGCCTACTAAAACCATCAATGAAGTGTAAAACGCAGATAAAGAATCTATCCAGTTGGTAAGTAAATGTGCTCTTTCGAAATGAACATTACGAAAAGCCCATCCACTAAATCCATGTGCTTTGATTGCGTGATACAAATTGTTAAATATGTTCATGAAATCATTTTCATTAAACAAAATTGCATACTTCAGTGCATACTCGTAAAATGAATCAATACTTGCACCTGTTCCCGTCATTGGTGCCTGCCATGCTCCAGACTGAGAATCAATTGACATTGCAACCATATCCAAGTCTGACCTCTTTCTATAAAGCGAGAAAAATGCTTGCTTTGCGACTTTGTCAAATCGAGGATCGCCTGAAAGTCTTGACAATAAGCCGAATTCTAGCAACAGAGAGCCAGCTCCAGATGCGCAGGTTTCAGTGATTAACTCCAACTCATCAGGTAAATCAAGTCCATTTTGCAAATGTACTCGTGGGGCAGGGATCCCGCTTGGAACGTCGAAAGCTGGAAGTAGCCGTAGGCCTAAATCATATGCAAGATCCAACAATTCTCCATCATAATTTTCAATTTGACAGCCCAAACCTGGTACACTTGCAAACAAATGAGCAGAAAGTAACCCACCCATACCTCTAATTGTCGTTTCAAAAAGTTGTACAGTAGAGTTTTTATCAAAGTCAACTGTCTTTGTAGCGAGATTAACATAGCGTTCGAACTGTTCACAATCCTCAATAATTGCAAACATATCCAGTGAATCAACCAATGTCAAAGAGTAATTCCCCAGAACATCGTTACGTCCAATGTCTCCCAAGTTAAAGGGATCTCTATCTCGTCCATCGCATGTTAGAGGTCGCAGCTCATCAGCTGGAAAAGCATTCTTTTCATACGCATTCCAGCCGTGGTAAAACATCTGTTTGGCTTCCAAACTACCTCCCTTCGTTATTAGCATACACTCAGAACAATCAAAACAAAACATACCTCAAAGCATTTAACTTTAATTTGGAATAATCACCATGTTCTACTGCCGTAGTAAGCACCAAGAAAGCTGCTATTAGCAACAAGCTCATCCATATCATGATACTGTTCGTCTAACTAAGCGTGTTTGATAATGTCAAATCAATATAAATATAACATGAGGTAAGGATTACAGTACTTTTACGTATATTTCAGAACCAAGTCTGAGACAGTTCTAATTTTTTGTTATCATCACGTGTTAATCTCTATTTCTAATTCTACAAGAGAATGAGTAGGCACTATCAACGGTTTCTGGCTGGCATGTTGGAGTTTATATTGATTTAAAAGGTATCATCAAATTGAATCATTAGGTTTAGTTTGTTTGTGTCTGTGATTTTGCGTAAATTTAATTTTCATCGCACACTTGTGATTTTCCCGAGTTGGACTCAGTACAAGACTGATTTGTAGGCTGTTGGTTATTGTTAAAAATGGACATGAATAAATGTATAATTGAATAAATAAATTTTGTATATTAATAAATTAGAAATTAATAGGAAAAAGTATCTTATGATAAAAACATTTTTCAAAGGTGCACAAGAGTTAAGGCAAAATATCTCTAACACCGAATTTGGTCTCGACAAGCAGTTCACCTGGAGATCTCCATTGTTCATCTTCAAAAGTATAAAGTGTTAATTCAATTTTTTCTTTTGAATGAGGCTTCTTGGCTGACTGAGCCATGGACTCAAGAGCTTCAACTTGCTCGATTTCTCCTGCTGCAGCTTCTCCATTCGCAATGCCTCCTGAAGGCCAGCCTGCCTCCAAAATTCTAATTTCCTTATTGTCATCAGAATGCTGCAAATAGCGCGCTACTTTGGCTGGGTGAGCAGTACCAATAAATAGAGAAGAACAGAGATATTGGACAAATTTTATGTCGCGTTCAACCATGCGACCCGCATGGGATGCTGGCATTGCGCTGTTGAAGAAGGGATGTATAACAATCCCAATCACGTCTACAACTTCACAAAGATCATCTTCTCCTGCTTCATAAATTCTTGTGTCTTTAGAATGAGGGTCTGGGAAGTATTTAAATTTGGCGGATGATACGTATGCTTGAACATTTTCAGCAGCTGTCAATTTGACTTCAGGATGTCCGTAAGTTTTAAGAACATTACGAACATGTTTAATCATACTGACAAGTTCTGAACGTGTGTAGCTATCATCAACGCCAGCCGACCCGATGCAGATCATTTCAACAGCTTTCCAGTTGTTCCAATTGAACAAGTCATTTAGTTGATGATCTAGGGAGGCTTCGAAGCTCTTGGTATCAACAGCGTGAGGGGTTTCAGATTGATATGGGTAGATACCAACAGTGAGCTTAAGATTAGCAAAATTGGTGATTGGGAGGTCCATGGATTTGAAGACCTTGAGACTGCTCGAAATGGAGGGTGTGTGAGCTTCTAAAACGCTACAGTCTGTTGAGTATAGTCGGATATTTTTAATATTATGGCCATGATGCATTTTTTGAAAGTCCGAGATGATGGAGGTGAGGGATTTACAAACACCATTTGATTTCAATGGTGTATAAGTTACAGAGTCCGGCGTGAATGACAGTTTTGTCTGGTCTATTCTTGATGGAGGTTCTGTGCCTGCGGAAGGTTTTAGTTTTGATGGTGACACTGAGTTGTGAGTGTGTGAATTATAGTTTGAATCGTGAGAGAGTGTCGAGAAGAATAGTATAGTGATGAAGACAAGTGCTAGAATGTAAGCTTTTGGTTGTAGCAGCGAGGTGTACTTGTGTTTGGAGAGCATTTCGAAAGAGTTCATATTGTGAAAATTAGTGTTATTGTCTAGAGGTTTTTGGCAAACGCTGGTTCAATAAATGAATGCAGTCAGTAGTAAGGAGTTTGGAATATGGTGATATTGTACAAGTTTTCCAGAGCGTACCGGGTCATCAAAGAGAATAGGGAACGAATAGGACTAGCTAGTGAGCGAGGAAGTTCTCAAACTCTTTATTTCCAGTTGGTTAACACGATAAGAAAGTTAGCGATAGCCAGAACACGGAAAAGTTTAAAAGGCGAAGACCATATATATATATATCAATACTAAAAGCCATGGATATTTAATTTTTAGAATAAAAAAATTACAAAAATAAAATAGGGGGCCAACAGCGCATTGATGAGAATTGAATTCTGTAAAGCTCCAATCTGCCATGCTTCATTTCATTCCAAGATGAAAGAAGGTTTAACCGTTTTTTCCCCATGTAGACATTATTCAACTGTATTAGGCAGTGAATAAATGTTTAATAAACTTGGATGGACTCCTTTAAGCAATGGTTCGACCGATTATATTAATATTTATGCACAGCACACATGCGTACACAAAGACTAAGAATCTACAATTCCTGAGAATTTCGCTACAGATCTACTGACCTATGGGGGATGACAACTCATGTTTGGAAGAGGAATGGCTAATGTTAATCAAAAGTTAGAAGTGTACATTGGCATGGAAAAATCAAATGAGCATTTCCAAATTTATTCCGTGCTGAATGTGCATATGCCAGATTCAACAGTTGCTTGTTGTCTACATTAAAACCCCAGTTTTTTCTTTTTTGCATTTGTTTAGTGTCAAATAGGTCAAAGATAATTTGGAATTAATTGTGAGGAAATATTGAGTTTGAACAAAGATGGAAAGTTTGAAAAATGAAGGTGAAAAAATTACCATGATAAACTGAGATCTTTCAACAAATCTAACTTAGTTATGAGCAAAAGACATTAAAAGTTGAAAATATTGTATTATATTGTATAGTATAACTGTTAACAAATCTAGACAACATTCACTCTTAACGTTATACAAATCATCATGAAAAAAAATGGAAATTTTTCAACTCTTATAATTATTCCATTCTAATCACGTCTTGTTTATATGATTCAATTTTTTAAAGAAACTGGACAACTGGGCATGTTGCTATATTTAAAGATCGTCAATGAAATATCAAAACCAATTACATGGTTGAACTGCAAGAAATGATAGGTACAGAAACGCATGTATGTCATGGCTAAATAGATGCACTGTAATAGATGGGCATGTTACTCAATGATGAGCCAAATTACAAAATTCAACTCTCTATTTTCCTCCTTGATTCACAAACTTAGAAGAAGAAAAAATAAGTGGAGACCTGGAAGAAAATGTATATAGATATTCTAAGGTAAATTGATCTAGTTTTTAAGAACTGATGTCAGGTAGATTTGGAATATTGTTCTGTTTTATAAATTTTTGTAAAACAAAGACCCAAATTTCAAGTTATGATCTGATACTTGATCCAACTGAAATGATAGTGAAATATTAGCCATTGTGAAAATGTCAAGGGTTCCAGATAAAAGTATTTTTCTCATTTTCTAGAAGACTGAACAAACATGGAAAAAAAACCTTTGTTTAGCAAGTGTCATTCCAGGTACAAACTTTTCAACAAAGAGAGTGGGATTGCTCAAGAACGATATTATCTTTACTATCTAATGAGCTATTAAATCAACGAAATTAAATAGATAGTGTAAGAAGTAATTTGATCGAAATAAATAAATAATACAAACCAGACGGTCTCTTTGTAAAACCAAAGTAGGCAGTATAGCCAATTACATGATGATGCATTCCTTCTTTCCATCAGTGTCATCCTTTCCATTATCCTTATCATTGTCAATGACACCATCACCTTCTTTTCTAGGTCCAGCTCCATCTGAAACCTTTCTATGCTTATTCCAGACATTCCTTTTTGTTGCCAGTTCTCTATTAACCTTCAATCTTTCCACTGCTCTTTCATCTCCACCTTGTGCAGCCTTTCTGTATAAAGTGGTTGATCTCAAAATATCTCTTTCACAACCAATTCCATTTTCCAGAAAGTATCCCGTAGCATATTGTGCTTTAGCCAATCCACAATCAGCAGCACGATTTGCCCACTCGTAAGCTTCTTCTTCGTTACGTGGAAGCATAGGATCAGCTCCAACCATATACCATGCACACATAGCTAACATGGCAGTAGCATCACCACCCAGGGCTGCAATAGTGTAGTAATGAATACTAAGTGCAGCATCCTGGGGACATCCTAACTCGCCATATTCATAGGCATGTCCAAGTTTGCAAGCAGCAGGTGCGTAGTTTAAATCAGCAGATTTCACATACAATTGAACAGTGTAAGGAATATCTTTAAAAACGATATCTTTGTAACCTGCTTCATAAATTTTGGCGAGTTCGAAAGGACCGGAAGGAAAGGTCTCGTTAGCACTATCAGCAGCACGAGTCAACCATTTGATTCCTTCTAGCTGGGTTTTTCCCTTTGCATTCGAAGACCCCATATGCATACCCAATTTTCCAAAAAAGCAAGCTGTTCCTAATCTCAGCATTGCACCGGGATGACCTCGACTGGCACTTTGTCTTAAAAACTGAACAGCTCTTCTTGCATCTTTAGACACACCCCAACCTTCTTCAAGACAAAGTGCGGCTCTGTACCCTGCTTCAGCATGTCCATGCTTAGCAGCTAACTGGAAGAGCAAGAAACTTTCTTTTAAATCTGGTTTTCCAAGAGCTCCTGAGCTATAGGCATCTGCAAGTAAGTATTGGGCATCAGGATAACCGTTATTAGAGAGTTTTTGTAATATGCTAACAGCTTCCTTGAGCAATTCTCTTTTGATTCGGCGTTCATCTTTTTCAGATAAAGAAGCGCTAGGGCTGACTGTAATTGTTGGAGCAGTAAAGCTCATAACAGACTGATTCGGATTCGGCTGCAAGCTTTTTGCAGTTTCTTCATCAACGAGATTTTTTGTATTTGACAACAATGCAGTTTGGAGCATGTACTGTGCAAATTGAAACTGGGTGGCAGGATCATTAGCCTTTTTTGCGTTTTTACGGTAGAGCTCAATGGTTTTGATTCTGGGCATAAGCGAAGCTGAGTTTTCGCCCAAGTTGGTTTGAATGAAAGTTTGGTCAAACATGTTTGTAGATTCGGCCATAGTTCCTGCAGGCGAGAGAGACCTATAGTCTAGAGAACTAGAGTTTGAGTGCCTATACTGGTTTCCAGAAGAGTGGGTTGAGTTGGGGTAGTTGAGCATGTTTGAGGTAGAGTGTCTGGGATTAACGAACGAAGGTGAAGCTGAATGGCGAATGCTGTTGGTACTGTGGGGTCTTGAAATTTTGGCATGCGACGGGTCTGCGTAGAAGCTGCCATTATGAGAGAGGCCCTTGAAGTGAGATTTTTGCAGATTCTCGCTACCATCTCCAGCTTGACTAGTGTTTTGATACGCAAGATCATTGAATGCAGGCATCGCATCGCTTTGAGGATACGGTAAAGAAGTAGATGGAGTAGACATTATTGTTTCAAAAAAGTTTGAAAAACGGGTGCATATACTATATTGTGTTTCTCGAGATGATTAGGTACTTGGTGAGCCAGAATAAGAAGGGTCTTCCTCAAGATTATTTGGTATATATATCTTAAAAGATAGAGAGGAAAAGAACTCCAATAGAGAATTTCGATTTCTTTTGTTTATTTTTTCTTGTTTCAGCTTTATGGCCCTTTAGACTGTTTTACCGAAATTGGCTATTGGTTTATGCAGTGATTATGTAATGGACACAATTGTGTGATTTAGACCTAACCTGGATCAAAATAGCTCAGGTAGGAACAATTATCAACAACGCCAGAGAGCAATTGGTACTGCACATTTTTGAGTAGAATTGTTTTTCAGATACAAAACAAAGGTGGACAAAGGTTTACAGAGACTCTTTATTTATTTATTTTTATTTTATAAATTTAGGTAATTTGGTAATTTAGGTAATTTAGTTTACATATTAATTTAGGTAATTTTGGTAGTTTTCGTAATTTAGTTAATATAGTAATTCAGTATATTTAGTAATTCAGTTTATTTAGCAATTCAGTTTATTAAGTAATTCAATTTATTTAGTGATTTAGTAATTTAATGGTTTGGGTTCTCTGGAAATTCAGTTTATTTAGTAATTTAGATAATCTAATAATTTAGTTCAGTTTATTTTATTTTTGGTTGTAAACGTTTATTTTATCAACTGTCAAATTCTAGCCTCAGATACAATCAAGTGATTTTAACCTTGCATCACCACAACCTCCCCAGTAAAAGGGTTTTGTATTTACAATGGCTTCAAAAACATTCAATATCCTGTTTGTAAGTTGCTACAAGCTCTTGTTTGATGGACGAAATTGCTAATATGTCTACCGTTTCTTTGGGTTCAGACATTATTCTTATTTTTCAGTTGTTCATTTATTTTGGTCTACGCATTTAGAAATGCCCTGGAGCCAATAATAACAAAGGCAAAAGCTTTCAAACTGTATCCCCTGGGTAGAAATACAGACCGAATTAGACTGCCTGATGATGACGACGAAGAAAATCTAGTAGGAATCAGCAACACAAACACTTACAGAGATCATGATGATGACTTTGAAATTGAAGGAAATGGGGATAGCGATGCAGAACAATTGACTGATATTATCGAATCTACTGTTTTAACTAGTAACACTATCGACTCAACCGATTCTGTATCTCAAGCTGACATTGCAACTCAGGCTGAGACTGGCACTAGCTTAGATGACACAGTTAAACTCAAGATTTCTTCTGAAACAACTAAAACGAATGCTGCACCTAACAAAACTGCAGATACTGAGTCCAACAGTATTAAAAATACTAAAAATACAAATGCGTAATATCTATCAACTCTCAAATGGCTACATATTTATTAATTAACTGATTTTACTATTTCAATGGGTACTTGAAGGACTAGCACAGTGAATATTGGTGGTCAATATATATCAGAAACTGTCCGATAGTCTCAATCTATTGTATAACTCTATGTGGTAATGTTAACTCCAAAATTCAATTTCTTTTGAATGAAAATGACAAATGTCTGGATTTCTTCTTTTCTTCGTCTTTGTGAGGTCCACTAGCCCCGTTGGCCTGGCCACTTCCAAATAATCCACTACTTGTAGATGACGTTGAATGCAATGAATGATCCTTCTTCTTCCAAAATGCTAAACCATTTCCATTCGATGACGTATTTCCGTTGCCGTTCGAATTCAAACTGGACCCGTGACTGCTGGCTTTTCTCATGGACGAAAATCTTGATAAAGGCGAGGATGTGGTAGTCTTCGACGGTGAAAGGGTTGGTTCAACAGGTTTGTTCAAGAGAATGCTAGTCTCATTTTCTCTAGCTGGTGCAGCTGGTAATGGCACAAAAGCTCCAGAGGGATTCTCCGAGTTCCTAGTGACATTGATAGGCTCTTCATGGCTGCCATCTACACTTGAGTCCTCCTCTACCTGCTCTTCTGACCCATTTGCATTAGCCGTACCAACGCCAAATCCCATTCCATTAGTAGCTCCCATTCCAGTGCCCATTCCATTAGCAAACAAATTCTCTTTTTCGTACTGCTCCTGAGTGGTTTCTTGATAAAATAGCACATAAGCTGTAGCGAGTCCTTTATTATCTCCGAAAAAGTTAAATACATAGGTCGCATCTACCGCTTCCACCATTTCATCATCAAAGACAAGCCATCCTGCTCCTTCAGTCTTAATTACTGCTACATAATGTCCATGATACGGACCACCACCAATGTGCACTACCACGGCGTACAGCTCATAAAGTTTGTCCTTGTCTTCTGCATCATGGGTTGTGTTATCCAGTCGTAAATGTTTCGGATACACGACACGGTGAAAAAGTTTAACGTTACGCTGCAAATCTTCAGTATACTTAAACCGTTTGAGATGGAGGGCAAGAATTTTGGGCAGCTTTTTGATTTTCATTCGCTTTTCAGCTTCGTGAAGGCCACCGCACTTGTCACAGTTAAATTTGTTACGCTCACAGAGCATTTCGGATGCTGAAAACTGTCGTAAACAAGCAGTTACGGAAGAGTTTCTCTCAATATCAAGTGAGAGATCTAAGAATTGTTCATCTCTTCGCGAGATAGTTTCACAAGTTAAGCACTTTGTTTCCGAGGTCAAGAGACCTTCAAAGAGATCGTGTACCCAGGTAGTATTTACATTTTCAATGACTTCGTTAAGAGTGAAATTCAAAAACTCATGAGCGTCTTGATGCATTGAAGATCTAAAGAGTTCATTTTCTCTTTTCAACACCTCGATTAGTTTTGAAGGAGACACTACACCAATTCTTGACACATTTTCCGCCATGCATTCGAAAACATCTTTAATTGTAGTGAATAAAGATTCTTCCATTCCGTAATTTTCGGCGTAAGACAGATCCAGATTGATAATTGGGCCTTTTACTAGTGCGCTTCGCTTTCTTGTTTCCTGAGTAGCGAAAGCATCTTCAGTGAAGCCCACTACGGGGACATTTTGACCTGGATATCTCACGCCTAGCTGAATACCAGAGAGCCCAGGATGTGTGCTGTTGTTGCCTGACTTTGAGTTGTTTATTTCAATCATTTCGTTCATAATATTTGCTAATTTGTCATCTTTATTTGTTTCATCATTTGTGGAAGTTGAATTTTTATTAGTACTGTTGTTGTTAGTATTGCTGCTATTGGATTGAGTTTTTCCGAATATCGATACTCTCCTGCTCAATTTCGTATTGGATTCATGGTTCGGATTTGAGCCTGCTGTTGGTGGAGGAGGGTTAGCAGCTGGAGGAGGGGCGTTTCCAACTGAGGTTGAAATTTTGGCGTTTGCTGGGTCCAGAGTAAACGGATGGGGGGCTAATCCAGTAACAGTTGATCTTCTGTGTCGTTTTTCACTAGTGCCGTTTACATCAGCGCTGGAGGATGGAGGGAGGTTTGTGAATTTCAGGACGTGTTCTCTGAAATGCTTTGAGTAGTATAAACATTGCAGCACCGAGTTGCAGTAGCAGGTGTTTCCAAAATTCTCCATTCCAAAGATTTTGGAGGCGCTGTTAACTATGTATTCATTTTGCTTTACGCGAGAGTTAGTTGGGGAGGGAGAAGCATATCAAAGGAAACGTACCTCATTTTGGGAATGCTGAGAGTTTTGAGAAGGAATAGAAGGCATTTCAATGGGACCTAATTGTAATACTACTGGACGGTTCCAGGAATGAAAAAGCAATTGTCGGGGCTTCAATCTTGTGCTGAGTCGGGTAGTATAATTGGAGATATGGTGACAGGAAGTGGGAGGAGTAGGAGGAAGGAAAATAAGCGGTGAAAGTGAACAGATTGCACGGTAATTAACCTGCGTAGAGAAAAGACTTTGAGTTCAAGCAGTATTAAACGTGCTTATTGCGCCGGCACAAATGCGAATGGAGCTGATTGAATTCCCCTTTTTTATGAGTGTTAAATTGCCGCTGCATGTTCCCTTTCTTCTACCTTTTGTTTCTGAATTTGGTAATTTTGTCCAAAGGAAAAAAATTGTTGATTTAGACCAGAATATACGTTGATTATTCTAATAATTACGTTGATTTTTTTATTATTTTTTATTTCGTAGAAAAGAAATCAGTTAAGTTGGTGTTAAGCGTTGAGTACTAAAAAAACTGGAGTACTAAATATGGAGTATTATGTAGTACTAAACATGGAGTATTATGTAGTACTAAACATGGAGTATTATGTAGTACTAAACATGGAGTATTGTGTAGTACTAAACATGGAGTATTATGTAGTACTAATTTAGAGTATGGAGTTATGAAATACATGAATATTACACATGAGTATTAAATATGATTATAATACATGAGAACTAAATATAAGCATCAACTGATATTGGCTATTCAAAATTCAATTTTCAATTTCTGTTATCAATTCAATCAATACCAAATCTTCCGTAAATTATCATGCTCTTTGATAAACGTTGGCCCACCTGAATACTAGCATAATTCCCATGATTCCCATGACACGCATAACTTTTCATTTTACTAGCTCAACAAAAGATCAACTGTTTGACATTGCCAAATTTCACTGAATGTTTCATGCCAAAATTCTGTAGGAGAATTTCAGTGCAAGATTAATGGGTAGTAAAACTATATTGGGCATCAAGCATCCAGAGCCAGTCTAACTTCAGCATATCGACGTTATCTATCAGCTATCTACATATCTTCTGCAAACTTGAAATGAACCTATACTCCAAAAGGTGCGCTCACAAGATGTAATAAATCTATTTCAGAGCTATCAAGTGCTCAATAAGAACGTTGATTAAAATCGTCTTGACTCTAACTGGCCTCTATTACCACATTCATTCACCGTCTCGTTTTATCCGTCTCGTTTTGGCCAATTTTTTAATGAGAGCCTCGCTCTGGCAACTTCGCTTTGACAACTTTGTTCAGCTTTGTTCATTGTTAACAGATGCCATTTTCAAACACAATTCCATCTGTTGCTACTGTGAATGCTTCTTGAATCAACTGGAACTTTTGCAAATAAAGCTGGACCACTCAATATACCATGAAATTAAAGCTACTGAATTACAGTTAAACACCCCACGATTCTCTCGTGAATTACCAAATGCTACCACGTTTTTTCACCAGATTGAAACCTTCAGTACTCGATCTTCACTTGCATTATTGGAATGGTTGGCTCATGTAGATGCGCCAGCTAGCTCGGGTGAAGTTGAGTTTCACGCAATTGAATTTTCTGCAACGAAAAAAATATAAAACCGTTTTTTTTTCTTTTTAACTTCTTTAATATACACCGCATATAGTTCCAATATATGAAGTTTCACCAAAAACTCGGGGATTATTATCTCATTCTTCTATTCAACAGCTTTGCTTATCCTAATTTCTTTACTTGACAAGGCTCTATCTATATATGCGAAGAAACTCAGTAGCACCAGTTGAAAACGATGAAGACCCAGTTGTAGGCACTCCCCGCGACCTACTGCAACGACTCCGCGACTTCCCTCTCTTCTCTTCCGCATCGTCCCAATTCCTTGAACTAATCGCCAGCAAGTTGCTTCCACAGATATATCCTACGCAAACTTTCATCATTACGGAAGGCGAAGAAGCTCGTGCAATGTACTGGATTGTCAAGGGTACGGTGGCGATTGTGTCCCGGGATGGCGAAGCTGTCCATGCCTTGCTTGGTCCCGGCGCGTTCTTTGGAGAAATCGGTATCCTTTTTGATTGCCCTAGGACTGCGTCAGTGCAAGCAAGAGAAAAATGTCTAGTGGCAGTCCTGACCGCAGGCGCGCTTAATGAAGTTCTTCCATCAGACCCAGAAATGGAACGCGCCATTAGGGATGAAGCACAGGAACGACTGGCTGTTTTGGAGAAGACTAAGCTTAGTGTAGGCGTGAGAGGAGTAATCGGAGACATGCCTTTGTTTGAACGAATGCCTAGGGAAATGATTCATAGGCTGGCCCTTTCGGTTGTAGCACACTTTTACGGTCCTTTCGAAGTGATTTTTAAACAGGATACTGGTGGAAAGGACATTTACTTTATTATTGATGGTCAAGTCGAAGTTATTGACGAGAACTCCAATTCTGTAATAGCACGTCTTGGGAAAGGCTCTTATTTTGGTGAAATGGCATTTTTGTCGTCGGAAAAGAGAACAGCTACTGTAAGGTCTATAACAGAGGTGGATTGTCTTGTAGTTACAGAAGAAACATTGGACCAACTATGTCAGGATTTCCCAGAGTTTCATTCGCACATGGAAGAAACTGCAAGCAACAGAATTGATAGCAACCAGCAGTTGCGTTTTGGTACTTTATCTGCTTCATCATCCGACAAAGACGATGAAAAAAGCAAACCACTAGATCATGATCCTTACCAGATCAAAAAGGCTAATGAAAATGAAGATGACAAATCATCTTCTAAAGATGTAGAACTCTTTTCGAAATCGTGGAATACTACGGGATCCTTCGGTTCTGCTTCAACTATTTTAAAACCTCCAGAGTCATCAGCAAGCCAAGATATTTCTCCAGACGATCAAGACTCCGAAGTGAATTTTTCAACACCATCAACTCCTGTTTTTCGCGATAGAATAAATTTTGAATCGATTCCTGAAGAAGTAGACGAAACGGGAGCTGGACGTTATCTGGTGACAGATTCTCCAACAAGCGATATTCGAGCAAATAGCGTAACATCGCTAGGTATTCAGAAGAGATCTCACAGCGGATTACTACTTCATCCCAGAGCTAAAAGAGTCCGACAAAGTGCACGACGAAGGTCTTCATTGTTCAATGTTGGCCCTTTTCAAGACTTGATTCAAGTTAAAATATTTCAGTATCTCGATCTCAAAACAATGATGAAAATTCAAAGAGTGTGCCGGCATTGGCAACAAATACTACAGACTTCGCAAAATTTACTAAACGTGCTGGATTTAAAACCTTACAATACCACAGTCAATGATACTACAATATTACCCATTACAAATTTTGCAGGCTTAAGGCCAAAGGTGGTGGACATTAGCAATTGTTTTCATCTTACTGATGAAGGTTTCTCATTTTTAGTGAACGGCATTGGCTTAGCAAAAATAAATGTGTTTAAAATGAAATCAGTGTGGGAGGTAAGTGCTATGGCCATCATGGATTTAACAGTTCCTTCCATTGGAGCTGATTTGGAAGAAATAGATTTATCAAATTGTCGAAAAGTTGGTGATTCGACCCTTTCCAGATTAATTGGATGGGTTGTACCTGATGATGGACAGACAGTAGGATGTGCAAAGTTAAAACGTATATCTCTGTCTCATTGCAAACATATTACTGATAGATCTCTCTACCATATGGCAATGTTTGCTTCTGACAGGATTGAATATTTGGATTTGACAAGATGTACTACTATTACGGACCATGGATTTTCATTCTGGTCATTACGTTCTTTTGGTGCCCTTAGGGAGCTGTGCTTAGCAGACTGTACTTTTTTGACTGACAAGGCTATTATGGCCATTGCATCTACAGCAAAAAATTTGGAGTCTTTAAATCTTTCGTTTTGCTGCGCGTTAACTGATCTCTCTGTTGAAATTTTGTCTATGCAATGCCAACAGTTAAAATCTTTGAATTTACAATATTGCGGATCTGCTGTTTCTGACATGTCTTTGTCGACTATTGCGCTACATTTGTTGAATCTGGAGAAGTTAGTGGTGAGAGGATGTGTAAGAGTGACTAACAGAGGAGCAGAGACAGTTGTGGTAGTTGGAGGAGGGAAAAGTTTGAGATATTTGGACATATCACAATGTAGGAATGTGGTAGGGAAGATAGATGGACTTTTAGGGATACCTGTAAATAATACTGATACAACGGAGAATGGATTGCCAGTTAATGATGAACGATTATGTGGACGGGGAGTTTTTGTCAAACAATAGTGTAATTTTTATCTTGCATTTTTTTCTTAATTTGTTTTGTTACTGGGTCATTTATTTATTAATTCAAACTACTAATTATTCACAATCAACTTTTTGAGATATTTTGTTTTGCTTTTACTTAACGTGCCAATA
>PPJE01000005.1:134972-308826 GCA_003707475.1 Geotrichum albidum
AGGACGACGAAGTCGTACTATTAAAGTACAACCTCTATAATTATAAGAATTTCCCATTTGTTTCTTAATACAACAGCTTTCGCTGGGTGGTTCAAATTACTTTAATTTAAGGTGAGGTAGTGCTTTGGAGTCCCGCCTTGTGCTACCCATTGTAGCAAGAGGTACCGCGTTAAAAACCATTATGGAAAACCCACGGTGAACGATAACCCCCTTAAACGTTTAGCAGTGACTTGGGACCTTAGTCCAATGATTATTGAGTGATGACTGATATTCTTGTATAAAACAAAGCTCTTCAATTTGACGCGAATATATATATAGGATTGAAACAAATTTTCTGTACATGAATATTTTTGTATTGCTGATGGATGTGATGGGCAATGAATACTCTGCTAGTTACAATTACGATTTGGAGTGTGATCGACGCATCTAGCAGCAGTAACAGTTTACAATTTTTATAAAAGACTTTTGATCTTTGTCCCCTATTTTTCAGTGAGACCCCACCAGAAATATACTTAAACAGGTTAACGAGTTTGTAAAACAGTTTAGTTTCTGAAGAGTAGAATAGCATGAGTAGTTAGTGAATATGGAATTTTTTATATCTTTTACATTCACAAATAGTTTTAAATAGATAAGGTGAAAAGATTATTTCATTTTTTGATAAATCAGCTCTTTTGTAAAAATATTTTTATGGAGCACGAAATCATTAAAAAATTGAATTGAAATATAGGATGGCTCAATATAAAAATGGAATCATTCTTTAATGAATCAAATGTTTACTAGAACCAAGATATTCTCAGCTTCATCATAATATTAAGCTTGCTTCAAAGTCTGGTAAAATTATTTTTGGTGAGCACTGAATTTTTTCGGATTAAAACCTTTTGGTCTTTAGATTCTCTAAATTTTGTCCTGATCTTGGAATATACCCACTAACGTTTCTTGTTATCACAAAACCTGTTTAGGACTAATATCACCTGACACACACGGCTTTTACTAGTTACCCTGATAGAGAACCAAAAATTTCGCTACATGAAAACTAAAAGTAAACAAACCAAAAACAGTTCATAATTACTATCATCAACATTACAAACATCAAATCAATACGAACTTCAACTCTTAAATCCCTTGAAAATTTGGTATTTGAAGAAACGATCTTTGGGCATCTAACGCGCTTTTTTTGAGTTATAAATCAGATTTTAAGAAAATTTTGTATTGAGAATCCTGGGCTATATTGAAAAGTTTTATAACTATGGGACAAGAGTTTTTGGATCCCGAATATCTGAGAAAAACTGTGATCAGTGGCCGTGAGTATTGCTATAATTCTTGTGAAATCTTGATGAAGGATAAGTGAACTGACTTTAAATCAAAAAGCTCGTGAATTAAAACTATCTACACTGGAGAGTTTCAAGCATCATGTTAAAAGAAGCCATATAGAGGTAAGACGAAATGGTACAGTCAAAAAGAACGATACTAACTACTGAGATAGGTTGGAAACGCAAAGTCATATTTTGAATCCATTTCAATAGCCTTAACTTCAGGCGACAATACTCTAAATGCATTAGCATACTCTTGCAACACCCATTTAATTAAAAGGGTCATTTCACTTGACTCTGCAGCTATTGTCGACTCACTAGACATTACTGCAAAAACAGTCATGGAAGGGTTGGGTGACGGGAAAAGCTCAGTGGTTTCAGGGTGTGTTAATGTACTTAATGACTTGTTTTTAGGCTGGCCAGAAGAGATCAGTAGGGAATTTGACACGCATGGACTAAAAAATCAAGACACAACTATTCAATCTAGATGCCTGGATATTTTGATATCTAGAGTTAATCAAGTGGAAAATCTTTCTTTCAAAGTTTTCACAGCAAGTGTTGTTAAACTCCTCAACAGCTCGTCAAGGGAGTGTAGTCATAAAGCTTCAGGATTGCTGATTGCATTTTTCAAATCTGCTAAAGAGCCAGTCAAAGAACATTTGGTCAGAGTCTTACATTTGCATCACATTAAAGAGAACATTTCAATTCCCATTTTGACTGGAATAGGTTGCAGACCAGAATCACGACCAACATCTGGAAGTTCAGATTCATCGACACGCTCGTTTAATGGAACAGGATCACAAACAAGCACAGGATCAATACTAAATATCGATTTTATCACAAAAGATTCTAGTTATGAGTTAGAACCAGTTACACCAGAAAACATTTATTCAGTAGAAGCATTTAAAAGGGATGTTACTGAAATGCGAACAGTTTTTGAAGGAAAAGAAACGGAGTTCAATTGGCAAGAAAGAGAGCGGACGATTTCTCGCCTGAGATCATGGGTCAGAGGTAACGGAGCAAAAAACCATGTTGAACACTTAATATGGGCGTTGAAATTTTTGGCTAGGCCCATATTGAAGGCTGCAAACTCGTTGAGAACTACACTCTCTTCTGGTGGTTGCAAACTTATTAAAGAATCAGCCATCATATTAGGTGATTCTATCGATCCTGTGGCAGATACATTTGTCAGTGATATTATCAAAATGACCTCAATTTCAAAGAAGATCACTCACACAATCGCAAATGTTACAGTTGGAATTCTTTTCGCAAACACTTCGTACAGTCCCAACTTTCTCCAGTATATTCAATCAACAATGAATGAAAAAAACTCTCAACCAAGGCTGTATTGCGGTAAATGGCTAATAATTCTAATTTTTAGACACAAAAAGCGGATTGAAAATGGTGGACGTGAAATTATTGAATCTTGCATTTTCAAAGGTCTTTCAGATGCAAATCCAGGAGTCAGAGCAGAAATGAGAGGTGCGTTCTGGGCATTAAATGAAGCTTGGCCCAGCGTTGGCCAGCAATTGTTGTCGCAACTCGATAGTTCAACTCGTAAAGCTGTGGAAAGATCAAACCCGCACCCGAATTCCGCATCAGAAACTACTCTCAATAGACCAGTGCGATCGTCTTCGTCAATAAGAGGTTTTATTTCACAAGCTAGAGAAAGAAGTAGTTCGATGCAGTCACAAAGTACCACAACTAGTACAACATCTAGGAGACCTTTTGAAAGGTCAAAACTCACAGGGTCTACAACAATGGATAAACCGCAAGATAAACCAAAAGATCTGAGTACGAAAGCAACAAGATTGGGGTTATCTCAAAGAGTTCAGAGACGTGCACCCTCCACAACTAGACCATCTTCTTCACTATCAAATCCTACGGTCTCATCAGTTGGCCATAGAGTCTCTAATGAAATTGAAAAAGATTCTAAGAACCATCACCATGAAAATTCCAAACAATCATTTATTAAACAAGAAATGATGGAAGAAGTTTCAAAGCCAA
Organism: Geotrichum albidum; assembly: GCA_003707475.1. Classification (NCBI taxonomy): domain Eukaryota; kingdom Fungi; phylum Ascomycota; class Dipodascomycetes; order Dipodascales; family Dipodascaceae; genus Geotrichum; species Geotrichum albidum. Next base: position 138,290 of record PPJE01000005.1, read on the forward strand.
ACGATACTAAAATTACCGAAGTTCCCACCTACTCAAGATTGTCAACCTTAGAAGAATCTGACAACAGCAGCATATTGATAAAAACTGAGCCTACAGATGATGCTCCAGTGAAAAACTTAATTTCTGAAGATATTGATGATCAAAGTAAAGACGATTCCATAATTAAAAAAGAGACTGATGAACCAAAAGTTGCTATCAATCGTCACTTTTTTGAAGAGATCAAATCTAGGACTCAAAGTGAGGAGATTGAGAGCAGTGGAGAACTAGATTCTGAAAGAAAGAAATCAGAAATTAAAGATTTAAATGCTACGGAACTTAGTTTAAATAGCTCTATTAGTCCTGAGCCAGTGATTAAGAAAGAATTGTTTGAAGAAATACAGCCCAAAAGAGAAGTTTCTGTATCTTCAGGAGTTGTTAATAGTCAAGAAGAAGCTTCCGCTGAACTGAAGCAAACTGAATTTCCGTTTGAATCTGAACAGTCGAGATTTTCTTCAGTGGAATTGGAGAGTAGAGCAGTGGAAAATGATTTTGCTGGAGCTCCTTCAACTAAACTTGAGGATCAATCTGCTGCGCTGTTGGAAGAAATGGATATTAGTGCAGATCAAGATGAAATAATTCACAGCAGACTCTCAGAAGATATTGAAAAGTTGAGCCATTTGGACGAAAATATAGATAGTCAAGGAGGAGGAGCAGAAGACATGGATATTTCAGAAGATGAAGTACCCAAAGAAGGAAAAGTTTTGAAACCCATTATAACGGAAGGGCCAAAGATTTTAGATTTGGATTCAGATAGAAGAAGACAGAGTTATGAAATCAAAATCTTTCAAGATACTCAGAGCGAATGTTCTACCCCAATAATAAATGAAGAAGGAATTGACTGGTTTCGTACTGAATTAAAGTTGAACGCGCTACAGTCTGTTGAAAATGAAGTTAATTCTGCTGGGACAGGGACTGGAAATTTGATCTCACAAATGGACGATCGCGAAATTTCATATTATGGCCTGAACAAGCTGATCACAGAAGTGAAAGAAATGAACTTTGAGATATGGAAGGAAAACGACTGGATAACTCAATTAAAATCATCCATTTTCAATTATTTTGATTCGAAAAGTGTGTTGGAGTTATCTTCAAACCAAGTCAATAAAGGACTGTTGTTGCTTAATTATTTACTAGTATCAAAAGCATGGGATTTTAAAGGAGATGAGGTTTTAATTTTAGAGATATTACTACAGATTCATGATTTGGACATAGTTGATAAGAGAAGTTTGATCAAAGGGTCTTTGAGTGTTCTGGATGAGATGCTGAAGCCTTTGAAAGACACAAATGAACTTTTGAATGCGTGTATTAAAACATTTCACAGTAGTTGGGAATCTTCTACAACGACTACACACAGGAGAGTGTTTTTTCTTTCTACCATGTCGAAATTAGTTTTGAAGACTACTATATCTGAACTGGTGAATAAAGTTGAAGATTTTGATATGATTGTTAACAAAAATCTGCGTTCAAGCGAGCCAGTTGTGAGAAAAGTAGGATATAGTTTTTTGGTTCAATTAGTTCGGAAACTACAATCTTGTGGATCTGAGAGCGCGGCATTGAAATTAGTTGATGGACTTGGAGAAGGTGAAAAGAGGTTACTGGATTATTATTTGAATTTACCTAGTGGTGAAGTGACGAAATGACTTTTATAATTAGCACTTGGAAAACAAATGCAATGACGATGACACCTATAAACATAACAATATTTTAAGACTCAATGATATGGAATCATGATAAAAAAGTAAAGGAATCATAAAGAAATAAGTGGAGTAATGTCTAAAAATAAAATATGACAAAAGTAATAAATTAGTTTCTGTATTCAAATATTGTTTTTAAAAACAATGGACACGTAGATTCCATGTTTAAGATAACATATTGAATTAATGACTTTTCTATATCATTTAATGTATTGATAATTAATTTGTAACTGATATTTGCCCATATTTCTACAAAAACAATTCTCATGAACACAAACGGTGAAGAAGATTATTGAACCGATGCTTCTTTTGATAAGCATTGAAATGCAAAAATCCTCAACTTTTAAACGTAAAACACACTGGTAACAGAAGTACAGTAGCTATCCCAATATACCCAAGTTGTGTTCTAATTACAAATTTAACAATAGCACAAGTTTAAATAACTAAATACTTGATACAGTCTCACTCATATCAGCACCATTACTACTAAATATAATCCATGGATTCTCAAATGGATCCAAGTGCCTGGTTTAACATCACGTGATCAAATAGTGAGAAAATTGACTCAGCGAAGATACTTGTAGAGTAAGATCATTTATTTTGATTTAGAGCGTTGAGAGATCTCTGATAAGGAGAATGAAGGAATTAAAGCTACAAAATCGGTTTGTTTCTGGCCATCCACATTAAGCTGTAGAAGGCTGAACTGGACACAAAGAGCAGGACGATATTTGCTCAAGGAATGTTTGAGACGTTGAAAAAAAAAAGTTGTAGAGTTACCCAATCCGAAGAACTCGATTTCTAATAATGAGAAAAAAGTGAATATTATCTCATTATGAAGACAAGTTATTATTCATGATTATTAAAATTTGCTAGGCTTTATGAGTTCTTTTCAAAAGGGATAGATAGCTGACAAGAAATGAGGTGAGAATTGCTCATGGAAGATTATTTTTTAGTCTGCAAGTAGAAGAAAGCAGCAGCGGCCACGACAGCAGCGAAAATCAAGTATGTGATAGATGCAGAAGAAGAGGAATCACTGTCAGAGCCACCAGCGGTTCTTGTGTTGGTTGAGACGGGAATCTTGAAATCTTTGGAGTCGGCTTCACCGACATATAAAGGAACCAATGCCTCGATAGCATCATCACTATGACCGACGTCATCAAACGCAGTAGAGGCGTCCATGCCACCACAGTCTATTAAGACTTCTTCACCACCACTTTATAGCAAAAGGTTAGTTAAAAGCAATCAATCACAATTTTAGTGCTTTTATACATACGGATGTTCGTCAATGAAAGGAGTGACATCGTAGACTTTACCGTTGATGACCATCCAGAGATCTTCTCTAGTTTTGTGAGCTTCGAGCTGTGCTAAGGAGAAGACCTTCTTAGGGGTTTCTTTTGATTCTTGAATGTCTTGAATATCGGCCATGATGATGAGAGAAACGTGTGAACGATGAAAAAAGTGAAATGGAAGGGGAGAAGAGAGGAATTATATAAAGTAAAGAAAAATAAAATATTAAAAACCACTGCCTAAATACTGCCACTGGGCATTTTTTTTGAAGCAAATCTTTAAATTGATTGTGTATTTTATTACTTAATCAGGAGCACATATCCATCATACTGAGAGTATCGCAGTAGATGCCTAAAAGTATTAAAAATGAGTTTAGAGCACTGGAATTCATTAATGACGATGTGAGCTGATAGTTCGCTAATTTTGGCTTGCTTCATGGCTCAAAATTATGATATGATCACTTGCTGGTTCCTTGAGCTTTCACTGTGAAACTCTATATCACAAATAGCGAGAAAGCATGAAACTTCTCCGCTTCTCTGAAGCCAACGATCAATTGTTCTTGAGTTTAAAGCCTTGACATATGATTATAGACATTTTTATAAACAGCCTCAGTTAATTGACCAACTCTCATAACACTTGAAAGCAGGTGATTTAAAAACATTTCCAGCACAGTTTTTCATTCAACTGCGTTGGTTGCATGATTCTATAGCTTTTCACATGCTGCTATTTGTAATATTCTGTGACAATCAGCATTGGAACAAACTTTGAACTGACTTTGATTCAAATTATTGAATTTATCCAATCACAAATCATTTAATTACTGAAATATTCATATATTTTAGATTGTTGAGTGATCTAGTTCATGTTAATCACCGAGATCATTTTGTTATGACCGCGAGGCTGAAAAGCCTTAGAATTAGACTTTCCACTACTCATTACATATTTCTAAAGATTTCTTGAGTACACAAAATCTGATTCAATTGATATCTTGCCTGATGTTTAAGCATTTTTATTAATTTAATAAATATTTTTATGTTGTTTTTCAGTAGAATGTACACATGTTGATGAATACGATGGTTTACATTACCAGTAACAATTTTTTTTCGTTTCCAATGCTGATATTATGGAAAATAATATCTGTAGCATATCACGCAAGTAATATCAAAAGTTACAAACTCATCATATTTACAAAATTCATGATTTCAATTTTTCAAGTGTAAACATTGTAATTCTAAAATATCACGAATATTCACATGGAATAATCATTATACCTAGGTTCAAAAGTTGAAGGAAAGGCAGCTGAATTTGTTAAAGTTTGATTTCAATTGTGGATAGTGTACAAATAAACAACTAACGGCCAAGTAAATTTTTTGATTAGTACTAATTCAAAAAAACTATTGTATCCAGGGTGTATTCAATAAGTTTTTCTTTTTGAACAGCAGATAAATAAATTGAAGATTTTTTTGATACTTTGACAGAAATTCATAATTTTTGGTTTCAACGATTTTAGTAAATGCTTTGCTGGGATGCGATATTTGGTAGCGTTAGAGAAATAAGTAATGTAGCCGAAATTGACTATTTAGTCGTGGAAAATAGGTTTATATAGTTACCAAGATTTGTTATTGATTTAATTATAAATATCTTTGCAAGAAATACCATGATTTTTAGAAGTTGAAAATAGAATTTTTTCGTGTCCTCTAGATTTCATATCATTAATTTCAGTATGAAAGGATTTTACAATAGATTCACATTAGATTCTGTAAAAAAAATTCTACAATAGATCCAGTATTAAATCACAATAGATCCAGTATCAAATAAATTCACAATAGATTCAGTATTAAATAGATTCCATATCTAGCACCCATCAAGTCCGTTGTTTAGTACCAATTAAATCTAATATTTAGAATCCACTAGATTTTGCTTGTTACATTCATAAGATATTGTATTGGTTGGAATTTATCAAGTCGATGAATTTCCAGTATTCACTTATATTAAAAAAGGTTTCAATTTCTTGAAAAACTAAGCGAAATGAATGAATATTTAGATCTTGAATATGAAGATTTGATTAAGGTTTTTTTTAGTGAGATCTTCCAGAAGACTGAAATACTTATACTAACCTTAAACAGCAAAAATAGAAATCTCGAATTCAAAGCGTCGACTAGCTTCTTTGTCCCGCCATGATGTATAATCATATCTTACAAATGATAAACTGGATGGAAAGACAATTTCAAAAAGGAATAAATCCAAGTGAAATTTATAAAAATACACCCTAGACGCAAAACGTGCCCAATTATGACCCTCTGCGGCCGTTATAACCTTGTCATTCGATCAAGATCTATGAAATGGAATGCGGATGGCTGGATTTAAAGCTAATGCCAATTTTTTAATCCCCAGTTTTAAGAACGACAACGTTGATTCTTGCCTGTTTCTATGCGGTAATACAGTTTTCTTTTCAAATCTACCATGAAGCAGGTAGCAAATCTCATCACTCAAACTTTCAGTACCATGAAAAGAGTCCCACGCAGAACAGCCGTTTGCGTTTTTTTTTGATCACTGGAGCTTCTGCTTTGCTTCTCCATTATGCCAACATTGTCACTCGCAAACTGGCAAAGGAAAAAAGAGTGGTGGGACAAGAAAACGCATAATAGGTATCTTTTTCCTGTCGTGCTCCAACCCTCATGTAGTTATCTTTTTTATAAAGATACTGACTCAACAGCAGAGTCTAGAATTGCATATCAGATGAGAGCATGGCTATTCTATAAAGATATCTGCTAGGTGGTTGTTGTGATCATTTTCCCTCTATTTCAGCCATGTTTATTTTCTACGCAACAGAATCATCACCTTCAAATCACCACACTGCAAATATAGCGACGACACCAGCACCGTGCCCTCCAACTCTAAGGTTATAAATAAGACTATTCGCCTTCTGATCTTGAGAATCCTCTTTTTCTCTCTTCTATAACACTACCATTTTTTGTTCGCATCTACCCATTGCATACCCCCATCAATAATTTTAATAGTACATATATCCCAGATGTTGTTGAAATCAGTTATTTCTACACTCGCTTTTGCTTCTTCTTATGCTAGAGCCTCTGATGTCTGTAGCAGTACCCTCACTGCTTCAGCCCAAGCTGATTTGGACAGAATCGCATCCTGTTCAACCTTCAAGGGTGATATCATTTTAGCTGCTCCTCTCGATTCTGCGACAATCAATGGAGTCAAGTCTATTACTGGTTCCATCATTGCAAGAAATATTACAACTTTAAACACTATTTCAGCTCCCAAGTTGGTTAATATCTCGGACGGCCTCACTCTCCACATTCTTGAGTCGTTAGTTACTCTATCTATGCCTGAGTTGGAGGACGTTGGCGAAATTTCATTTGTTACTCTAAACGCCATTAACAGATTATCTTTCGATAAGACTATTACCAAGGCCAGATCTATGGTAATTTCAGACACTTCTCTTTCTTCTCTTCAAGGTATCAACTTGAAGACTGTTGACAATCTTAATATCAACAATAACAGATTCCTCAATTCTCTTACCTTTGATCTCAAGTACGTTTCCAATCTTTTGGATTTCAGTTCTACTGCCAATAGAGTTAGTGTTAGCTTCCCTCAACTTGAGTGGGCTAACAATATCACTATTCGTGACGCTAACTCAATCTTTTTGCCTAATGTTTCCACCATTAACTCTACTCTTTCCTTCACCAACAATACTCTTGAGACTATTTCTCTTCCCAAATTGAAGGAAGTTGGTGGTGCTTTGGCTGTTGTTTCTAACTCTCAATTGAGTAACATTTCTTTCCCTGTTCTTCAAGAAATTGGCGGTGCTTTCCAAGTTGCCAATAACTCTAGACTTAATTCTATTTCTGGTTTCCCCAAATTGGCCAGTGTTGGCGGTGCCATTGAGTTTGTTGGTGATTTTGAAGAGGCCTCTGCTCCAGAATTGACTGTTGTCCGTGGTGGTGTCAAGATTGACTCTAGTTCTAAGAGCTTTGACTGTTCTACCTGGAACTCTGCTCAACAAGACGCTGTCATTCGTGGTGATTCTTACCAATGTAAGGGTGCTTCTGTGTCTACTTCTGTTGCTCTTAACTCTCAAGGAGGAACTGGTACTGGTCGTGCCAACAGTGGTTCAGGTTCAGGTTCTGCTACTGCTACTGGTGGTTCCAGTGGATCAGGATCCGGTTCTACCAGTCAAAACGGTGCTTTAGGAATTAACATGGCTATTGAGTACACTTTCTTGGGAGCTCTTTTGACCTTCTTCTTCCAATTTGTCTAATTACAGAAGAGGTGATGAAAGTTTTAATGTTTGTTTTTATGTTTTGTAACCCTTTTTAATGTTTTAATGTCTAGAAATCCATTCTCTTTAACTAAATAATGGAATTGAATTATTGTACACGATTTTTTGAGCACCTTTATGGCTTATTAGATTGAATAAATGTAAACAGTGTAGTATTCTCTCTAAAATAAGATTAGCTGACATGGTGGTTCTAGCTTTTTGAACTTTCAACCAGACCAACTTGTATCAATCATGCTAAGACATACATTGTAGCTAACTTGAAGTACTTGTGAGAGTTGCTCTAATTGGCAGATGTTAAAGAAAGAAACAAGATTTCTAAAATGAACCAAATTAGGGAGATAATTTTAGAGGAAGATCAAAGTGAAACATGAGTAAAAGACGTCAGGCGTGAGAAGAGGCTTGTGAGCGGGCCGTAATGAAACAGCAGATTAGATGCAAGTGTTGGATGAGGTGAAGAAGTTGTGATTGGTAAGTCTCATGATTGGTATGTGAAGAAATGAATTAAGAAAGATGTAGACCTTATAGAGAAACACAAATCTCGATTAGGATCTTGAGACTACACATCAGTTAGGATATCGGGAGAAGCGAAGAGCTGGACAAAGAACTTGAGAAAGAGTTGGACATTAACGAAATCCATTCAATAAGTACGATCGACCAGATTCAGAGGAAGTTGAGTAGGCAACTTAGGGGCCATGAAGTTGGCTGGTGATTGTGTTAAGTAGGGAAGCCGACTCGAACAAGAGTTTGCTATATGAATTCGGCATGGGCCGTGCATTAGCAGGCTGTTCTATGTTGAGACCTAAAGTTCAAAAACCAGATCGCGTCGAGCAAGACACTGGACTAAAGTAGACAGCGAGTTCTGCAGTGGACAACTTGAAGTCACCGAAAAGTTCTGTCAACATGGAGTATAACAGAACAAAGAAAATTCACTGAAGCAACACCGTAAAAACTAAGCAAACATGGTAATTGCGCCAATTCTGATCTTGAAAGCTCTGTGCCACTTGCGACAGAAGAAGAAAAACCTTGAGAGCTTACCATTAAAAGCGAAAAGTCTATATAAATCAAAAAAATTGAGTTAATTTAAACTCTGTACCACAAACTGCACATCCAAAAACCCAAATTCAAAATCAACAAGTGCGGTCCCACTGTACCATGCAAATGCCAGCTTTTTTCGTTTGAAACCAGCCCGTTTGAAAGATGCTGGTATTTGTGCCTGTCCCGGGATTGTGTCGGTTGCACGGTCTGCACTGTAAACAAAGATGAATTCATGTAAAGTTAGAACTTTTTTTTCTCGGGCATGTTCCGTTTCAGGCACGGTGGTTTATTTTTTGCTTGTTGGTAAACCCGTAGTTGAATCCGTCGTTGAGCCCGTTGCTTACTTTAACTCCAACGTAGGGCCCTAGTAAAAATGGAGATTCAGTTGGTGAGCGACAGATCTAGTCTCGTAAAACTGAGCCATCTTGTTTTCATTCATGTTATTGTAAGCATAAATTTCTCGGCAAATTGCAGTAGCACAGTGTTCACTGTGGATTTAGGCTGGTAAGCCTGAGACAGTAAGATCCCTGGAAATTTTCTAAAATCAGGTCCTTAAAATAGAAACTCGAGAGTTTAGACGAGAGACGAGAGAAGTTTGAACCATCTAGATGATCTTAGGCCCTGCCGCAACAGCCAGAACTTTAACGCACTTTGTTTTAGAGTGCTCTTCCAAGTTCAAACTATGCACCTGGTGCCTAGTTGGTACCTGAGGACCTGAGCTGAGATTGCGCTGGAAGCACTTGAAGCACTGGAATTAAGTGTGAAAAGTTTAAGTCGCCTTCGTTTTATTATTGAGCTTAAGGACCTTGATGAATTTGTGTTGACAGTTCAAACTGATAACACCATTTTACCGGTTTGAGAAGATATAAGGTTTTCGTTTAGATGTAACCCGCGAAACAATTTCCTGTTGGAGTAGGGGACTAGAGAGAAAAGCAGCGCACATATAACACCCAGCCAACTCTATTTGACTTTTCACTGAAACTCTATTTTTAATAAGTTACAATCAGGTTTTGTCAAATTTCTGTCAAGTTTCCATTAGGTTTCCATAAGTATTCGGTTAGGCCTAGTACTCGGTCAGCATCAGTCCTATATTCGATTGACAGGAGAAGCGATCAAAACTTGAAATTAGAAAACGCACGGTGATGAGGACTCAACGGTGGCTGTCCAGGGTCTAGCCAATGTCTCCACAGAAAAAGTCAGTGAACTCCGACATCCTGCATTGTTGTCGGTTATATGTGGACAACACTCCAAGAAATCTGGACTGAACCAACTGCAGTCAGACGCAATCTGCAAAATTTGGTAAATTACAAAAACTTTCAAAATGCTTTTTTGGTCGTGAACATTTCCAATGCGCGCGTTTTCTATTCTGTTAGCGCTTTTCATTGTTCGGTAAAACCAATGACAACCTTAAAAGAAAAAAAACAAAATCTGGTGGAGCCAATATCAGAGATGACGACGATTGACATTATCAATCCTGTCGCTCGCAATAACTGTCGTTCAATGAAATATAAAAACCTGCAATGAAGATCAATTTCTTTTAATTTTTTTTCCATATTCATATTCATACTTTTTCAACATTTTTCATCATTATCTTCATTTCTCATCATCCTTATTTTTTTCTTATTCTCATCTTTCGCTAAATTAATTAGTTGTTCAGATTTCGACTCTTCTTTGATTTCTTGAATCCCCTCTATCAAATCTATATCTAAATTGTATATAGAAGGTATCTGCCCACAATGAGATACCTACTCTTAACGTGCTTGCTCTTCTTCTTTAGAGTAATCTCATGCTTTGAAGATGTCAGATTCATTGTAGAATTTAGCAGCATTAAAAAATTATCTAAAAGATCGAACAGTGATCAAGTCCTTGATCCTCACGATTCTTTCCACGGAGTCTTGAAAAACAAACTTAACTTTGACTCTATTGCCCATTACAACTACAGTTCCTCCATTTTCAATGGCGCTTCATTCTCAGTCATCCCTCCTTCTTCAAAGAGATCTAAGACACTCACTAAAAAGTCAGTGATTAAAAAACTTAAAACTCTTCCTGAAATCAAAAACGTCTGGGTCGCTCAGCACTTCTCCATCCTCGAGCAAGAGAAACCTCTCTTGACTGAATACCCTACTTCTGCCTCTCCACATCTTCTCACTGGCGTCAACCAACTTCATGCCCAAGGCTTGACAGGTAAAAATGTCTCCGTTGGTATCATTGACACTGGTGTCGACTATCTACATCCTGCCCTCGGTGGAGGAATGGGACCTAACTTTAAGGTCAAAGGTGGTCTCAACTATATTGGAAACGCTACTCAGAATATCACAAGGCGCGAACCTAATTACAATCCATACGATTGTCAAGGCCATGGAACTCATATTGCTGGTATCATTGCTGGTAATGACTCCAAAATCTTGGGTGTCGCACCAGACGCAAGTATTCGTGCTTATAAGGTCTTTGGATGTACCGGAGGTACTACTGAAGACGTTGTTATTGCGGCCTTCCAAAGTGCGTTCCTTGATGGAGTCAATATTGTTACAGCTTCTATTGGTCTTGCTGGCCAGGGTTTCCTGCGCAGTCCTGTTAACTTGGTTGCTTCAAGATTGGTTGAAGCTGGTGTTTTTGTTTCTATTGCTGCTGGAAATAGCGGTGTTGAAGGTCCAAGATATCCTAGCAGCCCTGGTGCGGGTCAATTCGTCACCGCCGTAGGATCGGCAGAGTCTGACCTTATTGTGACCTATATTGGTAATGCAGTTTCTTCTTCTGGCGAAAAATTTACATTCCACTACTCTGCAAGCTCTGGAGTCGCTCCTGATGTTACTGATTCGTTTGAAGTAAACTTTATCCCTGGTAATCTTGACAATTGTACTCAGGTTGAAAACTTAAAGTCTGCTTCAAACGACAAAACAGCTCTATTACTCTCTTCTACTTCAGGCTGCCAGCAGCGCGAGCTTTACACTAGTGTTAAAGACTTGGGATATAAAGTTGTCTTATCATACCTGGACGACAAGAATGAACTAAGCTATCCTTATCCCGATTACTCTGTTGATGGCCTAGAAATTGATATCTTCGGCTTTGCAGAACAAGGTTTGGGATCTTGGGCTAGAAACCAAACTAATCAAGGTCATACTTTAACTCTATCTTTTAATGAGTCTTCTCCTTTGGTTTACGCTTATTCTAACGAAATCGTCTCTGCTCATGTCAACGCTTTTTCTTCTTGGGGGCCTCATTATGAAGATAGTCTGTTCTATCCCGCTATTACCGCTCCTGGTGGTCACATCTTCTCTGCTTGGTTAGACGGCAAATATGGTATTCTTAGTGGATCTAGTATGGCTGCTCCTTATGTATGTTTTCATCATTTTTTTTGTTTGAAGGTTTAATTCTTTAGAAGTTTTTCCGGCTAACATTGTTTAGATTGCAGGTGTAGCTGCTTTATACTACGACAGCTTGGGTAATATCACCAACGGAACCAACTATGCATTGGAGTTACGCAGAAAACTCATCACTACTTCGGAGCCTTTAAAGCTCTTTAGTGGAGGAGTTGATAATCCGTGAGTAGCCGCCGCTCATTTAACTTTGTTATATTCACTAACTTCTTTGTTTGATAGAAACGATGTCGCTCCACTAGTACAACAGGGCGGTGGATTTGTGAACGCTTCTAGATTGGTCAACTCCAAATCTCGCATTGCTTCCGAGCCTTCCATTAATCTAGGATCTGGTCTTGATTTGCGCACTAACTTCTCCATTGGTTTAAGAAATGACAATAACGAAGCTGTCACTTATCAACTATCTCATGTTCCTGCCGTTACCGTTTTATCTAGCTCAAAGTCTGAGAAGCCCACAAAGTACTTCCCTCCTTATAGCCATGTCTTCCTGAATCCCGAATTCAATTCTTCTGTTACCGTTCCTGCTAAAGGATACCTTGAAATTCCTCTCAAATTTACAATTCCTTCAACTATCTCTCCAAACCTTGGTCCTATTTTCCAAGGTAAAATTGTCTTGCAAGGAAACAATAGTGAGAAACTTGGTGTTCCTTACGTTGGAACTCTTATTGACTCCTACGGTAATTGGACTCAAAACCCTCCCAAGATTTACGGTTTTACCGGTCAAGGTAATGTATTTGAAATTGTCAAGTCTAATCAAGCCAATGCTTCATTACCTCAAGTTACTGGTTCTCTTCAAACTTCACCTCAATTGATCTTTTCCAAGAATATTCCTGCTTCTTACTTGACATTTGGTTTGACTACTGAAAATTTTGAATTAGATGATAACTTTACCGCTCCTTTGATTCCTGGACGTAACGGGTTTGTTCAACACTTGCTTGGCGATGGCAGAAGCAATGTTTTCCCTAGTGCTTACGTTGGCCGTACTGTAGACGATGTTGCAGTTCCCATCAACATGTTTACCAATGGGACAGCAGTTGGTTCAGGAAGATACAGAGTCATTGGTGCATACTTGCCTTCTAAATACATTCCCACCATTAACAATACTGAGCACTGGGTTACTTACTTATCTGAGCCCTTTGACTATGTTTACTCTCCTGGAAACCCTACCTTCAGAAACTCTACTAGAGTTGACTCTATCTTTGGAGATATTGCCGTTAAGGGGGCAGCTTCAGGAACTTCTGAAATTTCTTCTCCCCATGAGCCCTTGTTGTTTGAAATTGAACTCAGCTATTTGAGAAATATTACAAGTGGAAGCACTGCTGAACTCCAATTGCCTCAAGAATTTACATCTTTCCCCAAATGGTACTATGGATGGGATGAACAATATAACAATATTGCCAACATTTCCATTTCTGAATCTAATTTACTCACAGTAAAGTTCTTGGAAGACGTTGACTCCACTTACATTGAAGGCAACATTCTTTTGTACGGTAAGCTCAAGAATCCTGAAAACTATAATACTCCTGGAAGATTTTTCTTCAACTTCTTAGTTGGTAATGATGTCAAGGTTGGATTCTTGAACTTGGCTGGACTTGATAAGAATGAACCTTCTTTACAAACATCTAGAGTTGATCAAGAAGGCACTAGATGGTTAGATGTTCTTGTACCATATGGTGTTGGGTCTTGGAATTCAGTTAATTTTACTGCCACTTTACCGGAAGATGAAGAACTTTTCTTTGGTGCTTCCGCCAATAGAGCTTCAGTTCGTTATGCAGTGAATTCTAATGGCTTATTCAATGTTATTGAATCAACTACTGCTACTGGTGTTTCTTACGAATTCAGCACTGATGACAAGAAAGCTACTGGTTTCATTGGAAGATCCACTGCCGCAAATAATACTGTACAAGTGTCGATCCCCATCAATGGAACTGGAATTGTTGGAAAGAACTACGCTGTTGGAATGACCATTGCAATCGAATACGAAAATGGCTCTGATATTATTTACAATGTTAACAGTATCATTGACAATCTCCCAAGTCTCGTTGGTGATAACACTCTTACATTCAAAATTTTTGAAATCAGCGACCATTCCCGTACTCTTGAACAATATAACTTCACTGCAACTGGTCTCTCTGACAGATATATTGATGGAGAAAAATACAGATTTAACAGCTCTGAAAGAAATCAATATATTGAGGAAGAGAGATACAACTTCCTTGCAGGTGACAAATTGAGATATTTGAATGAAGAATCTTATCGTCTTCTCGACTCAGAAGCTTTTAAGTATCTACAGACTGCCGAACAATACAAAGCTAGCTCTGCAGCTAAAAGACCTGACGGTGCACACTTTTCAATCAATTACGACGATGACAGTTTCTACATGGCTGAGAACGAAAAAGGTGAATCCCACTTGATTGGCTATGATAATGGTGATGCAGCCTATAGAAAGGGAATTGAAAGCGATTACTACTACAGAATTGGTTATAATAAAGATTATTATTATCGTCTGTCAGCAGGAGCTAAACCTGTTGCTGTTGATAAAGAATACTACTACAGAACCTCTTATGACAAAGACTATTACTACAGAATTTCGTTCGATAAAGACTATTACTATAGAACTGCCTACGATAAAGACTATTACTACAGAATTGCTTATGATAAAGACTATTACTATAGAATTGCCTATGGTAAAGATTATTACTACAGAACTGGAGATGGTAAGGAAGGTTTAGACAAGGATTACTACTACAGAACTGGAGATGGCAAGGAAGGTTTAGACAAGGATTACTACTACAGAACTGGAGATGATAAGGAAGGTTTAGACAAGGATTACTACTACAGAACTGGAGATGATAAGGAAGGTTTAGACAAGGATTACTACTACAGAACTGGAGATGATAAGGAAGGTTTAGACAAGAATTACTACTACAGAACTGGAGACGACAAAGAAGGTTTAGACAAGAATTACTACTACAGAACTGGAGATGACAAAGAAGGTTTAGACAAGAGTTACTACTACCGCACTGGAAATGAACAATTTGATTCTGGCTCTATCTTTTCAACTCTTGCATCAAAGGTTAGGTCCCTGTTCTCTCCTCTATCTGGTTCTTCAGGCAGTGAAGAGAGATTTAATAGAATTAACTACAGTACAACCAAGTTTAAAGGTGACCTTGGTCGATCTTTTTCAATTACTGGAAGCTCAAGCTCTTCAGTTAAGAGCAGTGGCTGGACAGATAAAGTTGATGAAGATAAACGCAAGCTGAAGCAGTCATTCTGGAAGAACCCAGGTGCAGCCAGATATAGGTTGATCTAAACTTCGGGGATGATATTATTTAATTAAAAAATCTTTTGTGATATTCGATATAATGACTTTAGCAGCATTGCACACTTTTTAATTCAATTTATTTATTTTATAGTCCAATATGATGTTGACAACAACTCAATTAACAATTCTGAAATATTTCAATTTTGTTATATCTCACATCTACATGTTTTTAATTATTCATCTAATGTTTTATCAATAGTAAACTGACAACAAACTTACTTATCACTCGACTCCCCAAGCTCTTTCAGCTTGCTTTCTTCCTACTACACCGCTGATCCATTTTGCTAAAACCAGCATTCCGCAAATAGTGTAAACAACTTTTTCACGGCCCTTTGCGTGAGAGGACATATTATCGAATTCACCAGAAGGTGAGACTCTAGTTCCAAACACGTCTAGTCCATAAGCTACAACAACTGAAGTTGATTCCAGACCACCTGGGGCTGCGCCTTGTGAGAGAACGCTATTTAGACCAACGAATGGAATGTCATAAGTAAGAACTTGAGTGGGATCAAGAAGATGTACCTGCTTTGAAGTAGTAAACAAGACAGATCTTCGGGTAATACCGTGAAGAGTCAAAGTGGTCGCCAAAGAAGTGATTTGTTCAGGAATAAGAGCTGACGAATTGTAAGGTGTCTTGGGAGAAGTGAAATTTTCAAAAGAAGAGTAAGACTCGGGGATTAAACGAACATTAGATTCGGAAGATTGATAAAGTGGAAGTTTGTTCAAGACAGTGCCTTGTGGAGAAACGTAGCTGTAAATCAAAATGTGTTCTGCAAAGGCAAGATGAATACTAGGATGAATCGATAAATAGTCAGAGTGAGTGACTGTATGAAGAAGTCTTCCAGTAATGGTATCCAAAAAATCAATTCGTAGCGTATTTAAAGAGACAGATGCAATGACAAGTAAATTTGGATGAAGATACTTGTAGAGAACTGAACGGTCTTCTTGAACTGTACCAATATTCACGGTTTTGTCCTCAGGATGACGGCTGATGTGACCAACAATAGAGAACCCTTGAGGAAGAGCATATTTCCAAGTGGGAATTAATTTCAATTCAAGATCGTCGGATGTAGTATATCCTTGAACAAAAGTATCGCTAATTTTTGTAGAAAAAAAGTTGTTTTTGGCAGGAGAATCACCATTAATTGTAACAAGTCTGTCATCGTTTGTCCACAATGAAACACCTTGATCATTGTTTTTGATAATTTTTTCAACTTGAGCTCCAATATTTTTCTTTTCTACTATTTGTCCTTTTACACCATCAATCAAAGTGACAGTGTCTTTTGTTGCAACACCAATTAATGTTCCCCAGTTCCAGACTTTTGAATGCTGATCAACTTCAATATTATCAATAGCCCAGGCAGTCTGACCTCTCTTTGCAAAGTCTAGAGCAACAACTCTACCAGTAGTTGAAACGAATACAACAAATTTACGTAGTCCAAAGACTTCTAATCTTTTCAATTCTAGTTCTTCAGATTGAACAGGCGCAAGAGAAACTAGAATTTGTTTAGCGAATCCAGGTAACTTTTTCAAATCATGAAAGTGACGAAGAGATCTTCTGACGAAAGCAGATAGGACGCTTGAGTGCTCTTCATACCATAGTTCATTGTCGTTTAAAGAAGTCTCAGAAGATATAGGAAAATCAATGATTAAAACATCATGAGCCATGGCCAAACTTTCATCTTTCCTATAAACGATTTTAAATGATTTGAGATCAATGAATTGAAGAACTCCATTGGCGTGTTGGATAACATAGTTAACATTAGTAGATGATTGGAAAATTGGAGCACCAGCATAACCGAGACTCAAACGTTCAGATTCTATACCTGTAGATTTGTCTATTTTGATCAACTCTCCAGTTTCTTCATCGAACTTGATCCATTTCTTCCATTCTTCAGAAGCAACACTTTTGTTCAAGTCAATTTCATTTTCATCAATTACTTCATATTCAGTTCCATCAATCAAATATTCTTTTTTATCTGTCAAGATTCTGATTCCTTCACCTTCTTCCTCAATCAATTGAAGGATAATTTCATCACCCACAGGCTTTACTTTTGTGACTTCAACGCCTGAAGATTTTTCAAATACTTTAAAAACATTCCCTTCACCTACATAAACATTCTGATCAATGACTTGTAGAGCCAGTAGAGGTGTAGATTTAGTAGAGTATTCCCACTCTAGCGCGCCTGAGCCTAGATTCCACTTGGCCAGTCGCCCATCTTGTACAGTGATGCCATCTGGATGCAACGCACCTTCTTTACAAGCCAATTGACGACGCCAGATGATTTCTTTGGTAGTAGAGTTGAGCACACTTAGCACATTTTGTTTTGAATATATTGAAATATAATCCTTTGATTCAACCAAATCTGAAATCGCTCCCAGTTGAAAGCGATGCCAATCTGTGATACCTGCTTCATCAACGTATACTGCAGACACTAGGTCAACCAACCCAGCTGACAGTAGAAGTACTGCTTGTTTCCACATTGTTTAAACTGATAAATGTTTCTTCGGTCCAAAGTGCTAAAGACCTGTTGGGTGGTAGAAACTGAAAATGAAATTTAGTATATATTCACTTAAAAACAGACAAAATTTAGTTTGAATATATATTCACTTGAAAATGAAACTTATTACGACAAAAACTTGTTTATATGCAAAGAGTACCTTAAAGAGAGATTAAAAGATACTTATTTTTCAGATTCGTCATTTAATGAAACAAACACTGAAGAAATATTGCCCGTCAGGTCAACTCCGGACTCTTTTGATTCCGGTGCATTGTAGGTGATGAAGTGTTTTGAGTGTGGAATCATTCGGATTTGAACATCGGTTTCATCTCTTAGATTATTCCAAGGAACTGTCATATTCCATTCGAAAATAGCTTCATCGTCTTCTTCAAAAACATCTTCAATTGTGTTACTGACCGTATCGCTTGAAACAGTTTCCGCGAAAACAGCATGACTAGGCTTTTTTGGCAGAGAATGCTTAACTTTAGAGAGTTCTGGACCACCACTAGCTATGATTTTTCTACCCAAGTCTCTGTTTTTTTGTTTCAGTTGTAGATATCGCTCTTTGACACCGTTCAGTAGGGGAGTCTGTGGCTTGTTGATCTGCTTTGACTGAGTTTCTTGCTGGATGAGTATTTGGTTCAATCTAGCATCAATTCTTCTTTTCCATTCACTGTACTCTACAGCTTTATAGCCTTTCGGGCCCAACCACCAGTTTACATTTTCACCCTTCAGCAGTGCTTCTCTTCTAGCAGCAGCGGCATCAACTGCCCATGGATCCTGTATCACCAGCAATCTCGCGAGTTCTAGACCAGACATGAAGAGGAGGTATGATCCTGCAAGGCGCGCAAAAATTCTAGGACGGGGTTTACGTAGAAACAACAGAGCCAATCCACCAGCCATTTGGATTGATGTTAATGTGTAAAGGCAAAGTCTACAATCGCTTGCAGGCACTAATGGACCCCAAAGTCCTAATCCAAAGCTGGGATTGGAGTTTCGTTCTTTTGAATTTGACGGAGTGTTACTGCTATTCATGTTGATTAAAAAAAAATAGAATAGAATGGTGGTAAAAAGTAAACTTGTATTAAAAACAAAAAAAAACATGGTGGGTACATGATTATTTATTTGGGTCCGATCGCAAAGTTCCGGAGACCGACCAACCGGGTCTGACGATAGCAATTTACTGTTCCGGGCAAAAACTGGGTCGTGTTAGCCATTGAAACACCCACGAGGATCCTGAAAACGCGTTTCATTTCGTTTCTTAACTGGGACGATATTTTATTTGTTTTTATTTTCTCTTGCCTTTCAACTTTCTTCCATCATCTTTGATGCTTTTTAACGGTTCCAAATGGTCTAACAGTAGTCAACACCTTTGCCATCTTCTCTATTTGTACAATCGTGTACCATCTCATCTTTAATTATCTGTTATCAACAGCATATGGCATAATAGTACAAAACTTTTTAGAAATGGCAGACATCTTTGTGTTTGATGAAGACCCGGAAATCTCCAGCACGGTCTTGAAATTCTCCAACTTGACGACCGAATGTCTACCCGAAATAGCGACCGACTGTCTACCCGATATGGCGACCGACTGTCTACCCGATATGACGACCGATGAGGTCCGTGATTATCTACCTGAAATGGCGACTGATGAGGTCCGTGATTACCTACCCGAAATGACAGCTGGTTCCGTCAAAAAACATCGTCGTTCTTCTTCTGCCTCTGCTTCTCGTTTGGGTAAATCTCTTGAAGTTGGAATCGACAAGAACTTTGTATCCAGCTTTGCCGAAGAGCCCACAATGTTGGTAAACACTCAAACTCGTCGTAAAATGGTCCCTGATGATTTTGAACCTTTAAAGATTTTGGGACAAGGAACATACGGTAAAGTGTTTCTTGTTCGTGAACGGTCTTCTGGGCGTTTGTATGCTCAGAAGCAGCTCCGGAAGGCATCAATGATTGTTGAAGAGAAGAAAATTCAAATGACCAAAACTGAAAAAGAGATTTTGGAATCTGTTAGACATCCGTATATTGTCAAGCTGTTTTATGCCTTGCAAGACCAGCAAAAGCTATACTTGATTTTGGAATATGCTCAAGGCGGAGAGCTGTTTCATCATTTAAACATCAATGGTATGCTCTCGCCTGATGTTGTAAGTTTTTATTCAGCAGAAATCATTCTTGCACTTGTCCATCTACACCGAAACGTGGGCGTTGTGTACCGTGATTTGAAACCTGAGAATTGCTTGTTGGACGCAGATGGCCATTTAGTACTCACTGATTTTGGACTTAGCAAGGTTTCTACTGACAGTTCTGACAGATGTAAGACATTTTTGGGCACGCCTGAGTATATGGCACCTGAGATACTCAAAGGAGAGCCTTATGATTACGCTGTAGATTGGTGGTCTCTAGGTGCAGTTAGTTTCCACCTTCTCACGGGCCGACCACCATATACTGGAAACAACTATTCCATGATTTTGAGTAAAATCAAAAAAGCTAAGCGTCCGGATTTTCCTTATTACGTACATGAAGACACTAGAGACATTCTTTCAAAACTTTTGCGAAAAGATCCAAGTAAAAGATTGGGGCATGAAGATTTTGAGACAACGATTAAGAAGCATCGGTTTTTCAGGAAAATCGACTGGGCTAAACTGGAAGCCAGAGACTCAAGCATTGTTCCACCAATTCAGCCATTAATCACAGATCCCATACTTGCAGAGAACTTTTCTACAGAGTTCACGGATATGAATATTGAACCAGAGGATTATATTACTTCCACCCAAGCAATTCCCATATCAAAAACTACAGAAGAGTCTCAACCATTTTTGGGATTTTCTTTTACTGCTAGTCAAAGTTTCATTGACTGCGCACTTTAGCGCTCTTCATAGCATTTATTTCATTAGTAAACAGCATCTCGTTTAATCTATACTGAAAGTCCTACAATTTTATGCAATAAACCTGTAGAACGTACCGAGTTTTTGCAAAGGACCGGTCATAAAAAGCTTATTTGGTGGAAATTAGTGATATTTTGGACTTGGTAAATTGCACCACACAGTTTGACTTTTTTGTAACTTCTCTTCCTTCCTCTCACTATACATTCCCCCTAAAACTTGTACACCTTCTAATATCGTGCATTCAAAGGCTTATTTTAGCTTATGACTTGGTATACCGCTGTTTACTAGAAAAGTCGCATTTTTGAATATAAACGCTTTTCTCAATGGAAGATATTGATAGCAGAATCTCAACAATCCGATCGCATTTCGCTTCAGACCCTTTTATTGACCCAGAAAATAGAGAATACGTTTCGTACGTGCCTTCAGATCGAGAAATTTCACCAATACCTCAGTTGCAAGATTCGCCAAACTCTCCTGGAGGTCGGAAAAGACTACAATCTTTAAGTCCAGTCCCAGTGAAACGAAATACCTCAAATGGATTTTTCAACGTCAAAGTTAGAAGCTCAATCAGCAAAAATGAGTCTGCAAAACAAACGCAGCAAAAGAAGAAATCTGCTATCTTCATGACAAGACCAAAACCTCACTTGGACTCTAAAAGGTATTTTTAACACGGAAAAGCTTTTCAATCAATGCTAATCATACTTAGGCCTGTGCCAGCACAAAGAAAATACTCCCAAGATACTACTGTAAGTACAATTCTACACTCTAGGTCCCCTATACTCACCGTTATTCAAGGATGGCTCTCTATCTCCTCCGTTCATGCTACCTCCAATGCTATCTCCAACCCTACCAGACTGGTGTCAAGATATCCCTGAACGCGATATTCCTGAGAAAATGTTAAGCCCAACTCTTCCTCCCATTTTTGACTCTCCCCATATATCATTAAAAACAACCGATACAAAAGC
This sequence comes from Geotrichum albidum, assembly GCA_003707475.1. Classification (NCBI taxonomy): domain Eukaryota; kingdom Fungi; phylum Ascomycota; class Dipodascomycetes; order Dipodascales; family Dipodascaceae; genus Geotrichum; species Geotrichum albidum. Next base: position 159,705 of record PPJE01000005.1, read on the forward strand.
TAAACGCTCTTCGTCGTTTTCCTTGTCGCAGTCTCCTGCAAAACGGAAATTGATTGGCACCCCTATCACTAGTGAATCTAGAAAGAAACGCCAACTCGAACAAGCCAAGGCTAAACGTACTCTATCCAATGAAAATCAGAATCTACGGCCCTCAGCCTCCAGTCCACTATTTAGCAAACAGAAACAAAGTCCAATAGTTAGTCCTGTAACTTTACCAACAAAAGTCTTGAAATCTATCGATAGTCCAGCTTTGAAACCAAGCAGCAAGACTGGAAGTCCAGCTTTAAAACCTTCGTCTCAATCAACAAGTAGAAATGTTAGTCCTGCTATTAAACCAGCGTCTGCATCCGTAGCTGCAAGCCCAGTGGTAAAACCAACTTCATTAAGCAACAAAAGTTCTGCAACAAATTCAAAAGTAACTAGCCCTAAGCCATCTTTACATTCAAGCATCAAACCATCTTCTTTACTAAATAGCAAACTGCCTACAAAATTACCAGGCTCCACTGGTAAAAGTCCTACAACAGCTAATAGTCCTAAATCAAAAAAATCTTTGATATACTATGACAACTTTCAAGTGCTCTACGACCTTGCTAAAAACCTGAAAATCAAAATAAAAAACAAGACCAAACGAACAAAAAAAGTGTGTGTAATGGCGATTGACGTCTTACTAACATATATAATTGCATTTGACTACTTGGAGAGAGCAAAGGGTGTATCTGCTCCATGGACAGAAATTTCCTCGTATGTCTCATGGGTAGTTAATATGCTTGAAGAGAACGATGATAGATATTTAGTTGGTGTTTGCTATCAAATAAGGGCACTCATGCACGCTCGAGTTGCATACTGGAAGAACCAGGAAATCACTTCAGAGGCTGCTGAAAAGATGGAATCGCAGGAACTGTTGAAACTATCTGAAGGTTTGGTTAGAGCTAAAGAAGCTGAAATGACAGATTTTCGTCGTGGACTTCGAGATCTTGGGATTGATGTTTTGATTCAAGAGTTTCCCGATACTTGGAGTAAAAGAACTAGATTTCCTGGTAGCGGGTCTGGCAGCAAGAAAACTAAACGTTTCAGGCCTGATGAAGATGGGTATTTCTTACCATTGCATGTTTATTCTTCGTTACAAGAGGCCGTTGCTTTTGGCTATGCCGTTACTAATGAATGGTGCGAAGCAAACGGTATAGAGTATGATTGGCTGTGTACGGAGCATAATGTATAAGGTGATTTGATACGAACTTTTTTTACCATCAGTGGTTTAGTAGATGTTTAAAATACAATTAATTGCATTATTATTTTTTATTTATTTCCTGTACCTTAAGATTCATTCATGAATTTGAAGCTGAGACTTCTACATGATATTACTACCTTTCATTGTTGAATATATTTACTTGTAAACACGCATGTTTCGAAAAAGATTCATAATTCAACAAGCTGTATAGCTTTTAACTCATACTAGAGCTATTGATGTTGCAATATAAAAGACATAATTCTGATTCAAATTATCAAAAAACTCTGTTCAAAACGCAGAGTGAGCCTAAACATTAGACATCGCTATGAAAACTTTCATATTTAAATCTTCATTTTGTGATTACCGTTCTTTTATCTGATTTTACAAATGAAAAATTACTAGTCCAGATCTCTTGTGTAGAGCCGGGTAACCCAAAAAATTTAGACTTGCATACAAGATACCGGTCTCTTATTCAAGAAACATATTTAAGCACAAATAAAAGATTTTAATCAAGATGCCTGGGTACAGTAATGATGGTAAGGAGTGCCTTTATTAATGAATTTGATCAAATCACTAACAATTATCAGATTTGGTTGACTATGAGCAAGAGGATTACTCAGATGAATATAGAGACGATGACTATGATGAGATTACTGACGAGGAGCTGAATGAGTATATATACGACGTTAAGATTCTGCTTGACGGTCGAAACATTGCTGAAACTGATATTATTGAAGCTCTACGAGAACTTGACTATGACGTGGCTGCCGCAACTGATTCACTAAGTACAGCCTATGACAAAGAACAAAAGGTCAAAGCGATCAAGTTGAAGAAGCAACAGCAAATGGAAGAAGAAAAGGCCCGAAAGCAAGAAGCTGCTGCTGCTGCTGCTGCTATCTCCATTCCTAAAGTTGAAAAGAATTTAGAAGATTTGACTATTTCAAATAAAAAGCTAAATGTTCTTCCTTCTTTGAAACCAAAATTAGATCTTGTCAAAGAAATCAAAGAAACTGTGCTAAAGCCGTTAGTTTCATTTGTCGTGATTGGTCATGTTGATTCTGGTAAAAGTACATTAATGGGAAGACTTTTGCTTGATGTTGGAGCAATTGATAAAAAGGTTGTTACAGAATTTCAAAGAGAGAGTGAAAGGATTGGTAAAAGCTCTTTTCACCTGGCTTGGGTTTTAGATCAAACTCAAGAAGAAAGAGAAAGAGGTGTTACAATGGACTTTTGTCAAAGAAACTTTGAAACAGAAACTACTAGATTTAATATCTTGGATGCACCTGGTCATCGTGACTTCATTCCCAATATGATTGCAGGCTCTTCTCAAGCAGACATTGCAGTACTTGTTGCTGATGCTTCAAAGGGAGGATTTGAAAGTGGTTTTTCTCTTAGAGGAACGACTAAAGAGCATGCTCTTCTGGTAAGAAGTATGGGAGTGACTAGACTAATTGTTGCTGTTAACAAAATTGATACAGTTGAAAGTGTGAGTGCTGAAGCTTCTCAAAATAGATTTAACGAAGTTGTAGGATATCTAAAGCCATTCCTCAGCACTGTGGGCTATAAAGATTCAGATGTATCTTATGTTCCATGCAGTGGATTATACGGCTTTAACGTGGCTACAAAGTCTGAGAATATTGCTTCTTGGTATAAGGGACCTTCATTATTATCATTAATAGAATCAAAAAGTGTCACACAAAAAGACACTTCTTCGCCTTTTAGAATCACAGTCAGCGAGTCCTATAAATTAGCAAATACTTCTCAAATCCATGCAAAAGGAAGAATTACTTCTGGTGCTATTCAGGTTGGTGATAGTGCAGTAATTGTTCCTGAAAACATTCCAGTTAAAGCCCGAGGTATCACAGTAAATGACAAACCTACCCAATGGGCTAAAGCTGGCGATTTAGTTGATATTGACCTAGCCGGTGTTGATGATCCGGAAAAGATTCAACCATCTGATTTAATTTGTCCACCCGAGAATCCTGTACCCAGTATCAATAAGTTTAAAGGAACCTTAGTTTCTTTTGATCTTCAAAGACCTCTCATTAAAGGTGTTAGAGTAATGCTTCATCGTGGAAGAATCAATGTACCTGCAACTATTTCAAAGATTACAGCACTTGTTAGCAAATCCGATGGATCAATTATCAAAGAAAAACCTCGTTTCATAACCAGTAACCAGGCCGCTATTGTTGAAATCAAATTGCTTGACTGTACAATCCCTATGGAACCCTTTAAGATTTCCAAGGACTTGGGCCGAGTTATATTGAGACAAGAAAGTTTTACAATTGGCGCTTTAGTTGTAGAAGAAGTCACAAAGTACAAACCAAAGAAGGTTGAAGAAGTGTCTAGTGAGCCCAAAGTTAAAGGTTCTAAAGGACTTGAAGATAGTGAAGAAGACTTTGCATACCCATAAATATTTCGTCATGAAATTTGCGTCTTGATTCATTTATAAATCTACAGTCATGACATTTGTGTCTTGATCTAAATGATTCAATTACTATATAACTCTATAGACCGTAATCTACCAAATAATTTGTTAAGGTTTAAATTTAAACTGTGTATCTTTTTGAGTCAGATAATCACTCTGTATATATTGTCAAAGATCAGAGATCGTGTTCAATACCACTGGGCCATGTTTGGTTATATTGATCTCCTAAAATCTCTTTGACTTCTTCAACCAAAGTGTTGTCGAGATTCTTAGTTTCATGTGCCTCCCAATAAACTCTAACAGCATTTTCAACCTCTGTTACAGACGAAAGTCCAATAACGGTGGGTCCATCAAAATGACCTAATGAGAATTTGATGGCAAGGTCAGCAAAATCAATGCCCTTAGACTTTACATGACCAACAGCTTTGATAACAGCATCTTTGAGTTCAGTTGAAGCAGGATGAAACTCATGTGGCCCTTGACTACGTAATAGTCCCATACTAAGTGGTGATGCATTGACAAGGACCTTAACTTTAGCTTCTGAGTAAAATTTGGATGAATAAGACTCCAAAAGAGTGTCTTGAAGACAAAAATGGCAGTAACTAAGAACTCCATCCAATGGTTCACCAAAACTTAGCTTTATTTGAACTGCAAGCTTGTAAATGTAGTCCAAAGGATAACCGGAAAGTCCAACATGCCTAACTTTACCTTCGTCTTTCAACTTGTACAACTCGCCAATAGCGCCCAAAGCAGATTTGGTATCAACAAATTCAACATCGTGCAAGTAAATAATATCCAAATAATCAGTATCAAGTCTCTCCAACGATCTTAAAACAGATGCTCTAATAGAGCTTGGAGAGTAGTCAAATTTATCCTCAGCAACCCTTCCTGCTTTAGTACAAATGTAATAAGAATCTCTGGGATACTTTGGCTTGATGGAACGAAGAGCCTTTCCAACAATTATCTCTGACGGTCCATAGTAAGAAGAAGTATCCAAAGCTCTGATACCTAGATCAAAAGCCCGACTCAGGATGTCAGTAGCTGGCAGTTCCTCGGGATGTTCATGGTATTGATAGTTAAATATACCAGCTCCTAAAATAACATCAGGCAAGTTTCCCAATATCTTGCTTTTCTTATTAAATTCAAATTTGACAGGAAGTGCTTTCAGTTCTGTAGTCATTGTGGTGGATGTATAATTTGTTGTGCAAGCAGAATATCGTTCCAACCAGCATATAAAAATGACAAAAATCAACGTGCACGGCTGTTTAGCAGATCACGTGAATCACCAAAACAACACCTTCAAATTCTTATCACAAATACTGGATTGTGTAGCAGAGAGCATCATGACCATACACGGTTAATTCCTTAAGGATGTTTGTTGATGACGATTAATTCCTCAAGGATGTTTGTTGATGTTTATTGAGCGAGTAGTTAAATATAAATCATGATGTAAATCTCTTTTTTTTAGAACTTGATAAGGCATTTTTTGGGTCCGAAAAGGAGTGAGTTATACATCGAATTTGGTCAGTGTTTATAATGAAGACTCAACGCGTTTCAATCTCCAGTGTAATTGGAGTAGCTGCCTTGTTAATGATTGGCACACTTGCAAATAAAGTAGAAATTTCTGAATCTGTTTTGGAAGAATCTGTCGATTTACAAGCAAGAAGAATACGATTTTTGCCAAATTTTTTACGGAGTCATGATTCGGACTACGAGGAAGATGAAGAAGAAGAAGAGTATAATTATGAAGGAGAAGGAGAAGAAGAAGAAGAAGAAGAAGAAGAGGACTACGAAGAAGAAAACTTTTATACTTATGGAGATTATGAAGATGAAGAAGATGGAGAAGGCGGTTGTGATAATGGCGACGATATGGACGATGGTTCACAGTGGAAAGCTCAACAGTTTAACAGACAAGATAGAAGAACTGGAAAACTTACCTCGCTCCAAGGTCTAGCACCATTCCCCAAGTGGTTGGCTGAAATTACTGGCTTAACAAAGTGGCCTGGCCACGAACCACCCTACATTCCACAACCTGAAATCAGTTTGAAAAATATTCCTTTTGTTCCTACTAGAACATTGGGTAATTGTGATGGTATCGAGCCATCCCACTGCTCTTTTGACTGCTTTAGATGTACTACTCCAGATGATATTTTTACTTGCCCATTTCTTTCACAAACTTTTGACGACGGACCAGGACCAGCTACACCAAAACTACTTGAAAATCTCCATGGAAAAACCACTTTTTTCACCCAAGGCGTTAATGTTATCAGATTTCCTGATACCTTCCGACTTCAACACGCTAAAGGGCATTTACTCGCTTCTCATACTTGGAGTCACCCCCATTTGGCTGAGTTAACAAACGAACAAGTAGCAGCACAAATTCAATGGTCTATCTGGGCTATGAACGCTACAGCTGGAATTGTACCCAAATATTTTAGACCACCCTATGGAGCAAGTGACAACCGTATTAGAGCAATTATTAGACAATTTGGATTGACTACAGTATTCTGGGACCGTGATACCTTTGATTGGATGGTTCCCGATAAAAAGAAGACTTCTGCAATGGTTTACGAAGAGGTTAGACAATGGAAGCGTGAACTTCCTCAAGGCCTGATCTTGGAGCATGATTCAACTATTGAAGTTGTCAATATTGGAATTAGCGTGGCAAATATCTTGGACAACGACCGCCAAATGACAGTTGCAGACTGTGTTAATGCCCCATGGTACCAAAATAACCCCCATTGGTAGTAGCAAAATTAAGAGACAAGTATCAAGTAAACATTAGTAGAATTGATTTGATTTTATCATTGTTCTCTCGCAACAACGTCATATATCACAAATCAGGTACCAGGTTCACGTGATGCAAATCACATGACTTGGCTGGTTCTCTGTTAGCTGTCGGCCACATACCGAGATTAGAGTTTTTTGTGCTTTATATCAAAACTTTGCTCCATCATTCTTTCTTCTTCCTTCATATTTTTTTACACCGTTTGCACACTACGCTTTCTTTCACTAACATTTGTCTAAACAGTGAGGCAATAACGTAAATACCGACCATCTTTAGAGTACGAGAAGAGTTTATAGACGTTTTTAGTCTGGCTAGATTGTACATTTTGAATCATGCCTCAGCTTAATGATACTACGGAGACCCCCACCAAAGACGGTCAGAATAAGGGTCGGGTAGTTCCGCTGACTTCTATTGAAGACAGATATGGCAGTTTTATCTCCAAGCGGAACATACCACGATACTCATCTTCATTTTTAAGGCCTGGTTCGTGCTTTATTGGTTCTCAGCAGTCTGGTCGATCGACGTACGAGGTTAATGTGGAGTTGAAATATGTTGACATGAAGGAATCATTTCTCTGCGGGTATCTTCGAATCCAGGGTCTAACTGAAGACCATCCCATGTTGACTACATATTTTGAAGGAGAGATGGTTGGCCCCAAATATTCGTTTTTCACACGGCGTGCAGAATGGAGCACGAATGATCAGAACGACATGAGCCACTGGGCCCGGTTCTTTGCGTATAGACAGATAGCAGAGAAGGCGAAGGATAAGGACTATGTGCATGACAAGTATGATGAGCAGAACTTCATTTTTATGAGATGGAAAGAGAGGTTTTTAGTGCCTGATTGGAAGGTACAGAATTTACAGGGTGCGTCATATGCTGGGTTTTACTATATTTGTTTCAACCAAATGACTGGAGAGATTAGCGGGTTCTACTTCCACAAGAAGTCAGACAAGTATCAACAACTTCAGTTGACACATATGGCGGACTCGGGATCATGGCCCAGTTACGAGTTTAGATGATTACGAATGTTTATGAAAGTGTGCTTTTGATGATGTTTTTTATTTATTTTTTGCTTTTATAGTTGCTCTTAGCTATTTGTTTTCAACTATACCGATTGTGGTAGGCTTGATAGTGTAGGCAGTACGGCCAGTGAAACTTGAGTTGGGTCCTTTGGTCATGAAGGACGCAGCAACAGTTTTACATAGACTAAGTGGATTTCAAAACCAATAGAGATGCGTTAATATTTTTGTTTACATGTATATTGTTCTTAATTTTGAGTTGACAAGATGAAGTTTATTGGAATGCCAATATGAGCGTTTTTCAGTAATAGAAGCTACTTGATATTTTACAGATTTATTGAAAAATCTCACAAACTGGGTCAATATAGCGCAACTACATTAAAATATGACATGTACTGCTGGGTATGATGAGCACTATTAGCTGAAAATGCAGAAGAGTTTGAAACATTGTTAACTTCATTTTACAGTATATCAGGTATTCTTTAGAGTATTTGAGATATTTTTTATTAGATATTCTGTAGAGGATGTTAGATAGTCTTTACAGTGTATCAGGTTGTATTTACAGTGTGTTAAATAGTCTTTAGTTTATATTAGATGGTTCTACCAACGAAGCTAATTACTTGATTTATCTTGATTGCCAATGACTGGACTAGACCAAACAAGTAAATATTAAATCTGATAAAATAGATCCAATAAGAGTACAAAATTAAGTGTAGTGCCCAATAATTTATTGACCCATTGTAATTCAAGATAAATATGATAAATATAAGAAAGACTTGGTTGTCATCATCTGCACTCTAAAGCTTTTCATAAATACAGTTCATTCGTTATTTTATGGCCTTAATTCAAATGCTTTTTACGGTTCATTCATAGTTATAAGATAGCTATTGCCATTTTCTAAATTTGCTAGAAATTATGCAAATCAAGTATTTTGCATGATTCGGTAGTTTTCAATTGTACTTTTATAATCAGAGATATTAACAAAAATATAATCAATAATTTAATATTTAAACCAATATTTGAATCACTTTAATAATTAAATAAATACATTTATCATTTTAATCAACATTTTAGTAAATACTCTAAAAAAAATGTTCATCACTTTGATCAATATTCAAGTACAAACTCTGATAAATATTTTTTTCACTTTGATCAATATTTAAATAAATTCATTCATCACTTTGATCAATTTTTAAATAAATTCATTCATCACTTCAATCAATATTAAAATCAACACTTTTATCACATAAATAATCCTAAATTATTAAAAAGATTTTATAACGAAATTTCCCTAAATATACAGAAATTAAAACTCCATTCTCATTTTTTTCCAATCATCCATAGTTTCAACACTTTTTTCCCAATTTTTTGTAACTTTTTGCAACTGATCTCTTAGATCATTAATCTCTTCATCTCTTCTATTAACTATATCAGCTGGTACACTATCACGTCCCAATTCTCTGAAAGAATTAATAACTTTATTCAACGCAACATTTAAATCTTGCGCTAAATGATCAATTTCAGTAGTACGAACAATGACACGGGCAGCATCAGAATCAGACGGGATTATGAGATCATATCCAAGAGATTCAATATTATCCAGTTCTCTTGCATCGACGGTTGGGGCAAGTTGTAGATCAGAATGATGAGTTGAAATGTGAGTTAATATCAGTCTAGATTTGTATAGTAAGCTGAGTAAACGAGCATTATCCTGAGATAAATGTTTTAGGGCATCTACTAATCCTTGTGAGTTATGTTGACTTTGAGGTCTGTGCAAAGATTGTAATTTAGGATTGGTAAAGAGACCGCTCGTACCTACTACTTTCCTAGCCGTTTGAGAACGTTCTCTCCGCAGTCTTTCGATTTCAACGTCTCTTTTGCGCAGTTCGTTACCAAATTTCGATTTCATTTGTCCTGCACCCGTTTTAAGTTTTCTAATTTCCGAGTCCAGTTCTTTAATTTTTAACTCCGATTCGTTGTGATTTTTTTCAATCAGGGCTGATTTAGCAGCCAATTGGGCGCATCCAGTTTCTAGCGAGTCGACTTTGGCTTGAGAAGAACGGAGTTGTTGACTAACAGATTCCAGCTGTCTAGTTTGGGATTCAAGTTTTGACTGAAGCGAAAGTTTTGTCTGCGAATCCTGACGAATTGTGTCTAGCAGGGTGTTCATAAGTTCTAGGATTTGGCGGTCATTAGATTCGGAAGATTCTTTTGAAGAACTAAGTTGAATAGGATTTGATACGTAGCCTTGGGAGATTAGTATATTATTTAGGTAAGAAGTCGCGGCCTGGATGTCGTGGGGTGGTTTGTATTCCGCCATGTTTAAAGATGATGGGTATCAGACGAGTTTGGGATTATGGTTTACTATGGGATATAGTTCCTGCGTAATTCTGGGTACTGTTGCTCATTCATTGTAGTCGGGTTTTGAAGCAGATGGTCTTTGTTATTAGCAATCAATTTGGAGAGTTATAAAACTGTGTAATAATTTGAATGGTTGAGTGATTAGGAGAGTTGATTGATTAAGATGATTTAGATGATTTAGATGATCAAGATATGATCCGAATATCATCAAATAATCTATGAAAAATCCTTGAATAAAAAATCATCAGTAGGTATATACTATCCTTGAATAATCCTTGAAAAATCCTTGAATAATCCTAGAATAATCCTCAAATACTCTTGAAATCTTTAAATTCTTCAATCCTTAAATCCTTAAATCCTTAAATCCTTAAAATCCTTGAAATCTTAATAATTAAACAATCACCAATAAAAATCATCACCATATAAATAAATTTGTAATCAAAATATTTCTCACTCCTCCAAACCAAACATGTCGCCAACAATCAAATCTCAATTGATCAGTGAAAACTCAAAAGTAATAAACCCGTTCTTCTGCTCATACTCAATCCAAAACTTGAACTCTGATACCAAATCACAAATCATTTCAACCTTGTCTAAAGTACCCTCCAACATTCTAAAAAACTATTCATTCCAAAATGACAACCTTCTAACTATCAACTCAATCTTGAAACCTTCTCATGTTATTCATTCACTCTTAAAAGATCACAACCTCCTTCTAAGAGGATCAAACGATAACTCAGCAGTGTGCATCGTAGCAGATAGCGTCACTAATCAGGTTGCTGGACTTGTCCGAATCATTCATAACGATAACTCACTACTTTTTGATATTACTTTTAAAGTTGATGGCGACTACAAAATCATTATTAACAAGCACGGTGATCTTACAAACATTACTCATAATCCCGATTCTGTTCTTTGTACTCTTCTTGAGTCTACTGAACAGAGTAAGTCATTCTTTGTGTCTACTTTAAATCTTGAGTACTATTCAATTATTGGCAGAGCAATTTCGTTTATTCCAATTGATACTACAAAGTCTGTTTTAGCTGGAATTATTGCACGAAGTGCTGGTGCTTGGGAGAATGATAAAATGGTTTGTTCTTGTTCTGGTAAGAATCTTTGGCAGGAGAAGAATGATGCTGTTGAACAAGGCATTCATTGAATAAGCGCTGACTACATTTTCCGTGTTTCTTTGTTCATGTACAAAAATGGACTAGATTAGACCAAAGTTGAAGGATTTCATGCATCAAAAGAAAACAATGCAAGTTGCTGTACAAGGAAAAAAGAAATTATTATTTAAATTGAAATTAATTTTAATATTAATATTAATATGGATGATAAATGGTGGTAATTAAGTAGTAAAGTGATGATTAAATAGTGGTAAATAGTGGTAAATAGTGGTAAATAATATTTGTAAATCATTGTTTTTTTGTTTTTTTCATTATTATTTTATAATTATTCTATTTTTTTATTTTTATTATTTCATTATTATTTTTTTCTCACTTAATTATCACTTAATTATCACTTTATTATCACTTTATTATCACTCTATTATCACTTTATTACTTTGTAACTCTATTACTTTATAACTCTATTACTTAATAACTCTATAACTTTACTAATTTATTACTTTATTTATTTATCACCATTTATCTTTTCCCTGGCCCATTCCCTATAACAAGATCTCGCTGTGGTTGCAGGCTGCAGCAAACTACCCATTTTTCTTGACGCCAGTCAACTTTTTTTTTCTAATTTCAAACTCTTCCTCCTACTCACACCCTCCATCGCTTATCTTTTTGGATTACAAAAGCTGTATTCAAACGGGTCTCATCACCGTCACCACCTCGCCACCATCTCCCTATACTTTCATGAATCTCATACAGCTTGATCAAAGCTCAACCCATTCTAAAGCATTTCAAACATGTTTCGATCAGCTTTAGGCAGAAATAAAAGTAACTCCTCCTCGAAAAAACCAACTCCTCCACCGCAACAAACAGCATCGCCAGTCATTGGTAATAAACACTTTTGGAATAACTCGACCTCTCCTCCAAGTGCCCCGGATCTCATCCCTAAAGTAATCGACACTGTGGTAGCAGTCAAGTCCTACGGAACACAGTCAAAATCAAAAAATCACATCCTCTCCTTTAAAAAAGGTGAAGTCATAAAAGTCCTCCTAAAACTCGACTCGGGATGGTGGGATGGTATCACCCCCAGCGGCCAAAGAGGCTGGTTCCCAAGTAACTACACTAGAAGCCTGGCACAGGGACTCCCCTTGGTCAAGTCAGAATCAACGTCTTCAGCCCAGTCAGTTCACTCCTCTTACAAACCTGAAACTCCAGACCCGTCAGACCCGTTGTCCCCCCCAACAGCGCTGCACATTCACAAATCTGCTCATCCTACCACCTCCTCGTCAAACTTTGTCCAGTTCAAAAATAATATCTTCAACAACATGTTCTCCTCCTCCCCTACACCAGTCAAAATACAAGAAGACTATGACGCAAATAGCATATCAAGTACATCTCCTCCCAGAAAAGACTCGGCTGTCAGCTATTTATCCTCAATCGCCCCAAGCGCAGCAGGCTCGGAATCCTCCTTAGCTGATACAACTACTACAACAGCCACTACAACAGCTACAACAGACTACAAATACATCCCCAACACTGACTCTCCAGATATCCAGTCTGACCTGACTTCCCACTGGGTCCCCCAAGCAAGCAAATCTGGTAAATTGTATTTCGTAAACCCGACTCTCAAAGTCTTCACGCCAAACCTACCCTTTGAAAAAGTATCCAGAGAAAAAGCAAAACAACTAGCTGAAGATGGCGTATCCCAAACAATCCCAATCCCGCCAGATTTGTCTAATGTAGCCCTAATGTACGAAAAAACTGAAAACGAAGAAGTTGATACCTCCTTCGTACTATCAAAATCAACAGACCCTTATATGGATTTGGTACGTCTAGCCCTTTGCTTCTTTTTTCTATTAACTAACTGTATTCTAGCTCAAAAAGCACCAACAACGCCCTTTCAGTGGTAGACAATCATTATCTGCATCGCTAAATCTACCCTTCAAATGTTATGACTGTTTTGAATCACTAAAAACTTGGTCTGACTTACTGTCGAGTTTAGATTTATTGCAAACTCAAATGCTTCATAGTTTACATCAAAGAGACCCAAAAACAATGACCGACACTTACTACGGACTCTCCTCTTTTATTGCATATATCTCGACTCTGTCTGGCATTCCTCCTGGTACAACTCCTTCTCCTTCTACAAACACAGATGTCTCTAGAGCCTATCGGCATACTATTACTAGCTTGGCAAAATTGGGTCTCACAAATGACATTATTAAAGATTTTCACTCAAGTAATGGAAACATGTCTTCTTCGTCATCCACGTATAGCTTCGCTCTCAGCAAGTCTAGATCTGCGTCAATAGTTTCTAGTTCTAGTTTAGGATCTCTCTCTTCTTCAATGGGCCGCCATTCAATGGCAACTGACAGAAAATTTTCATTGTCAGGCGATTCAAATAGTGAGCCTGATTCTGTGAAAGTTGCAGTTAGGGAAACTCGAATTTTGGTTTCCAAGACTAAAGCTTTTATTAAAATTTTTAGAAAAGTCGCGGAATTAGAAGACCCTAATAGTTTGGAAGCACTCGTCAAGACAAAGGATGAAGATTTGTATTCTGTGAATCGCTTCCATGCGGGAATGTGGACAACCGTTAATGTCAATAAAGCAGGTCATTTTTGTAATCAAGACGGGGCTCGACCCCCGAGTTTGTTCCATTTGGAAACTTTTGAAACTGTTATTCCATTAGACCAGGAATCTGTCGCTGTTCTGGATCACCAACGTAATATGGTGGTTACTTTATTACGGCAAATTTTTAATGTCATTGACTTGAAATCTATCAATCAAGATTCTCCTTTCAATGAGGATAAACGACAACTTGTTTTATCATCACTGACTTCTTTGGTTTCTTTAGTTTCCAACATTTCAAATCTTGTTGAGAGTTTGGATTTGTCAATATTTCAATCTCAAAATAGGAGACAGTCAAGCGTCACAGCATGTTCCAAGCTTTCCACAGGTTCAGGTTCAGTAACTAGTAATAATACGGTTGTTCCTCTTGGTTCTAATAATACTTCGCTACCGCCTTTGTTTTTGTTATGCGATTTTTTGGAAGTGAAACAAGCACTATATGACGACATACTGTCTATTGCTGTTGCTGTTCAAAAGAGTGATATTAATGATCAAGAATTTTTGTATTCTTTGGCTGATTATTTAGAAAGCACAAAGTCGATTAAAACAAAACTAGACGGTCTTGATGAAATTCCAGAAATTGAAGCTAATGATACAGAAACTCTGGTAATGGATGACCTGGACCATGAAGGAAAAAACGACCATGGTGCTAAACCATCTAGAGACACAAGTGAAAACATTATTAAGAAATACGCTTTAGATTTGGGAGTGACCATTGATTCATTAGTTCAATTTGCTACTGCATTATCAGAGGAGCGAAGTGCTATGCTCAGTTTCAACAAAAATGACAATAGTATTAATTTTGTTGAACCTCAAGGCCCTGCTGCTACAATTCCGGCAAAGCCTGAACAAGTTGATCATTATAATAATAATAATAGAACTCATCATGAAGAAGACGGAGGTCCATGGTTTTTAAAATCGGATCACGAAGACGGATTAATATATGATAGTAAAAACGATATTCGGGGAGGTACCCTTACTTCTTTGGTTGAGGTTCTCACAAATCACAAATCCATCAATGCTACATTTAATACTACAATTCTGTTGACTTTTAGAAGTTTTACTACTCCAGAAGAGCTGTTCCAAGAATTGGTTAAACGATACAACATTCAACCTCCTGAAGGACTTTCTAAGGAAGAATTTGCTAAATGGACAATTTGCAAGCAAAAATTGATCCGTCTACGAATCATTAATACATTGAAAAAATGGCTAGAGGATTATTGGTTTGAAAACAGTTACAATAATAAAAATATCAAACAGTTATTGAGAGCTATGCTAACTTTTGTTCAGCAGATCAGTAACGATTCAAATGAAAACAATAACACTATCAGTGCTCAAGGACATAGTCCTTCATTTTCGTCACAAGGTAGCAATCATGGAAATCACGAACTTAAAATCATTCATCTTATTGACTCAAAGCTGAATTACGATGATGATGATTTCATGTTTTCCACAACAAAAAAGAAAGTAATTCAAAATTTGAATCTACTTCCAAATCCGGTCCCGATTTTACCCAATAACTTGAAAAAACTAAAGTTGTTTGATATTGATCCTCTAGAGTTAGCAAGACAATTAACTTTACGAGAATTCAAATTATTTCAAAGAATTACCCCATACGAATTGCTGACCCGAAAAGACAGAAAAAAGAAAGAAAATCAACATCAATTCATCAATGCATTTATTCATAATTCGAATGGACTCACTAATTGGGTTTCGTTCACTATCTTGAAATTCAATGATTTCAAGAAGAGAGCACACGCAATTCGGTACTTTGTGAATGTTGCAGAACACTGTCGACAATTGAATAATTTCAGTTCTATGATGGCAGTTATTTCAGCTCTTTATTCGGCTACTATTCATAGAATGAAGAAAACTTGGGCGGCAGTGAATATCAGAACTATGGAATTACTTGATTCAATGAACAAACTTATGAATAGTTCGAGAAATTTTAATGAGTACAGAGATATTTTGAGAATGGTACAACCACCAGTGATCCCATTTTTTGGTGTTTATTTATCTGATTTGACATTTGTTGAAGATGGTAATCCAGATGTACTACCACCTTCGCCTAACATGCCACCAAATATTCAAGGTTTTACCATTGTCAACTATGCCAAACGATTGAAAACAGCTGACATTATTCGAGAAATAATGCAATATCAGATCAAGGTGTATAACTTTCAAGAAGTTCCAGCAATTCAAGCGCTGCTAGATACTGGATTTGCTAAAGCACCAGGTGTTGATTTACAATATGAAATATCATTAAACTTAGAGCCTAGGGAAAGAACCAATGAAAGAATGGCTAGACTGTTGGAGGAAACGGGTTATTTGTAAAGAAAAATTGTTGTTTATAATATAATAATATACCTGCCTGTATTCTCATCATGTGTAAATAGATTTTGGTGAAAGTTCATTGTGTTGCTGGATTACTGTGAGTATGGGTTGTTTCTGGAGAGTAGTTGTTAAACTGCAAGTATAAGTAGAAGTAGAATGTTTATCTTATTTGTGAATCCACAAGCTATACAATCAGGACCTGATTTTATAGTTTACTTGCTTTTATTAAATATTTGTGTACCCACCATTGGGTGCTTTAATTCGACTACATGTTAGCAATAATGGATTCAGCCAAAAGACTGGAGTATGGCGCTCCCTACGGTAGGTATATAGATGAAAAGTCTAGGGTTACTGCTACCAACCAGTATCAAGAGCTTTTGGAACCTATCAGCCATTTACATCGGCTCAAATCGCAGCTCAAGAAATGGAAGCGGCAGCGAGAGTTGAGAAAGACGCCTACAACAGGAACAAGCATGTGTGGGAGCACTCACACGTACTTTTGTAATTCAGGCTACGGATGTCAGTGCGGAGGAGCAGCCACTGGTGGAGCATATCAGGAGGAGGGATATGAAAAGGACTGCTTGTCATTGTCAAGCTACAGCTCTTCACTTTTAAGTGGAGATGATATATATGGGTTTGAAGGAGAAGGAGGAGGAAGTGGGAATCTTTGTTGGAACCGGAAAAAAGTATCCAGAAAGCTTAAAAGATTCAAGAAGAAGGGCAAAAGAAACGTGATTGTGTTGAGAAAAGCAGCAGCCTTTTGAGAATGATAGAGGCTGAATAACCGAATAGATTTTCAATTTTTCTCATGTCTAGAGCCTGCTTAAATATTTTTACACAACGCGCGGAGATTCTAGCGTAGGCATTGCTACGTGAATATCTAATAACTATAAGTCAAGCTCGGCAATAAATGGTAGTTGCTACAGCTGGAAATAGGACAAGCTCGGCAAAAAATGATTGCTACAGCTGAAAATAGGTCAAGACCAAAGTATAGCAAAAAACACGAAAATCACGAAAATCACGTTAAATAACGGTGCAAATATTTCACAAGGGCACCACCTACTTGGTTTTTATGGTAAAAGTGTATGCTAATGGCAACAAGAAAAGATATTTGTGAAATCACATTTTAGGAAATAAAACGTATTTGTAATATCGAATTTTGGGTCTAACTTGGATGATTCAAGAATATAAAGTACTGTTTTACCAAAATTAACTTGAATTACAGTGAATTTTTTTCAAAGAACTTTGTAAAATATCTTGTTTTTTTGAATTCTTGTTTATTTTTTATTGATTCTTATTTATTTTTATTGATTCTTATTTATTTTTTATTGATTCTTATTTATTTTTTATTGATTCTTATTTATTTTTTATGAATTCATAATTATTTTTCATGTATTCTTATTTATTTCTTAATGAATTCTTGTTTAAACTATTTTTTTATATATTGTCCAACAAAATTCTTTGATCAAAGTTTATGGCTTTCTTGCGTCTTTGGAACTTCTCATTGTTCAAGGGTTTAAATTGCTACTGTTGATAAGACAAAGCTTATTATTATTTGAAGATTGACAAGCTTGTTTAGAATTATTTCATGGGTTATATTGGAATTTTTGTTGCATTGCACAAAGTCTTTGGCAATATAATTATGGGTATATAAAATATAAAAATAAAGGAGAAATCATAAAGATTACATGAAAACTGCTTTATAATTGCGAGAAGTGGTCAATTAAAAAAACTTTTTGATCTGTTGTGAAAGGAATGGAAACCAATAGATGGTCTGAGTAGAAGCTACTGTGAATTTGACCATTACAATCAAGATATTTTTGACATTGCGAATGTGTAAAAATAAGAGATTGCATTTAGTGGGCTTGTGTGCAATCGTTTGCAAAATTTGATAAGTTAGACAAAAATTTCATCATGAAATACAAATTGTTGCATATTGAAGAAAATGATTGAATACTATCATAGAAAAGAGTATTGTTTCAACATTTTTAAATTATTTGTTTGAATAAATTATTGATTGTTTATTGTATATTGTATATTGTTTGTTGTATATTGTTAATTGTATATTATTTGTTGTATATTGTTAATTGTTAATTGTTAATTGTTAATTGTTAATTGTTAATTGTTAATTGTTAATTGTTAATTGTTAATTGTTAATTGTTTATTGTTTACTATTTTTAAATCACGGTTATTTGCTTATTATTCACAGTTAACTATTTATTATTCACTTATTGTTAACTTTACTATTCACAGCTTATTCTGCGCATTCCAACTTTTGTAATTCTTAAAACACGTGACTTTCAATAGGGTTTTAGGGTGTATTTTGAAAAGTAGAAATACGGCGGATCATTGCTAAGCTTTACAATATTTTTTCATTGAATGGTCGCACTTTGAAGTGTTTAATGGTGAGTCTAAAATGTTTACAAATTCTGAATTGTGATAAGATGATGATTCAAAACATTTATTTAGACGTTAGACTTCTGATTTCTTGTGAATGAGTACGATGTATATATCTGATATTTTTGGCAATTCAATTGAGTTTAAGATTTTCAAGGTGTACTAATGTTTGAGTAGAAAGCCGTGGAATAGTTTAAAAAATGTGTTTATAATGAAATAAAGCTTGTGGGTACAACATGAAAATTATTTAAATTTAAATCATGAGAATCAATTTGAGTATTGAATAGGTGATTTAGGGAATTAGTGATTAGAGTAATGTACAATGTAGAGTTATGAACCATGTAGAGTTATGAACCATGTAGAGTTATGAACCATGTAGAGTTATGAACAATGTAGAGTTATGAACAATGTAGAATTATTTCAGAGATTGTAATTGTTTTAGAGTATATTTGAGAAATATTGTGATATCTGAGAAACAAGATACAGAAATGTTATGGAATGATAAATTATGGAATGATATATAACGAAATATTATTAATCGACAAAAACTATTTCAGTAATATTTTATAGAATTGTAATATAGAATTGCAAAATCAAAAATTTATAGAATTAAAATATAGAATCACAAAATCAAAAAATTGTAAAATAACAATTATTCAAAATCTCACATAAATATATAAAACAGAATAACAAAGTAAAAATGAAATAATATAAAAAATCACAAATATATCAATTAACAAATAATAAGTATTAAAAAATCACAAATATCAAAATAACAAAATAATAAGTATTAAAAAATCACAAATATTAAAATAACAAAATAATAAGTATTAAAAAATCACAAATATATCAATTAACAAATAATAAGTATTAAAAAATCACAAATATATCAATTAACAAATAATAAGTATTAAAAAATCACAAATATTAAAATAACAAAATAATAAGTATTAAAAAATCACAAATATATCAATTAATAAAATAATAAAATAACAAACTAATCACCTATACATCTTAAATCACCTATATCTATATCTAAAATCACCTATATCTATATCTTAAATCACAAATAAATCACCTATATATCTATATATCTTCAATTACAAATTCACCTTGAAATCCAAGACAAATCATTATTCACTAAACCACTAAACCACTAAACCACTAAACCACCAAACCACCAAACAACCCACCAAACAACCCACCAAACAACCCACTCATTCACTAATCCATTCACTCACTCACTCACTCACCCACTCACTCACCCACTCACTCACTCACTCACTCACTCACCCACCCTAATACTGGTGGTACTGCTCGTTTTTTTCGTTGCCATAGAAACTAATTTTGTGTACTTAAAAACTGCATGGGAGATTTGAAGATTCTGGAAGCCAGCATTTTCCATATTTTTCACCCAAAAAAAGTTTTCTTCCTTCTCTTCTTCTCTTCCAACTCTTTCCATCAGAATAACTCTTTTCGTAAAAAATGGCTGAACAACAAACCGTCCCTACTTTCAAGCTCGTCCTTGTCGGTGACGGCGGTACTGGTAAGGTAAGTCGCAATGTCCCGACCTCCAATTGAATCTAACACTTCTAGACAACTTTTGTCAAACGTCACTTAACTGGCGAATTCGAAAAGAAATATATCGCCACTCAAGGTGTCGAAGTCCGTCCTCTCGGTTTCTACACTAACTTTGGTGAAATCAAATTCGAAGTCTGGGATACCGCCGGTCAAGAAAAGTTCGGCGGCTTGCGTGACGGTTACTACATTAACGGCCAATGTGGTATCATCATGTTCGACGTTACCTCCCGTATCACCTACAAGAACGTCCCCAACTGGCACCGTGATCTTGTCCGTGTCTGCGAAAATATCCCAGTCGTCCTCTGCGGTAACAAGGTCGACGTCAAGGAACGTAAAGTTAAAGCAAAGGCAATCACCTTCCACAGAAAGAAGAACTTGCAATATTACGACATTTCAGCTAAATCAAACTACAACTTTGAAAAACCCTTCCTCTGGCTCGCTAGAAAACTCGTCGGTAACCCAGCCCTCGACTTTGTCGCCTCTCCCGCCCTCGCTCCTCCTGAGGTCCAAGTAGACGAACAACTCATGGCAAAGTACCAAAACGAAATGACTGAAGCTGCTGCTCTTCCTCTTCCTGATGAGGATGACGCTGATTTGTAATTGCAAAAATCATCCTACGTTTCTTATATACTCCATATACTTAACTTGCTAAACTTATATTTGTTGACACCCGCGCGTAAAAATTTTAGACAGTAGGGTAACTAACTTTTAAAGTTTGGTCACGTGATGTGGAGGGTGTTGTTTTTCTTTGTATTTATATTAGTTTTTTTTTTTTGGATACTATTTCAACAGCGAACTATGACCAAGCAGAAACAACCGACGTCTCATCAATTGCTACAGCTGGTGATATCTCAGTTGGATGTATCGTCTAGCAATGTTGAGATATTGTTTAATGATTTAGATCTCGATTATATACCCGCTAGAGTAGCGCACGCTATTAAGCATGTTGTTTGTAAACTGAGTCTGCATCGAAACCGTTTGAGACGGCTGCCTGATGGATTTGGAGACATGAGATGGCTAACATATCTTGACTTGAGTCGTAACGGTTTTCAGCGGTTTCCGAGTGTTTTGGGAGGCTGTCGAGGTTTAGTGATTTTGGATCTTAGTGGGAATCAGATTGATCGATTACCGAGTGAGGAAGGTGCTCTTGGAGAGCTTGAAAAGTCGTTAAAGATTCTTTCAATTAGGAACAATCGGTTTAAATATCTTGGTAAAGGATTGATGAATCTTCAGGAATTGATTGTACTTCAAGCTGAAGGGAACAACTGGGAGTTTCCACCAAAGGAAATGATGCAAATGGAGACTGAAGATGAAGAGGAGGGTGAAGAGTGGTTGGATGGTGTTAGAGGTTATGTGGCGAGAAACTGGGAACAGATTGAAGATAAATTAGAAAATGAAAAGCTTCCAGAGGAAGTTGAACCTGATGAAGATGATACTGATGAAGTCCCAGAGCTGGTTGATATTCCTTCTTTAATAAGCTGGATTAATAATGATGGTGATACTTCAAGAGAAGAAACTTTTGCTAATTTACAAGATGAAGATTCTTTGGAAATTTCAAAAAGTAACAGTGATACAATGCCCTCATCTCGTGCTGCAAAACGAATGGGTTTCGTTGTTAAAAAAGCTTCTAAAGATATTTCAAATCAATCTACAACAGCTAATGCTCAATCAACATCATCTCATCCTTCTATCAAATCAGCAAGAGATTCACTCAAAATTTCACCTAATAATTCAGCATCTAATAGATTGCGACAGCATTTACGTGGACTTTCTCATGATGGTACTCTAGAATCAAATCATCATTCATCTTCAAATGCTACTCCATCAATACCAGCATTACCAACAAACACTTCAGCATCACCATCAGCAGCTAATAGCTTGCTGAGTATACCAAAAGACAAAACTCCCAACCGAGAGCGCAGCCAGTCAGACTCTGCTACAACGTCACCTGAAAAAGAGTCAATGCCCGGTGCTTTCTTTAGAAGACTTTCTACTCTCAATGAAGAAAATAGATCTTCAACTATCTCAGCTCTCACGATTTCTCCTTCATCATTATCAAATCTTACTTCACGAGCCCAGTTGGTAGAGCTTGAAAATCGTGTAATACTGGCTGTTAGAAACATTTTATTTGCTCTCACTGAATTTCATAGTACTCTTCAACGCTGTAGTCGACTTTGCAATGAAAAGTATGTTACTGTCCAACTTACTGAAAAATTGTATACCGGTAAATCTTACAATGATCAACTGGTGTCTGTTTTGGAAAAATATGGACTTAAATTAAAATCAGTTGATACTATCGATAATGGCGACGGCAGAAGTCGAGAAGAATCTTTACAAGCTGTTAAATCGATTGTTGGAACAGCATTGACCTCAATTGGAAATTTTAAAGAATTGGCCAAATTTTGCAGAGAACATATCTATAGTTTTACATCTGCTATTGATATCAAGTTCATTCGAACCATGATTTTGGTTACCTATGGTTCAATTAATGAGCTTTACAATAGTTGGAACATTTTGAACAATACTGTGGACACTGCTCCAAAGTACAATATTATAGATGAGCAATCTACTTCTACAGCTAGAAACCCATCTAATTCCTCTGCATCTACTTTACCATTTCCATCATTACCAGCTAACCTTTCCTCTCTTTCAAAAGACTATATCGAATATGATAGAGCATTATACGAAGGTCTTGAAGCAGCAGCAAACGCTGCCCGGTCTCTTTTGGCCGAATTGACTGAAGCAGTTTCTAAAAGTACAGTTACTGGACCACGAAATACGACTGTGGCTACTCATGTAAAAAATCTTACTAGCAAATGTTCAGTAGCAGTTGATGTTACTCGAAGACTCAAAGAGCGTCTTGACCAAGTTCGTCGTTTACTACCTACACCTTCAGCAGATTCCAATATTCGAAAGTTGTTTTGGGATGACATGAACGCATTTTTAAAAGGTATTATCGCAATCTTGTCAACTACAAAAGCAGCGTTATCTGATTTGCCATATTTGAAGGGAACACAGAATTTTATCACATTGACAAAATTGACCAAAGAGTTACCACCATTGATTGAATCTTCAAGCTATAAATCTGCTTCTGGTGTAGGAGATTCGTCTTCGGCCGCATCATCTACACTGCCAGGTACTACAGCGGGGCCACTTTCAGCTATTCCAAGTCATATGGTTACAACTTCAGATTCATATAATATAACTCCAACAACACCTCTTTCTGCTGTACTAGGACCAGCTGCCATGACTGTTTTACCTTCACCACCAATTAACAAGACATTTTCTCAAGGATCACCATTTATACCTCAACAATCGGCAGGAAATTTAATAGTGTCTGGAGTTGAAGTAACTGGAGGGAATTCTCCACTTAGTCCTAGTGTCAAGCTGAGTCCCAGTAATAGTGGAGTTGATTAACAGTTTGCATGCAGTTGAAATAGAAGTTCTGAATAAGTTAATATTTAATTGATATATATCACATATCTTATTGTGTACTAAATATCCTTTTCAAGATTATCAAAATAGAGCTGGCATGGCGTTATAACTAATTGTAATAAGTGCTGGTTCAAACGAAACAATAAACTGACTACTTTGTCGAAATAACACAGAATTCAAACAATCTAGCTTCGTAGTTTTGGGCAAACACTAAAAGACAATTTCTAAACAATTCAAATTCCAAGCTGCAAACGTCAACAATTCTTTCCAGAAGCATGACTTCTCTACTCCAGTTTTCTTTTAAATCTTCTAGTGAAGGGGGAAAGAAAGTCGCTACACATTTGAGATAGTAAGAGTTGAGATACTTTGATAATTGAGGATCGCTAACGGAGGCTGGAATATTTTCTTGTTGATGTAATATTTTATCCTTTTTAATAGCTTGTTGTTGCGTAGCTCTAGTTGGTTGGCGATACTTGTATTGTTTAACGATAGATTTGTGAATTTTAGCAATAAGAGGTAAAAACCAATTACTATACAAATCTCTCAAGTCATGCATGTATTCAGTGTCATACTCCTCTTGATCAAATGTTTCAGCAAAAGGAGATTTACTACTAGGAAAATTGGCTGGGAGATGTTCATTTTCTGGTTGTGTTTGATATTGAAGCTGATTTTGTGATTCCGATTGATTCATCCAAGCAAAGTCGGGTTCTTCTTCAGCTAATTCTTCGCCAACTCTGTAAATATATGAACTCTTTTCAATTACACTGTAGATATTTCCAGTAACTCGTTTATGACCATTTTTCCTCTTTCCAATCAATGCATTTCCTAATTTCTCTTCTAAGCTTCGTGGAAGAGCTTTTTTGTGAACAGGTATATTATCAGAATTTGATTTAACTGGTAGTTTATTGTCAATATTGACAGTACTTTTATCGCTTAAAGCATTAATTTTATCGTCTTCAGTGGTATTGTTTTTAGATATATTAGTTGTTTTATCGTCTAACTTGGCTTGTTTATTGTTTAATTTCTCATTTGTTCTATCTGTTGAATCATTTGTTTTATTAGTTGACTGCTCATTTTGAATAATGTCTGACTGCTCTCTAGGTAAACTAGTTGATTTTTCATTTATTTCACCAGATAAATTACTTTCTATGCTCTTGGAGTTTGGTTTGATCTTAGCTGACGAAGATACTTTGGCTGAAAGATTCAAAAGAGTCCGTGGAATAGCAGGAAACGGAGAAGCCAACGACTTTATCTTTTCCAATTCATTGTGTGCTTCTTCAATCAAACTTGTGACTTCAAACTCGTTTGACAATACTTTCTCTAACGCCGCGTTTCTTGAAAGCGCTTTCAGCTTGATATATTCATCCGATGTGTCCTGGCTTAACATTGTTTATATCAAATTAATGTATATACATAAGAAATTTCAGATTTCCCCGTCAACTTTTCAATTTATATCTGCTACTCCAACACTGTTTCTTATATGTTGAATGCTCCAATACAATGTACCTTCCTTCTTTATTGTGATCTGGAATCAATCTTTTTTGTTCTAATAATGAGGTTAGGGCTTTGATTACAGGACTAATTACTACGGAACTTTATAAGGTCCGGACGTTATTTCAAATGTGAAATTTAATTTATTTCTAAACGAAAAGTATTTTATTTATATTTAGATTGTATCACTCTTTCTATATCGTTTCCAAAACAAGATAATTCCAAGGAACGACTCAAACTTGAGTGCAATATCGATCTAGCAGCTGTAACCACATAAATTGTGGATTCAAATGAATGCCATACATTATAAACACTACTTGAATGCGAAACTGCCTGTATCGAAGTAGAAGAAAAAGAGAGAAAAAGTTTAAAGGGAAATTTTATTTTTGTATGGGTTTGCAAAAAGTCAGGGTAACTACTTAGGGTTTACTTGTGAAAATAATAGGGCTTGACAATCTTGTGCTATGGATATATTTCGTTTGATTTGAATTGATATTAATTAATTTTATTGGTTTTCATGAAAGATTCGTCTAGAGCATTTATACATTAAGTCTTATATATTTGATATATATACGACCGCGAAAACACTGTTAAATATTGAAACAGTTTTCTTCATGATAAAAATTCTACATCGTCTAAATCCAAACTTTGTAGATATCCATTCCAGTCTCTTGGAGGTACAGCAAACGAAAATCCTCCGTTAGCTACTCCAGAACCTATCAAACCGGCCAAGTTTGTAGAGGAATTAGAATTTGATACATTCGAATTAGTTGGTAGATTGGACATATTTGTATCTGGCACGTTGGTAGGTGTTAGCGATACTGGAATATTTAAATCTGCTGGTGAGGGAGTAAAACTTTGTTCCTCGGTTGCATTTGCTTGAGGATAAAAATTGTAACTGGTCTTGGGGAGATTACCTGCTATCGTACTTATCAGCTGTTCGTAAAAATTGTCGCTTTGACCTTCACTCGCCCTTAATGACTGCGTAGGAAGCACAGGATCATTATCAGAATTGTGCTGAATGGGTGACATGGATGGAAGTCTGTAAGAACGTGTACGCAAAATTTCTGGTTTCCATTTTGAAACAGACCTTGAGACAGAATCTGAAAATTGGCCAAAGGTTGGATACATTGATAATCCATTAGTATAGTCCACATTTACAAAAGATCCTGACTGTTGTGCTGATTCATCAACTGCAAGAGGGATATTACTAGGAATAGTTGGATTGACGCCTTTTTGTTTCGAGCCCTTCTTGAGTAAACATGTTAGTACAGCAAGCGTTCGTTTTGCTGTTTCGTATGTATTTCCGAGCTCAGATAAAGCCAGACAACAAGTTTTTAGACCTTGCGAAGAATCGGCTTTGTAATTTCCAACATCAGTCCAGGTATTAAGTAAATGAATTGTGCTTGCAGTAAAAATAATGTATACTGAAAGAAACCCTATTCGTCGCATAGTATACCAATTACTACGGTATTGTTCTAAAAGGTTAGTAATAATTGTAGCTGAAGTTCGACATATTTCATGGGAATGATTTGGTGAAATGTCAACTGATAGAAAAGGTCGATGAAGAAGAATTTGAGTTGCGTGATATAGCATATGGAGTAAAACGATATGAGGAATAATGGGTCTTTGAGAATTTGCGGTGCAAAGTAAAGGCGATGGCAAGTTAGTGTACCATTCAGTGAGCTTAATATGCATTTTGCATACAAAAGACCAGTGTTTCAATAATAGTCCTTCAAAGTTTAAATTTGAAAAGTATAGTTTATCTTGAATTTGCGAAATCATTTCAGTTAATTCAACCAAATGAATCATGGTCAGGTTGAGTCTAATAGGAGCAGTGTATTCATTCCAAACAGTGGCCAATTCCTTATCAGGACTAATATAAGGGACCCAAGCACCTTTTTCTTCTTGCGCATTTGAATCATTTTCCGTGAGTTTCGATACCTGAATATCTTTGAATCTCATTGAAGCAGGTCTGCCTAAATAAAATGCCCAAAGTCTATCACAAACAAAACAACCCCAAAAGGCTATTTTCCTCATGAGTGCATCTTCGCTATTAAGAATTTTTTTGTCAACCCAACTTTGACAGTCAAGATGAAGACCAATATCTTGAGCCATTCTGATAGCCATACCACTGTATATCCAACCTCTAGTGTCTCTATCGCAAAGGGCTTCATAAGCACTTAAAATAGCCGCAGCTTGAACAGTAGTTATTCTTGGTTCTTCTACTTCAATGTCTATCAATATTCTTGCTTTCAAGTGAAAGACCTCTTTATCCAGTACTTGATCGTCAAGCAAGGCGCCGAGAGCCAAGACAGCGTTCAGTAGTAGTGGAGAAAAGTACTTTGATTGAGAGGCCATTCCGTGCTCATAGTAATACATGTCTCTTAAAAAAACGGATTTGTCGAGTACAGTAATGGAAGGATGATGCCATGTCCAGTAGAGGTTGAGAAGGTGAGTTCTGCGCTCAATTGAGATTTCATAGTTCAAGCCTGCAGCTTCGATAGCTGCTCTGCCTTTGAATTCAATGTTACTACTTGCCCTTCGAGTCCATATTATAGATGAAAGGAGGTGCAGGTTAGAAGTAGGTCCAAAATACCTTAATCCAATGTTTGTGTTTCCTAATTGTCCGACACGATCCGTCAATCTATCAGCGTAGTCGCAGTCTTTTTTACGTTTTTTTAGTTTCATTTCCTGGCCGTTTTCAACGGTAGCATATTTTTCCTTTTCGAGTTGTTTTACTTCCACGTCTAGATCAATTCCTTGTCTTTCCAAGACTTTTTCAAGCATGCCAATTCGAGCGTTTAGAGCGTCGATATACTCTTTTGGATAGGGTTTTCTCTTGTCATTGTGGAATACAAAGGTGCATTCATCGTGATAGAGTTCACAGTTTAAGCATTTTGGTTTTCTGCCATCGCATTTGATTTTTCTTGCTCTACAGCCTAGACAGGCAACCGACATTCGTTTCCTCTTGACGGTTGATTCTGGAGGGTTTGAAGAAGAATGTTCATCGGGTAGCGCTGTTGTGTCTGTAGTGCTAGCATTAGAAGGGTTAGGCTCAGGCTTTAGTGGGGGTGGGGTACCTGAGGATCCGGTTTTCAGTTCTTTTCGGTTCCGTTTTTTCAGACCGGTCTTTGATTTAATTTCCGGGACTTTCGGTCCATCAGTCATGTCGAGTATGGGATTTCTGGTAGATCCCAATTGGGAAGATTGTGAAGCAGAGGGTTGGACTTCCACGAGGATTTCCATACAGGTATGAAACGACGTTGCTCGAAGGAGCTGAGGATCTAGTACAGGATGTGGTAGCTGATTCAGAGAGTTGTATCAAAGTTTGATGGTTGCTAGGAGCTGGAACGAAGATTTGGTGAACTGGATAGCAGTTAGTTAGTTGAAAGTTTGAGTTTGAGTTGAGATTGGTGATGAAAAAAAGACCTGGTTGGCAGCTAGCAGGCCGGGTACTGCGCTAGGAGCTGAGCTTGTGCTTGGGTTTTTGAAGTGGAGTTCGGTTGAAGAATCGTAACTTGAAAGGGGAAAAGGGAAGCAAAATTTGGGCTTTAGCGGGGCGAATCCAGAAAAGTCATGTGATTTTTGAAGTGTCGTGATAGGTAGAAAGGTCATGTGATTTTGGAAAAAATTGATATCATGTGATTTTTACAAAAATTCACATCATGTGATAATCAAAATTTAGATCATGTGATTTTTATGTAATTTTCAAAAACATTTAAAGTCACGATCATGTGAGTTTAGATGGCTTTAAAGCTTTGAAAAACTTGACAGGTCGATAAAAGTGGGTGAATGTGGAGTTTGATAAAGAAAAGAAGAATAGTTGGCAGATGGATTAGATAAAAATTGATTTTCAAGTTGAAAGATGTTTAAGATTCATTGAAATATATCTCGTAAATCAATACTAGTTACACTTATGACTTTTGTGAATATATATAGGTTCTTAATTTATCTTTTTCACAAATTATTCTCAAATTCTTCGTTTATTCTTGATTCATCATGATCCATCTTGGTCCATCTTGGTCCATCTTGATCATCTTGCTTATCACCAATTCTAATTTCATGCCTAGTTTCCTGTTTTGGAACATTAGTGACTAATAACAATGAAAAATATAAAAAATACATTTATATTCATGAAAGCAAAACTACTTCTTTACTTTCTCCAACTCAAATGACTACGTTTCAACGCCACTCCTCTTCCATTGGAACTTTAAGCAAAATGGATTTTAAAGTCCCTGAGTCTGTTCTAGATCTCAACAACATTAGAACTTCGCTGATTAGAATGGAAGATACCATCATTTTTGATATGATTGAAAGAAACCAATTCTTCAAATCAACTGCTATTTATGATAAATCAAAACTTAGCATTCCTAGTGGAAATTCTAAGAAATCTCTGCTTGAATTCTTACTTTTGGAATCTGAAAAAACTCATGGTCTAGTTAGAAGATACCAAGCACCAGATGAGCTGCCTTTCTTCCCTAATGAAATCCCACAACCAATTCTGCCTCCAATCAAGTACCCAAAACTTTTAGCAAATTACTCTACTGAAATCAACGTGAACTCTGAAATTTTACAAGTTTATATTAACGAAATTGTCCCATTGATTTCTGCTCGTCCTGAATCTGAGTCTGAAGCAGACGGGCAAGAACAAGAAGAAAATTATGGATCTTGTGCAATTTGTGATATTGAATTGTTACAAGCTTTATCAAGAAGAATTCATTTCGGTAAATTTGTAGCAGAGTCAAAATATCTTTGTGACAAGGAACATTTCAGAAAATTGATTCTTGCTAAAGATGTACAAGGATTAGATGCTGCTATTACAAATGAAAAAGTTGAAGAAATGGTCTTGGACAGATTGGAAAAGAAGGCCAATACATATGGAGTAGATCCTACATTACGATGGAGTCAAAAATTCCAAGGAAAAATTGAAACTGGTGTTGCTAGAGAGATTTACAAAAAATGGGTTATTCCTTTGACTAAAAAAGTAGAAGTTGATTATCTTTTAAGAAGATTAGAAGATGAAGATTAGTTTTATTTATTTTTAAAAGTTAAAAATTTGAAAACCTGTTGAAACTGGAAACTTGTAGGTTGATGAATATTTCAGAGTTTATAAATATTTCAGAGTTGATGAATATTTCAGAGTTTATAAATATTTCAGAGTTGATGAATCTTGTAAATTAATGAATGTTGAAAAAAAACTTTTTGATTAAATTAAATTAATCATTATATCCTGAATTATTAATTCTTATTCATTTCATTAACTATTAGTTCAACTGCCTACTAACCAGTTCGAACGTGTAAAATGTACAAGCATTCACAGGAGCTGCTCTCAAAATGGTAGGCATAAATCCTCTGAAAAATCCTTTAATACCGTTTGTCTTCCAGATTTTAGAAATGCAGTCGATTGTATTCTTGTACATCTGTTCACTCTTCACCAGTGAATCAGTTTGCATCTTGGACTTTACGACATCAATAGGATAACTAGTAAACCACATTGCATATCCAGCTCCAGCTCCAAACATGCACAGCTTCCAACCAGGAATTTCTGTTCTAGGAACTCCTTCTCTCTTGACCAACATTTCATAAGCTAAAAAATAAGCACCCATACCATGACCTTCACGAATCAAGGTGGGCGTAATTCCTCTAAAAATTCCAGCAATTCCAGAAGATGCATACATTTTTTTAATAGCATCAATAGGTCCATTATAAACTTTACCCACTTGAGTTTGTAGACGGATTCTAATGTGTTCAATAGGAGAAGCTAGGACTCCGTTGGCTAAACCAGCTGCCATACCAGCCATATAAAATTGACCATTTGTCAATCCTCGGCCACGATTAACTCCTTGAAAGTATCGTTGCATTCCCTGGTTCACACTGAACTGAATAGAAACACATGCTCCCACTCCAATTAATGGTGTTAAAGTTCCTTTGTAAAATCCAGCTGGACCGTCAGACTTTAACAGCTTCTTTATAACATCCATAGAACCTGAATATTTTCCTTCTGGAGCAGACTGAAGACGAACTTTTGTAGTATCAAAAGGCTGACCACTTAAAACTTGTGCAATACCTCCGCAGGTTCCTGCAAACAGATCTTTATATACTTTATTTGCATCTTGGCTGATGTTTTCATCGATAAGATGGGTGTCAAGCTCGAGTTCTGCCATTATCAAGACGTTTCTGTATTATCCAAAAAATTCAAGCTCTTCCACAGTACTAAATAGAAGCAAGTGGTCAATATTCTCTTGTTTTTAATGCATTTTTTTCACTTTCCAATAAGTCAGCCATACAATCATCCCTAACCGCAATCACCATGTATCACCATGTTGTGATACAAGAAGAGACTCGGTGACCTGAATTTTAGTGGGAAAAAAGTTTGTGCAAACACTGAAATCACGGTTTGTGTATACATGGAATGCATGTAGATTTCATGAGAAAGGCTTTTTGTAGTAACTCGGTGATTATGAGTGTTTTTAGTGATTTAATTGTTGGCGAAATGAGATTCTGATATATTTAAGGAATCCTTGAATGTTCCCGATCATAGTTTAGTTAAGAGTTTGTGTTGGGGGAATATAAAACCGATAAAATTAAATCAGTTACTAGAAATCATAATCAGATCAGATACTAGAATCGAGATAAATTCAAATGAATCAGAGAATCAGAAAATAAAATGATGAATTCAAATTAAATCAGATAATCAGAAATTAAATCAGATAATCAGGAATTAAATCAGATAATCAGAAATTAAATCAGATAATCAGAAATTAAATCAGATAATCAGAAATTAAATCAAATACCAAATCAAAAACCAAATCAAATGTAATACATTGAACATCAAAGCCATAAAAATTATGAACAAATCTCTAATATCATTATTTGTAGAACTTAAAACTCAGCTTTTCAAAATCAAATCACCGCAAAGTTGAACTAAACCTTTCAATTTTAATTTTCTCTAAAGCTCTTCTTCAAAATTTCAATTCTAAAATTTCAAGAAAATAACCCGATTTTATCTATTTTTGACTAATTGTTTATCACCTTACCAAATTTATAAAAACACCTCAATCGGCCTATTAACCGTACTAATTTCATCTAGAAATGTCTACCCACCCTAATTTTAAAACTATTGAAGCTTCCAGACCAGACTTTGATAGTGAAGTTAGCTGGAAATACACAAAAACCGTAAATTCAAATTGGAAGCCAGGTTCAGGTGCAACCTCTGATGAATGGAAAAATTACAAAAAGACCAGTTTTGATCCTTATTCTGAAGAAAGATCTTTATCAAGCAATTACAAATTATTGATTAGCGCAGTTACCCCAAGACCAATTGCCTTTATTTCAACCATCAGCAAAGATGGACGTCGTAACCTGGCACCATTCTCATATTTTCAAATAGCCAACAATGACCCTCCTACATTTGTAGTTGGTATTAGCAGAGGCCAAGGACCAAAAGATACAGCTGCAAATATTCTTGAAACAAAAGAACTTACAATCAATATTATTTCTGAATGGTTCATTGAGGCTGCTAACTATACCTGTGTCAATGCTCCAGAACATGTCGATGAGTGGAAATTGTCGGGATTGACTCCTGTTGCTTCTGAGCTTGTTAAGCCTGAGCACGTCGCCGAATCTGCATTCTCTGTAGAAGCAAAGTTAGTATACTCTCATGAATTTTTTTCAAAGAGATCAGGCAAACAGTCTGGAAATCTTTTTATTGTTGAAGCTGTGAGATTTCATGCAAGAGAAGACATAATAAACGATTCTTTGGATGATCTCGACATTTCAAAGCTAAAGCCAGTCTCTAGACTTGGTGGTATTACTTATGGAAGATCTATTCAAGGCTTTGAGATTCCAAAAGTTGATTTCAACCTTGAATCAAAAAATCCTGAATTTAAGGCTCTTGTAGAGTAGTTGATTCATGTTATATTCATGAGCTATCTTCAATCGTTTATGATCATATTAGCTACCGTGATACATGCCGTTATTCAGACCCGATATTTTCACGTTTGCAAAACTGAAATTCGCATCGTTACAAATTTCTTTCTTATCAACCAATATTTAAATTTATCTTATAATCTTGTCGGTTTCAGGCTTTAACTTTCAAAAGAAGCTCAATTACTTGAACTATTCAAATACGTTGCCATTATATAGAATGACGAAAAACAATCTTAAAAATTATAGGAATGCCCCATTTATTTCTTGATACTACAGCTTTTACAGGACTATTCGGTCTACTTTAATTTAAGGTGAGGTAGTAGTGTTTTATAGTCCTGCCTTGTACTACCCAGTGTAGCAAAAGGTACCGCGTTAAAAACCATAAAAAGCCTACAATTAACAAAATAAAAGGTACATGTATTTTAACTATTCAAATAATTATCGTTTAATTTAACAAACTTCGTCATTATATAGGATGAAGAAAAGCGATCTTCATGTTTATAATAATTTCACGTTAAATTCTTGATACGCAAGCTTTCACTGAGTGATTCAGTTAGCTTCACTGTTCTTCCAAGTTTATTGCTGATCAATCAATTAATAATTTTAACTATTCTAATACTTATCGTTTTATATAACAATTTTCACTATATAGGACGACGAAGTCGTACTATTAAAGTACAACCTCATTATTATAAGAATTTCCCATTTGTTTTTTAATACAACAGCTTTCGCTGGGTGATTCATATTACTTTAATTTAAGGTGAGGTAGTGCTTTGGAGTCCCGTCTTGTGCTACCTATTGTTGCAAGAGGCACCGCGTTAAAAACCGTTATGGAAAATTCACGGTGAACGATATTCCCATTAAACGTTTAGCAGTGACTTGAGACCTTAATCTCAAGTCTTGAGAAAGGCTACAGTTGCCAGCAGACCTTTCAAGGTATTGAGTAGTTTAGACAGGTCTAAACTTGGTGATATTTTTTTAAGAATTGCCCGTTGTCTATCATAGACTGGAAATTCCTTAATGATGTGTGTGACGGTCTCCTCCGGATCGCCACATTTGCATCCGTGTATTGGTTTTTTGCTATCAAATCAATCAATCAATAATTTTAACTATTCAAATACTTACCGTTTTATATAACAAATTTGGTTTTTTGCTGAATCAAGAATCGAAGCTAAAAGTCAAGCGCTCTACCAACTGAGCTACGCGTAAGGCTTTTTGCTGACTAAATTATTACTGATTGCCTATTTGACTACAAAAATTAAAATTTTTTGTTGTAAATAAGTAGCCTTGCTAGCTCAATCGGTAGAGCGTGTGACTCTTAAATATCTGTTAAAGTCATCACAAGGTTGGGGGTTCGACCCCCCCGTAGGGCTTCTTTTTGTTTACATGATACTATTTTTTAAAACTTAAATTAGAAATTTATACTTGAATTGTATGACTCTATCATTTTTATGTTTTAAGAATTTCCTATTGCTAGGTGCAAAAACATTTACTAGGTGAATTTGTTTTCTTCAAGTGAATAATTTAGTATATAGAGATAACAAAATCAATGTACCTGAGTTTTTAAGGGACATAACTTAATTGAAATGTTTTGATTTCACTTTGTACCATCATGATTTAATTGAAATGTACTATTATAAGTTAATTGTAAAGAGCTGTCATAAGTTGGTTGAAAAACTGTTATAAGCTAATTGAAAAACTGTTATAAGCTACTTTTTGTAATTGAGAAAATAGAAAGACTAGATCATCTTATCATAGATTTTCATTATAAAGATTATTAAATAAAACAAAACTGAATAAATCAAAAATTTTGTCAACGATAAAACTTGTATGAGAGAAAAAATAGGTATCATGATTGTGAGAATAAAACAAAAATAAATAAAAGACAATAAAAAAATGAAAAATAATAATGAAAAAATTACTTGTGGAAAGAATTAGAAGTTTTAAAATATGCTTCATCTAATATTGCCAGTTTTATCAGCTTCTTTAACTTGTTCAAACACCTTCAGCATTTTTCTTCTTGCTCCTAAAGCATTAACACCCTTAGCTTCAAGTCCTTCATCAGTTAACCCAATAAGCTCTGTCCACTCCAAATCCTTTAAACAATCAGTATACTTGTGTAATCTTAAACTCTTTAACCAACCTGGGACATCTTGAAGTAGATTCAAATCAAAACTAGTCATCTCTTCACTGGCTGTATTAACAGCATTCGATGTAGGAAGTTGCTGGGGCTTGGATTTACTTTGTCTCTTACTTTTACCACCACTCATATGATCAGGCTTGACAGGGGACATTAACGCCATACTATATGCATTCATGTATTGAGCACTCAATTGAGCACGATCTACTATCGGAGTATATGTCAATTGTTGATGCACAACCTGTCCAGGCTCATATCCACTATCGTGGATGTTTTCTTTTCCATACTTTTCAGATCTTCTAAAA
Organism: Geotrichum albidum; assembly: GCA_003707475.1. NCBI lineage: Eukaryota > Fungi > Ascomycota > Dipodascomycetes > Dipodascales > Dipodascaceae > Geotrichum > Geotrichum albidum. The sequence continues at coordinate 194,896 of PPJE01000005.1, forward strand.
TCACCAACAACAGGACTAGACTTTGCGGAAGCTATACCAGAGGAACTGTTTTCCAAGTCTAATGGAGCAACCATAGTTTTTCTTCTAAATTTCTTGACATCTCCATCAAGGACAACGCGGCCGTTGACAGTTGACAAAGCTGCTAGTTTCATTGCAGTTGCATTTGCAATTTCAGCATTGAGTTTTACAGTTCCTGAAGATGCATTGTAAGTATTTGAAATAGGGCTGAACATTAGATTAGTAGGGGTATTAGCCATACTTGCCCAGCTGCCTTGAAATTCAGAATGCATAAATTGTTGTTGTAGAGTTGAAGCTGAAGCGACGGTATGGCCTGTAGGAGTTGAAGTGGTAGTTGCCATTGGAATCTGGGGTAGAGCTTCCAAGGATTCGAGTGGTTGAGTGGAAGAGTTTGAAATATTGATACCAGGAGGAGGAGGAGTGCTTGTGTACCTCTTGATGCCGCTGATTACAGGTGGCGGAGGCTTGAAAGTGTATAAATCTGCAGATTTTGGTCTGTTAAGAAGCGGGTCGTCAGAGTGTACCCAAGGAGTCAAGTTATTTCTAGTTGGTAATTTTTCGAGGTCGAAGTTTTCAGGATTTGGAGAGATCATAGACGCGAGGGTGGTAATTGAGGGACGAGCAGTAGAGTATTGTGGAGTGACGATTGAGCCATAAGAGCTATTAACTGAAGGCGAGTGTCTGTGATGGCTTGATAAATTATTTGAGCTATTGGAAGCCGAGGAATGGTGGCCGGAGGTATTAAACTCTGGGTTTTGATTGTACGAGCTTTCAAAACTCAATTTTGATTTGGACTGGAGGTACCTGGGGGAGCTAGGGACAGCGGCAGACCTTTGCAACAGCTGGCTGCTGAAGTCAGAGCTGTTAGTTGTCGGAGACAGGACACCAGCTATAGTATCATTTTGTGCCATTTTTTGAAGCATTGTAATAAAGAATCGGACTTGGACTTGTGAGAGGTCTTGTAGTAGGGCGTAGAGGGCAGTTGTTCTTTCACCTACGCTAAGGACGTCGAACCATTGTTGAACAGCGTTTAGTTCATCTTTAAACTCTTTATCCAGGTTGAAAGAGGCCATTTCTTCGAGGGTATTTTGGTACAATTCCAGGTCAGCCAGGTACTTTTCAGCTACGCTATGTTCAAAGGTTTGTCTTTCATTATTGTAGGAGCTACCGCCATGATTCATTTTCAAGGGGTTTTGAAAGAAGATTTCCGAGGTAGGTCTAGCTCTAGACATGAGTGCCAAAATACAATGGATGGTGGGTGATGAAGTGAACAGGGTGTTGAGAAAAAAAATTAAAAAGTACAGAAAACAAAAAGCCCAAATATCATGATAGTATAAATAGGTATGTTTCGCAGTTTAAAGCAGCAGCAGCCTTGGAATGAGGGCTGGTTTCAAACATAATCTTCATCTGGAATCAAGTGAAACAAACTTGAATTTTGGAGGTAATTGAAACAGGATATAATGATATAGACGGGGTTTGAGGTGGTTTTGTGGTGGTTCTTGGGTAGACTCTGTAGTAGTTTTATTATGGGTTCTAAGGTAGTTCTGGGATCCGTGGTTGTTTTGTGTTTTATTTTGTTGTATTCTATTGTGGGTTCTCAAGTAGTTTTCAAGTAGTTTTCAAGTAGTTTTCAAGTAGTTTTCAAGTAGTTTTCAGTAGTTTTCAGTTGTTTTCAGTAGTTTTCAGTAGTTTTCAAGTAGTTTTCAAGTAGTTTTCAAGTAGTTTTCAGTAGTTTTCAAGTAGTTTTCAAGTAGTTCTAGAGCAGCTCTAAAGAAGCAGCAGCAGCAGCAGCAGCTCTAAAGTAGATTCCCTGATAGATTCCCTGATAGATTCCAAGTAGATTATATTATAAATTATATTGTAAATTATATTGTAAATCCTGTTGTAAATCCTGCTGTATATCCTGTTGTAAATCCTATTGTAATTCCTACTGTAATTCCTACTGTAATTCCTACTGTAATTCCTACACAATTAAAAACACTTGAATCACTACAATCCACCTACATCCACCCTCCACAAGACTAAATCTTTCAAATTTTTTTCTTTAATTTTTTTCTTCTTGTTTCAACTATATCTTGACATTTCAATTAAGAAATTTATTTCCCTCGCAGTAACTTTCTCAAGGAAGATTGTTTATTTAGTAGATTTCTTCTGTTTGCGCGGTGTTCCTTGTTTATTATATCCATACTTTTGCTTCTTATCAGCAGGCTTTAAGATTTGGAACGAACATAACAAACTCTCATCAACACTCATCATGGCACCAGCATTATCAAACTCACCACAGTAGTTTGGAGCCGAAAATAGAGTCACTAACTGACGTTTTGAAAAGAACTCGTAACCGTCTTCGACAACCTGATGCGCTCTGCAAATAAGATCCATGTCGTGTTTTTGTAGGAATCTTGATACAACATCGGGTCCAAATGTAAACGAAACACCTCTATCATTTTCGTTCCAACCGTTAATGTCCTTATCAGGGTCGGACCAGAGTAAATCACAAAGAAGCCCAATATCTGGGATATCTGTTGGTCTCATAACTCTTCTAATTTGTTCCATGGAGTTGAGGTCAGGTGAGAGGCCTCCGTGCATTGTAAAGATTTTTTCGTCAATGATTGCAGCAATGGGGAGACAGTTGAAGCAGTCAGTAAAGATTTTCCATAGTTTAATGTTGTAACGTCGTTTGCACTCATCATAAAATCCGTAAATTCTATTAATTGAAGCGCATTCGTGGTTGCCACGAAGAATGAAAAAATTTTCTGGATACTTAATTTTGTACGCCAGTAAAAGACAGATTGTTTCTAATGATTGTTTACCTCTATCAACGTAGTCACCCAAGAACAGGTAATTAGCTTCTGGGGGGAATCCACCGTATTCAAAGAGTCTCAACAAGTCGTAATATTGGCCATGAATATCGCCGCAAATCTGAGAAAAAAAGTTAGTTTTTTTTGAGATTTTAAGAGTTTATAAGAGGCACTTACTTTAATTGGAGCTTCAAGTTCTAGTAGTATTGGTTGTTGGATGAAAATTTCTCTAGCTTTAGTGCAAAGGTATTGAATTTCATAGTCCAGGAGCTGTACTTGTTTTCCAGGTCTGCTACCTCTGACTTCTAAGAGTCTATCGACGATAGAGTCGAGGTCGGGTTCGGGATGGTCGGTCATTTAGTTTAATAGGAAAAAAGATGAACGACTTTTGGGGATGGTGGTGGTGGTAATAAGAGAAGGAAAATTAAAAAAATGGATAGAAAGGAGAAAAAATTGGGAATGAAATGGAAATAAAATTATTTAAAATAATTAGATGAAATAAATAAATAAAATAAATAAGTATAATAAAGAATTTGGGAGGAAGGGAGGCAAAAATGGTAGCAATCAGGATACAATTGATTTAAAAGGTTTTAAGTATTTGATAAGAGGGATGTTTTAGAAGAAAGATTTGAATTTTAAAGGTATAAAAAGTTGGTGGTAGTGACAAAAAGTCACGTTTTTTATTTTTATTTTTATTTTGTTTTGTTGTTTTGTTGTTGTTGTTTTGTTGTTTTGTTGTTTTGTTGTTTTATTATTATTATTATTATTATTATTATTATTATTGTGATTATTATTGTGATTATTATTATGATTATTATTATTATTATGATTATTATTATTATTATTATTATTATTATGATTATTATTATTATTATTATTATTATTATGATTATTATGATTATTATTATCATGATTATTATTATTATTATTATTATTATGTTTATTATGATTATTATGATTATTATGTTTATTATTATCATGATTATTATTATTATTATTATGATTATTATCATTATTATGATTATTATGATTATTTTTATCATTATCATTATCATTATTATCATTATTATCATTATGATTATTATTATTATGATTATTATTATTCTCATTATTATCATTATTATTATATTTTTTTTGATATTTTTTATTCATCATTACCAATATAACTTTTCATCATTACTAATTTTTACTCTATTGTTTTTGTAGTTAGCTTGTCTAATATACATCTATTGTTTTATTATACCCATTATACTTTACTAACTTGCATCATTATACCCATTATACTTTACTAACTTGCATCATTATACAATCATACTCACTGCATTATATTTAGGTCTTGAAACTTCTTGGTCTCATACTTATACTAACACTAATACTATACTAATACTTATACCTATATTCTTACCCTTCCCATACTTGTACTCTCTCACATCACCACCCCTACCCTGAAATCTTAAAACCTTTCTTCTTCTCTATCTCACATTAATACTCATCAAAATGTCCTCTAATCAAGCTATATCATCCTACAGAAATATCTTAAAAGCCTGTAATAAATTATTCAAAGGTACTAAATATATCCTACTTTCTAATTAATCACTAACACTTTTAAGGTGACGAGTTCAGAAGAACTTCCGCTTGGGCTGAAGTTAGAAAACAATATCTAGAAAACAAAAATCTTACTGAAAAATCAATCATTGAAGAGAAAATCTCTTTGGCAAAGGATGTAAACACAATGATTAGAATGAACGTAGTCCAAGGTGTCCCGTCAAACACAAAACCTGGCGCTTTCAGTATGTATTCCTCTTATTCTAATTCCTCTATTCTAATTCCTCTATTCTAATTCCTCTATTCTAATTCCTCTATTCTAATTCCTCTTTTTCTAACAAATCAAGCCCTGAATATTCATGACGAAACTGAACTAGGTGATAATACAACAATTATGAAAAATTCAAACAGACCTACTACTAATCTAGGTGGAACTGGAAGAAAATGCTCTTAATACTTTTGCATTCTGTACATATTATTTCACCAAGTAACTCAAGTACTAAATACTTATTCCCACGCTTATTTTTTTCATCTCTTTTTCAAGCCCTGGCAAGCTGTTCAGGTATACTCCATAATTGTAAAAACATAATCATTTACAAATATATATGACTCTACGGCTATATCTTAGTGTCATTACTCTACGAATTAGCGATTCTGAGATAATTCTGAGATAAGCGATAACTCAGCTATAATTCAGCGATTATAACTCAGCTATAACGCAGCGACTATAACTCAGCGACTACAACTCAGCGACTACAACTCTACAACTTTACAACTCTACAACTTTACAACTCTACAACTTTACAACTCTACATCCCAACCCTCCATCTAATCATCCATCATATCATCCAATCACTTCACAACCATCTAATCATCCAATCATACAATCATCTAATCCATCTAATCATCCAATCACTTCACAACCATCTGATCATCTAATCATACAACCATCTAATCATCTAATCATACAACCATCTAATCATCTAATCATACAACCATCTAATCCATCTAATCCTACCATCTAATCCATCTAATCCTACCACCATCCCCATCTAATCCAACCATCCATCCCCATCTAATCCAACCATCCATCCCCATCTAAAATGTCTCCTGATGACCGTGGTAAACCATCTGGTATGACACAAAATATCAGATTGAAATTAAATTTCACTGACGAACGTTTATGGAAAAAATTCTCTGCTAGAAGATTAGAACTAATTGACACCTTAGCTCTCAGCGATAGAAAAGCTTCAGAACAAGATGCTGATATCACAGAAGTCGCTGATCAATTAAGAAGAGAATATGATTACCCAAAATCAACTCTTGCCGATTTCGAAAAACTCGTAAGAGCTGGAATCCAATCTGTACGAAGAAATAGAAAAAGAGTGCCTAAAGTCAAGTCCTTTCACTATAAAAAACACCCGGATTTCAAAAACAGTAGCGATGATGAAGCTCAAAAATTAGATACTGAAATGCCTGATCTTGATGATCCTGTCAGAGGAAGAATCTCAATCAGCGCTCTCGTCTCTTCTTCAGGAAATGATTCAAGCCATGTTTCTTCTCCCCAAAAATTCAATATTCTACAATTAGCATTAGACCAATTATCATCCATTTTGGACCGTCCTGAAATGCCATCTCACATCTCATTTACTCAAAAAGCAGAGTACTTGGGCTTCAGTATCATTCAAACGGCCGCTTCTTTAGCTGTTAAAAATCAAGATTCTCCAGACTCATTTGCATCCTACATTTCTCACACTATATTATCAAGCAAAGTACTAAAATCATTATCAATTGCATTATTACCTTCTTCAATTACTTCTGTATACTCTTCAGATCTTCAGCTTATCGAACAATTCAAATTAAGAATAGCTCTAGCTTGTAACCTCGAAGGATTTGATTCCATTATACGCGCCCTTGCTGCTATATTCACTAAAATGATTAGATCTAATCTCTTACCAGACGGCCAATTGTTTGAAACTTCCAACTGTACTCATGAGAGCCGCGAAAATTCAATTGCTCCAACAATCATCCCAGTTACTCTCAGATTCATGTCCCAGAAACTCGATTTCACTTACGCTCCTGGCTCATCAACTCCGCCCACCATCATTGAAATCTTGGATAATGGTAAAAGTGCATTCCACATTCTAGGTGATAACAAAGTTCTAAAAATTAGAAACCTCAACACAAACGGAACTGTCATTGAATCTGATTCGGAATTAGCAAGAGTCTTTGAATCTTCTCATATTGATTTAGAGTTGTTCTTCCCGGTTTTTGACGCACAACAGGATCCAGCTAATAGAAATAATAATAATAATAATAATAATAGCCAGGGCATGATGAATTTGCGTTTTCAGGAAGTCTTATAATCAAGATTAACGCGAAATGAAATTTCCTCCACTCTCACCTCTTCCGTCTCTTCGTGTCATGCTGTTGCTTATTGTTTTGGTCTATCATTCATGTACCTTTTCTGCATATATATTCATTTGAATATTCTATTTCTTTGTTAAAACTATTTTCGACCAATATCAAATTACCATGGATCTCCAAGATCTTTCTCCCTTAGATATGCTGGAGTGCAGCAGCAAAAGAATCTCAAATGGCTACGGGAAAGCATCTTCAGACAGCATGTTTTTTAACACGCACAATCTTTCCTCAGATAGTATTGGAAGTATCATGAAAGGATTCAGATTATCTACTATATCAGTTCTCAGTGACGATGAAATTGACTCCATTGACTCTGAAGATAATTTGCCAAATCTTCCTTTATTCCAATATCGAAAAGATTCTGACACTTCCACAATTCTTTCTTCTACCGGCTCTAGCTCTCGAACGATATCTCCCCAAGCCAGTTCCCTGTTTTCTCCAATTACTCCAAGCTTTCCTTTAAAAAATTTAGAGATTCCCTTTGACTTTAGCGAGAATCCAAACATCCGTGCTACCAGAGATTCATCTCTACCACTATGTCAAACTAGATACTCTGATGTACCAACCCTTGATCATGTTGCTCTAGGTTTGCAATACCACGAACAAGGAAGTATTAATGATGCCATTTATCACTGGCAAATTGCTGCATACCAAAACGACTGCATTGGTATGGTCTTGTATGGTCTTGCTCTTCGATACGGATGGGGTGTACCTGTGAACATGATTGAAAGTTACCGTTGGTTAGCTCGAGTTGTTACTACAGAAATGCGTGCAAATGTTCTACAAGACTTATTTTCTTCACCCGCAACAACTGACGTTGATTCTACACAAACAATTGCCCTCGTTCTTCATGAAATAGGGCTCAGTCATATTAATGAAATTAAGGTACAAAATCACGACATGGCGTTGAAGTGTTTTGAACTGGCTGGAGCTTTAGGATGCGTCGAGGCATTGAACTATGCTGCTAATCTATGGTTACAAGTTGGCTCATATGGAATGAAAAGCAAAATACGAGCTGCTGAGATATACAGAGGATCCAGTGACAGAGGACCTGGTGCAAATTGGGCATATAGGAAATACCCCTAAATCGTCCAATTCAAACATTAGATATATAGACTTGACACGCATTTTTATTTATTACTTAAAAAGGTTTCTCTCATAATTATAATATATGTGACAGCTCTACATTTTTACTTAATCTACTTGGTGTGCACGGGAATTCTAATAATTGTAGAGCACTTGAATAATTTACTATAATAGCAAAGTTTGTATAAAATATTTGAATTAAAATATGACTCGTTAATTAATTTCAAAAAATTAATTCATTAAATATAATATTATTGTAATGTTTATCAATCGCGGAAAATATTAAATATGAAAAAGCTTTAATTCTGAGAATATATCAGTTTCCAATTACATGAATGCATGAATCAGGCTAATCTATCTATATAGTGGGCAAGTGAAATTTTTAAAATAGTTCATCAAACACAAAACTTGATTTGCACAGAACACTGATTTTCAGACAAAAAAAGACCATAGTTTTATGGATTGTCTGAAATAATTGACATGATGACCTTGATTCATTTTCAATTGCTGGGTGAATCCCATAACACCAAACAATCTGCGGACACAATAGTTGAAAATATTTTTAGCGCAAGCTAACAATGGCATTAAAAGCATCAATGAAAAATAAGTAGCAATCCTCTCCACCTTGCAAACACATAGTCTTCAGTCTTTTGCTTCGGAGTTTATTAAAAGATTACAGTTTAAAGAAACGTAATCAATTTTAGTTTTTAATAATTTCAATCTATTCCAAAACTCAAGATCGTCTGCAGCCATGAGCCCAGTAACCAAATTTTGTGTAGAAAGATTGTGATCATTCTTAAGTAGTTCAGCACGATAAATCGATGGGCGCAGGCAATTCTTAAAAAGGTTTGTGTAGGTAAATGGGTTGGATTCAGAACCAGGGAGTTTCAAAATACTGAATGCAATTGTGTTTAATAGAGCTTTTCCTTCATCTGGTTGCAAGTATCGAAGTAGATCTCTCAATGATTGAATTTCAATGTGCCAGTTAAAGGATCCTATTAGCTCTTCTGTGCTATTGACAAATGAAAATACGTCAGAAACAACACTATCATCTATTCCATTAGTATTTTCAGATAATGTAGCATGAATGATGTCAACAAAAGGAATAATTTGATTCAGATAACTAGGCCTAACAATCAAATTGGACATCATTTGTCCTTCAGGCAAGACCTCGAAAATGACTGGATCCATGACAGCAAGCCTATAACCTTTGATTTGAACCAGTGATAATACTGTTCTGTAAGCCAAATCCACACACTTATTAAATATCACAAATTCCCAATGTTTAACTCCAGCCGTAATGTCAGATTTGCTATTCTCATCCACAAAAAATATATAGAATAACTCGACATAAATTCTTCTAGCATGGACTAAGGTATTTCCCAGGTTAGGATCATCAGTAGATATAACATATTGTTTCTCGCCAGGTCCAACGCTCTCAAAAAGCATCAAGTCTATTCCCAAGAGTTCATGTGCTTTTAACCAGTCTGAGTTGTTGTCTTGAATTGATTTGATAAGTTCTCTGGTAGATTTTTCTTCTTTTTCTTGCTGAGAAACAAGCTTCTGCTTAGCTCCTTTGCCTTTATCTTTCTTCTTCTTGTTAGATGTCTTTTTCTTTGCCATGGTTTGTTTATGGTAGTAAAAGATATGGGACTTGTTTTTGGGAGTTGTAGATTTCATAAATTTCAAATTTCCATCTCACTCACCGTCAATATATCTACAAATGTCTAACTTATTCTCAATCTATCCGCCACCTCCGTCATATTACAAACATTTTACAGAGTCCAACATTGAAAAGCTTTCTCAATGGCAGCAGCAACATGCTTCTAACATAATTGTTACTGAGCCCGATGGAGAAACCCAATCAGATATTCCTCCAGAACCACTACAATACTTAATTCCTCCAACTCAACCTTCTGATAGACCGTACCGTAGTTTTGGTGAAATATGGCACGCAGAAGATACTATAAGCTCACTGCCTGAAATGGGCATCACCCAGCTCTATCCAAACAACTACGATCGAATCACTGAATTAAAAAAGCTGTTACACTCTCTTTTGATTCAATTTCTTGAACTTACAGGTATCATGAGTATAGCTCCTGATCAGTTCCCTAAAAAGATTGAAGATATCAGAGTGATTCTTATCAATCTTCATCATCTTTTAAACGAATATAGACCCCATCAATCTCGCGAATCCTTGATTCTGGAAATGGAAGAACAACTTGAAAAGAAAAGAAAAGAAATCCAAGAATTAAAAAAGACAAACGAAGAAGTCCAGACAAAAATCAAAGAACTTGGACAAAAGTTTGACCAAGTCTTACCAAGTGCTCGAGAAGTCGAAGCTAGAATCAATGAACCCACGAAGACTCGTGAATCCAAAAATATACAGGATATAAACTGGCAGTTGATGGATATGTAAAAGTATATTGATAATGATGTTATGAGAAAGCCACCATCCAATGCTAATAAGAATGTCAATTGGCTCTCTTGAAGTTCACTTTCTACTCATGCTACATTCAAGATTCCTCTATAAGTCTTGTCGGTCCCCGGATTACTTGTAAACGGCACTGTCGAAACCCTACTTATATTGAATATCACGTGACTAATTCTTTTTACTGTGCCGTTCACAAAACACCGTTAGCAACTTGGTTCATGGGGCCGTACGAATCCTTTTACAACCGTTCTTTATTAGTGCCGAACCGACTTATATAATCCCGCCGTTTTGGTGATATTTTCTTCTTCTTTTTAATCTCTTAGTGTATTGTTGATGAACATCAATTGTTTTACTAGACCATTGATCTTTCAGTCTGTACCTTTAATAAGATACTTCCATTGTACGCAATCTGTCAGAATGCCTGCTTCCATGTTTGAATCAAAACGGCCTGCTGTGTCACCAGAGTACGATCCTTCTACTCTTTCAAACTATAATAAACTCAATGTGTTACACACCAAGCTAAACTATAAGGTTGATTGGCCCAAGAAGAAGCTGTTTGGCTCTGTTGTTTACAAACTCTCGTTGAAAGAGTCCGCTCCTAAGGAAATCGTTCTGGATACCTCATTTCTGGATATTCAATCTGCTTCTATTAATGGCTTGGATGCTCAATTTGTTGCTGATACTCCTCGTGTTGAACCTCTAGGTAACTCTCTCAAGGTAGAGCTTGCTGAAGTCCCTAAAGGCGAAGAATTCGAACTGGAAATCAAGTTCAACACCACTGAAAAGGTCACTGCTTTGCAATGGTTGGAACCTGAACAAACTGCTTCCAAAAAAGCTCCTTATCTGTTCTCTCAATGTCAAGCTATTCATGCTAGATCCCTTTATCCTTGTTTTGATACTCCGTCAGTCAAGACCCCTATTCATACATTGATCTCTTCAATATACCCCACTGTTGCAAGTGGTAATGTTGTTCCTCGCGAAGAATCTTCCAGCGAAGAGTTTTCTTCTGTTGATACTGTTTATGAATTCCAACAAGATATTCCTATTCCATCTTATTTATTTGCCATTGCTTCTGGTGATCTCACAAGTTTGCCCATAGGTCCTCGTTCCAAGGTGTATTCTGAACCTCCTAATATCGAGGCTTGTCAATACGAGTTTGAAGCTGACACTGAAAAGTTCATTGAAGCAGCTGAAAGCATTGTCTTTCCTTACGAATGGAAAACATATAATGTCTTGGTTTTACCCCCTTCTTTTCCTTATGGAGGTATGGAGAACCCCAATATTACCTTTGCTACACCTACTTTGATTTCTGGTGATAGACAAAATGTTGATGTTATTGCCCATGAGTTAGCACATTCATGGTCTGGAAACTTGGTCACAAACTGTTCATGGGAACATTTCTGGCTGAATGAAGGTTGGACAGTTTATCTTGAACGTCGTATTGTTGGCGCTATTCATGGTGAAGCTCACCGTCATTTTTCTGCTATCATTGGCTGGAAGGATCTTAAATCCTCCATTGAAGTCATGGCTCCTGCTGCCCGTGAGCAATACTCCCGTTTGGTTGTTCATCTCAAGGAACGTCAAGATCCTGATGATGCATTCTCTTCAGTCCCTTATGAGAAGGGTTTCAACTTGCTTTTCTACTTGGAAACGATCTTAGGTGGAAAAGCTGTTTTTGATCCTTTTATTCCTCATTACTTTGGAAAATTCAAGAAGCAATCTCTTGATACTTATCAATTCAGAGATACTTTGTACGACTTCTTTGCTGACAAGAAAGAAATTTTGGATTCTGTTGATTGGGATACTTGGTTTTACGCTCCTGGTATGCCTCCTATTACTCCCAAGTTTGATACTTCATTAGCTGATGTTTGCTACTCTCTTTCTAAAAAATGGGAGAAAGCAGTTAGCTCTGGAGTTACTGACTTCAAATCTGTTTTTTCAGCATCTGACATTGAAGGTTGGAGTTCAACACAATATGTTGTGTTCCTTGATTCGGTAGCTGATTCATCGGCAGCTACTGCATCTGAGGCTATCAAGACTCTTGGACAAATTTACGATTTCTCTACTTCTTCAAATCCTGAAGTCATTTCTCGTTGGTACACTTTGGCTGTATCAGCCAAATTAGGAAGAGAAACTTACAACTCATTAGCTGAGTGGTTAGGAACTGTTGGAAGAATGAAGTTTGTTAGACCAGGATTCAGATTATTGGCTCGAGTTGACAATGATTTGGCTATCAAGACTTTTAGAAAGAATGAATTCTTTTATCATCCTATCTGTAGATCAATGGTTTCAAAGGACCTTGGTTTGTAGATTTAAACAAAACCAATTGTACTGTGATTTGTTAACAAATTAGTTTATTCGAATTATAATACTACCACTGCCAACTTTTGTCATATTATTCAACTGTGCAGTATCTGGTTTAAACTAGATTTAGGAACAGTTCTTTGTACATAATTTAATAGTTATATTCTTGGTATCTGATGTTTCTAGAAATAAAGTGTTCTTTGTCACATTTTTAAAGCCTTTATATCTTATCGACAATGGATCTAGTACCTGACTCAACAGTTTTTCTTATTAAAAAGCTTATAAACAACTTGAAATCATGATTAAAATAATTATCAATCACAATATCAAGCAGTATCAATTTGAAAAATAGCTAAAATGATAATTTTCAATCCTTTGATTTCAGCTGTTTTAGCATCAGTAGTTTTTGCAAGTCCTATAAATTACAGATCTGGAGTACGATATACCCTGCCTATTAACAGTGATATTGGTAGAACAGCTTCTAAGACCCAAACTAGCCCCAAATCTCATTGGAATATGCAACAAAATTTTACTCAAGCAGCAAATACAACTATTTCCAAAACTCTCAAGAAGCGAGCAATCCAAAAAAGGCCTACAGAACTAAACACAGATGTCAAATTTGAATTTAGTAGGAAAAAAATACGAATTGTGAAAAACCAAGATAATTTAATCAAACGATCAAAAATACCTAGTTCTCGAAGATTTATTCAATATTCATACCAAGACTCACCTCTCAGAAAGAAAAGCCTCAAACATTACGGATCTACCTCTGCAATTGGTACCAATTCATACAGAGATCACTTTTTACAACCTCAAAACATTTTCCAGGGACTTTTATCCAAGTTAATATCAGAGGAAGTCTATGTGATTGAAAACAGCTCCTTTCCTATTAGTATTCAAGAATTCTTTAATTTGATTGAAAGAGTAATGAGAATTTTTGTTCTTGTTCTTGTCTGGCCTGTGGAAACTATTTTTAAGGCTTTCCTTTTTGTTGTTAAAACTATTTTTTATACTGCAGTATTGTGTTTTGATTCTGTGAGAACAGTTCATGAATAAAAATTCGTTCAACAACGAAATTAATTTAAGATAATGATATAATTAAAATATGTTTGTCGAAAACTCTAAATAAAACTCAATGTAAGTGAATATATTTGAAAAAAAAAACGTAACTTGATGTGTAATAAAATTTATACCCATTCAACATTAACATGGACCTTACAGCTATCATTTGCACCAAACTCTTTAGATAGCTTCTTTAGCTTCTTTTCCAAATTACCAATTCTAGCTTTTACCATGGGAGCACTTGTTTGAGGATGCGAATCGCTAACTCTGATTCCCAATCTGAAGGATTCCTTAGACTTTCCAATTTTCACTATTTCAAGCTTTAAATTTTCTTCGTTTCTAACAAAACCTCCAGGATAAACACCTCCTATAATATGCATCAAGTAGCCAACATAATGTGCCCACCATGCAAGTTTTCGAGGATAAATAAGTGAAATAAGCGTTTCTCTAGACTTGCCATTGTCCGAAAGTTCGCCACCCCATCGTTGACAGAGAGCTAAACCAATTAAAGCTCTGACTTCATGGGACAAGCCATCTGCTCCAGAAACCACGCCCGTTGTTGCAACATTGAGTGCTGAACATGATTGAAGCTCTCTTGGAAAAGAAGAATGTACAAATGCCAAATTCACCATACTGGGAATCAGTCGCCTATAAATAACGCTTGGTGTAATTTCTTCAGGTACCGCTTGTTGCAAAAGTTTAACATATTTTTCAACATTACCAACTGCATATGGCTTTGTAGCAATATACAATGGATCTTGCACTCTAATCTCTTTCGGCAAATCATGGAAAATAACACCCTCTCTAACACCTCCTTGTGAGAAAAGAACCTTTCTAATATGCGGAAACACTTCAAGAGCTACATTGACCAAAAGAATAACTGCGGGTATTTGAGTAGCTCGTCTATCCGAAACTCTAAAAATCTTCTTTTTGCCTTTTTCAGATGAGAATATTTGGCCATTACCTTGATCTTCAACCAATTTCGCAATGTCATTTCGGTTACAAGAGAATCCATTGATGATTTGTATAGGGTAACTTTCTTTGTCTTCATATCTAGCAAGTAGTAAATGTCCTAAACCTCTGAAACCACCTCCAGAAACGTAAAGTTTGAAGCCTCCAGTTTTTTCAGCACTTTCCTTCAATTCCTTGGGAATATCAATTGTGTCAATGGCAGCTGTCAATCTTGCCTTGATTTCTGCATACAGTTCTTCACTAGGAGATTTTTGCAATCGTCTAGTTAAAGCAGCTGCACCATATGGCAGAGAAACAGGTGTCTCTGACATTTTAAATACGCCATCTTTACAAGTAATCCAACTGAGTTGCGTGCTTCCACCTCCGAGGTCCATAAATAAGCCTTGAATCTCAAAAAATGAACTTGCAACACCATATGCACCAGAACGGGCTTCTTCAGCTTTGCTTAAAAGAGTAACTTCCCAGTCTGTAGCTTTCTTAATAGCGTCCCTGAATTCTTGAGAATTTGGAGCTTCTCTTGTAGCTTCGGTTGCAACAATCTTCACATTCTTGTCAATTACTCCAAAATCATTGCAAATGCCCTTAAATCTTTTCAATGTTTTGCAAACATCATGGATCACAGCATGAGAAATATCGTTCTTCTCTCCAACTGCTGCTTCTGCTTGAGCAATTGCTTCAGCTTCTGTCATAATATGAGGAGTGCTTGCTCCTGACTCATCGGGATCAGTCTCTCTGCTCGTCTCTAAACCAGCTTGAGCCAGTGCATCTTTAGTGTGCTGAGCATCATACATGGAAATGGCTGCTCGATCACGAAACAAGCAAGGGGATATTCGGGCATGTTTCGGGTCAACAGATGAAATGCTGAATCTAATACCATTAGATCCAATATCAACAATAGCTCTGAGATGTTCGTTCACGGTCGACATCTTTACTACTCAATCTCTTTGATAAGCTTTAAAAGTGCCATGAGAACAAACGTAAAGTCAAAAAAATATGTTTGTGATCACGTGATGTTATATTTGTAAAAATATTTCAGCCGTATGTATATTTGTCGCCATGACAACTTGAGGCTGTTAACTAAGACAAAACAAAACTTTCTCTTAATATATCTAATTAGCTATTTGCACAACTTTGTGAGCCCTAAGAGTTAGGCTAGAAAAATACTCATAATGGATAATACGGGCGAATTCAATTTAGCTGAGGTGCTGACGGATTATCAGACAGATCCTGCTCAGCTCATTGAAGAGCGTTATGCCTCTGCTGCGTTGGATATTCATCATTTACGGAATGTATTAAATGAACTTACTGATCGGCTGGCAGTCTCGCCTGAAAGTATCAACAGTGAAAAATGGTTTGATCGCGCAATGTATTTACTATAGTATGTATTGAGAATTGTTTTGGATCTATAGTCACTAATATTTTGACAGCTCCTTTATAGATGCTCCACAAAAAGATAGAGATCGAATTGTAGATTTGGTGTTGAGTAATGTTAAGGCATGGGTTAGAATAGTCGAAAATGCAGATGACATAGTATATACTAAGAGTGGGATGTCAAGATCAGCATTTCTGTTTCATTGGTTGCTCATGAATCTCGAGAAAACGACGGCTCAAGCAACAAAAAAGTCTACAACAACTAACTTAAGAAGAAGATCAGTTACGACAGATGCTGCCATCAATATTGTCAAGGGATGTCTTGAAATGATTTGTACAGTTCTCAGTATGAATCCGCTAGGAAGGTTGTATAATACTACTTCGGAAAAAGATACTTTTGTGGGATTATTTCTTAAGCCTGTTTATATGTTTATGGAATCCGAAGTTGTTATGCGAATGCTCAAATTACACTTGTACAAATGTATTTGTCTGGCTGTGAAAAAGTGCCATCAACAAAACAATGTTCAAACATCTTTACTGCAGTTACTCATTTACTTTGATCATTTACCTGAATATCTGGCTGAATTTTTACAAATATTGTGGGAACAATATGATCATTCACAGCTTGCAGAGGAAATGTTGAAGGAAATCAGCTCTCGAGAGTTTAACACCAATGATAATAAAGGTCCTAAATTAGTCTCGATATTTTTGATTCGATTATCTGAAGTTGCTGGTAGGCTTTTACTCAAACAGCTTGCAATGGTTGTGAAATTTTTAGATGGAGAATCATTCACTTTAAGATGTGCTGTTATCGAGTCTTCAGGTAAAGTTCTTCTAGACATATCCAAATCTGAAGAGGATTTGGAACGGCACAATAGTCAGATCAAGAGTTTATTTGATTTACTGGAAGAGAGAGTTTTAGACACCAACCCTTATTGTAGGTGTAAGGCTCTACAGGCGTTAACACATATTATGGAATTGAATTACAAATTCACCAAGAGACGTCCAAAAATTACACATCTGGCGGTTCAAGCTCTCAGAGATCGATCTTCTTTAGTTAGAAGAAAAGCAATTAAGCTTATTTGGTGTCTTATTTCCACTCATCCTTTTGGGCAGCTCCATGGTACTCAGCTCTCTTTAAAAGAATGGAACAAGCGCAAAGATTTAGTTCAAACTGAACTTGATCAAATACTACCTCCTGGTATGAAGATTCCTGCTGCAGAATCAGCAGATGCTGATATGATTGATGTTGGTGAAGAAAGTGATAAAGAAAAGGAGAATGATGATTCTCAATCTGAAAGCGAAAGCGAGAACATGAGTGATAAGGAGGTAGAGAAGGAAACTCAGACACTGAGCTCTGAGGTTTTCTCTGCTGAAAAAGCTGAAAGTATGAATAGGCTATCGCTTACTCTAAAATATTATGTTGAAGCCATTGGTTTTATTGAGAAAATACACGAAGGAATCAAGCATGCTCAGCAGCTGTTAAATTCGAAAAATAAACTAGAAATCATTGATTCCATGGATTTATTTGTGTTGGCTGATGCTTATGGTATTGAAGTTGCTCGACAAGGTGTTCGTTCCATGATACATCTTGTATGGGCAAAAGGAAATAACGATGAAGCCAAAGCAATTCAACAACATTTAATTGGCTGTTATAAAAATTTGTTCTTTGATGCTCCGGCAAATGTTTCAGAGAGTGAAGCTGGAATGATGATTGCTAAATCCTTGGTATCTTTAACTTATGGAGCTACACTAGCAGAAATAACATCTCTTGAAAGGTTGTTGTGTTTAGCTATGGAACAGAGAGAAGGATTACCAATGATTTCACCAACAGTTATCCATATGCTTTGGAAATTATATTCTACACCTAATAAAGAAGTGACAAGATCTCAGAGAAGAGGATCAATCATAATTCTTGGAATGCTTGCAAGAGCAGATCATAGTATTGCAGTCTCTGGAATTGAACATATTATTCAAATTGGTTTAGGAGATATGGGTAAACAAGATATGATATTGGCTAAATACAGCTGTATTGCACTACAGCACAGTGTAGCCGAGAATGAGCATGGAAAGAAGAAAGAGAATACGATTGAAGCTACCAAATATACTGGAAATCATGAAGTCGTTCAAAAACTGCTCAATCTGATCATGATGTCTTCCAACTCAATTGAGTGGTTTGGAGTAGCTGAGCAGGCTATCAATGCAATTTATGATATTTGTGAATCACCAGATGAAGTTATGTCCATGTTAGTTAAAGTCAAAACTAATCAAGTTTTATTCAGTGAAAAAGACCTTTCTATGAATGGCGATGCACCTCTCAGTCAGTTACTTTTTATCGTGGGACATGTTGCATTGAAAACTATTGTGTATTTAGAACGTTGTGAAATTCAATTCAAGAAATCTAAGCAGATTCAACAGAATCCTACAGGACCAAATGGAGCACAAGACGATATGGAATTAATTGGAGGAGGCACAAATGAAGACGACTATTCTGAAGCAGTTGCATATATTCGAGAACGAGAGATGCTTTATGGAGAGAATGCAATTTTGGCTAAATTTGGGCCAATGGTTTCAGCGTTGGGGCGCGACATTTTGGATGGACAGAGAGGAGATATGATTAACATATCTGGAATGATTTGTCTAGCAAAATTCATGTGTGTGTCTGCAAAGTACTGTGAAGATAACTTACCTATTTTAATGACTATGCTGGACAGGTTTGATGATCCGATTATCAGATCGAATTCTGTTCTAGCACTTGGTGATATTGCTGTTTCTTTTAATCAAATCATGGACGATAATACAGAGTTTCTGTACAAAAGACTTCATGACGAAAACCCAATGGTACAAAGAACGTGTTTAATGACATTGACATTTTTAATTCTTGCAGGCCAAGTGAAAGTCAAAGAGCAGTTAGGTGAGATGACAAAATGTTTGGTCGATGAAGATAGCCGAATATCAGATTTGGCAAAAATGTTCTTTTTGGAACTCAGTACGAAAGACAATGCCATTTACAATAGTTTCATTGATGTTTTTTCAACTCTACAGAAAGATGAAAATTTAGAGCCAGCACATTTCAAAGCTATCTTCAAGTTTTTAACTCCGCTAGTAGAAAAAGAAAAGTATGTCAAGCAACTTGGTGAGAAATTGTTTGTGAGATTGAACAAATGCGAGACCCAAGTCCAATGGGATTATACAGTTTTTGTGCTGGGGCTTCTTCCTCACAAAAATGAAGAAATCAGTAAGGTTATAGCTGATGGATTTAAAAAGTATGTTCAAGCAGAAGGAATAAAAGCAGAAGAAGAAGATTTAGAGCTTGAAGAAATGGAAGAATGACAATGATGAATGATGTTTTTTACTAAAAAATGATTGAACAAATAAATAATGAGTAAATATTTATACCTACCTTTGAATTAATATTGATGTCAAAACGAGACTAGAAATCGACAGTACTGGGTGAAACAACCAACATGGACCAACCAGACACATTATTGATTCTACTGAAGGGTTTTCCATTCTTTATTTAGGAGACATTAATTTGAACATTGCTTAGTTGTTTGGGCTTTGCTGAGTGCCAAGTTACAGGATTTTTATTCAAGAAAGGCCATGCTGGGACTACAACCAGTAAAACGGTCAGCAAAGAGATTCCTGAAACATACAACGAGACCAGAATGTTTTGAGTCACAAATCCAGCCAGTACAGTAAGAATTGCGCCAATGGTAGTAATGTAAAAGTTGAATTTATCAACCTGTCTTTGACCTTCAAAGTCCTTAAAAGGCACTAGTTAGTGTAAATTCATTTAAATCTACTGGAGACTCACAATTGGACCGTCTAAATATGCCTGAATGTTCTCCATAATGTGTAATTGCCGTTTTCGATATACCTGTAGAAGGGATAAAATGTGCGTTGGCAGAAGTTTGGAAATTCGTGCACAAAAAAATTGTGGTCACGTGAGTTTCAAATAAGAGTGAAGGTTTGAGAGAGTATACTGTGAATCAAGATCTCCTGATGAATACTAGAGAAAGTGTATAGAGTAGTAGAAGCAGCTATTTTGTTTTCAGTGATTTGAGAGAAGCAAACAATTGAGGTAGTTGCAATGGGACGAAGATCTAACCGAAAGTATCTTATTGAGAACAATGAATGAATAATTTAAAGTTGGTGCTTGGATCTGTAAAAAAACTCTAACTTTACGTAAAAGGAGGTTAGATTTAGGCAATTTTGCGTCATGGTTTTTTAGATAAAACTTGAATGGAAATTTCAAACTATTTACAACTATAAATTATAAAGCTATAAAATTATAAAATGATGAAATGATAAAATCATGAAGTTATAAAATTATAAAATTATAAAGCTGTACAGCTATAAACTGTACAACTATACAACTATACAACTATACAACTATACAACTATGCAACTATACAACTATACAACTATACAACTAAACAACTATACAACTATACAACTATACAACTATACAACTAAAAAACTAAAAAACTAAAAAACTAAAAAACTAAAAAACTAAAAAACTAAAAAACTAAAAAACTAAAAAACTCAAAAACTAAAAAACTCAAAAACTATAAAACTATTCAATCATGTACAATTGTAGACAGTAGCACTTTGGACTTTAAAATATGAAGATGATCCTCTAGAAAACGTATGAAAATAGCCAAAAGGGCAAAATACATGCACATCTATATGTTTTGAAATGCAAAGAGCAATCTTGGGTTAAATGCAGATTCAAGAGAATATAGCAAGGAAATGTTGTTCCTCCAGTATTACTTCAGTAAAGCAAAGAATCCGTCGGATTTGTCGAGTTCTTCGGCAGTACTGAGGTAAATTTTGTACTAATTTCCAGTAACACTTGACCAGATTAAAGAGATCGTAAAAGACCAAGACTGCAGGAGTAGCGTTTCCTGTCCATCACTATAAAATTAATATCCAAGATACCCAAATGTCTATGATCTCACTACATACTTGATTGGAATTAATAACCAGCAGCAATCATTAAAAGGCTTCACCTTATATTGTCAGAGGGGGTCATCATCAAAAGGCTTTACCTTATTTTTTTTTTGTTGCTTTCCTAATTAAGAGTGATTTAATGTCAAAAAACCTGCAGAGCAAGCAGTTCATATGGTCAACTCCAACACACTTCCAACTTTAAATCATTCTGTGATTTGGTTATAACCAAGATTCTTTGTCGCAGAAGCAACCAGAACGGCTTCCTAGAAATTAGCAACTTTGAATTAGCTAACAATACCACGGTATGAATTATCACCGGTCTGAGGGCATTTGCTCAACCGGGTTCAACAAACCGGGTCACTGTAGCTGGGTTCCTACTGGATCATCCGACAACCGACGATGCCAATAATTATTCATCCCAATGTCCAATGCAGATACAAACAGGACAAAACGTCTTTTTGGGAGTTCTGACGCTGTCACCTATTTAGGTACTGTACAGATTTTTGTCTTCTTTCTTTGGAAAGTTCAAAATACTGTGCCTTCGTGGGTCTCTTTGTCAAATTGGAATTTATGTATATAGTTCGTTTAAAATCCGTCTGAAATGGATTTCTTTTCTTTCGCTCACTGGTGCGTGTCGATAAGACGGTGACATTAATCTTTTTCTAGATAAATAATACAAGCAAGAAACAACCCTTTCAACCTCTGGTGAAAAAATCTATACTGATGAATATTCCAATCCAGCCCATCCGTCGCGAGAGCATTGCCCATAGTCAGGGAATGGGAGGAGTCTCTTGGGGAAGTTATGGCATCAACAGTTGGCTTAAAGATGAAATGTTTCATCCTACCCAACAGCATGCCTCAGCGTCTAGCACTGTCAATAGCAATGTCCACTGTAGCTCCTACTACTCAAATCTCGAAGCTGGCTTCTGCAAAGATTACTTTTGCTGCGGACTTAATTTAAAAGACTTGCACGATCTCTTGAGACATTATGAAGATATGCACATTGTTGCTTCTCCTCCTACTGGATTGGTCCAAAATCGAAACTGGATTGCTAATGGAAGTGTTTCTACTAACGAGGTTTTCATCCAATCCAGTAACAGCAATAATGACAGAAACAATAGCATCCACAATGATAATAATAATAATCTCAACCACATTAATGACCTTAACGACGACACAAATAATGATAGCATAGAAGATGATATGGATATAGACATGGACGATGACGAACCTGAAGAAACCTGCATCGATGATCCTGCTAAACACCTCTATGTGGCCGAGCAAGATGAACTCAATAAGCCTTTCAAATGTCCCGTTATTGGTTGCGACAAAACTTACAAAAATCAAAACGGCCTGAAATATCACAGAACCCACGGTCATCAAAATCAAACCCTCCATCTCAACAGCGATGGTACTTATAGCGTCATTGATCCTCTATCAAACCAACCTTGCATCGAGTTTGAAAACGAAAAAGATAAACCTTACAGGTGTGAAGTTTGTGGTAAAAGGTACAAAAATTTGAATGGTCTGAAATATCACAGAAGTCATTCAACTCATTAGCTTATAGAATAATACATATGCATTTCTGTTATTTAAAACATCCTCTCTAGAAATGTCCCTTCTAACATGGGTATCATCAAACATCTTCCAACTGTTATTACTCTCAACATACGCTGTATAATGCCCTCCTATGAGTACACCAAAATGATTGGTGATGCCATATAACTTATACTTAGCCTTGCTCAGTCCAAAGGGTGCTAGGTCAAGTACATTATCATATCTCACTAGTGTATTTAGTTTCTGTCCAGTGTTTTTGAATCTTTTCAAGTGAACAATAAGATATTTTGGCATGACCTCACTTAAATATATCTTTTTTTGTGATCTTCTAAATTCATTGCATTTTGGGCATTTCCATGAGTTTTCTCCCTGTAGTACTTCAGTTCCAGTAAAAAGTTTGAAGCAGTCTTCTATTCTGACATCTTGTTTATCTAAAATCGGCAAACTCAAACTGGAAAATGAATTGCAAGTAGTAGACCGGAATTCGCATGTCATACATTGCAATATTGAAAGATATTGTCCTTGTAATAACGAAACCAAGGGCGAGTTGTTGTTATACAAGTATCGATTCCACTCAATTCGAGAAATTTCACCTACACTTTTGCGTTCCCTCTGCTTTTCCTCTTCTCTAGATAAATCTGGAAGTTTTGGCATATTTCCATTGGCATTTAATTCTTCATGCAGCCCAGCCAACAGAAAGTTAAGAAACTCTTCACAGTCTTGTTGCTCGTTGTATTTAAACGAAGGATTTATTTGACCACAAACTTCTTTCAACTCTTTTGGTCTAATGTAACTCCCTGCTGGAGTTTCAGCCATTTGTTTCATTAGTCGTGCAAATGATTGAACCAACACCCCTTTGTATCCTAATCTACTATCTCGTTGAATTTTGTATGACTTGTTGATGAAAATATCTCGTAGCTTTAATGTTCCCACCAAACACTGAATAATGCAGTTCATGTAACAAGTGTTTCCCAAATTATCCAGCCCTGTTAGAACTACATCACTCTGCGACCCAACTGGAATGGAATAGTTGAAAGCAGGCGATATACTGGTAGGGCGTTGAGGGTTTTGAGGTGAAGTTAATTTATATTCTGGAGAAGTACCGTAATTAGGGTTCCGAAAGTATTCAGTTGGATCCCTTGAGTAGTTTGCGTCTGTGATATCGATAGGCGTACTTTTAGTTAAAGTAGTGCTATTTCTTTTAGATTTCCATACACTATAAGACCCCATTTTTTCTTCCCATGCTCTTAAACCTCCAGCCATTAGCCGAGGTCTTTCCTTCAAAGGTCGCAAAAATGCGTTTGTGAAAATGCAATGTATCAAGATTTTCATGTAACTAGTTGTCACAGTTGATTGATCGTCGTAATATATCACAAAGTCGAACTCTTTTCGTCTATTAAAAAGAGCTTGTTCAGTTAACGGGTTCACTCTGAGCAATGATTCTAGCTCAATTTCACTTTTAGGTTGTTTCGAGAGTAGCAAGTTGGGTTCAATACACACTACATTGTTAGATGGAAATCGGCCTTGAAGAAATGAGCTCCGTGGTCTTAAATCGATAAACAAAATGGAATCCTTTCTATCTTTCATATGCCTGTCGATCATATCGACGTCGAATAGAGCTTCTGTAGGTATCTTCAGGGACCTTGGTACAGTTTCTGGTTCAGAAATAGTCATTAGCTTTTCTTCTAATACTTGTATGCCAGCATTTTCATAAAAGTTGACCAATTCCTGAAACAGCTTTCCTAAAGAACTGTTTTTATTATCATAAATGCTAGTGGAATAATCAGTTTGTCCTGGAATGACTTGCATAGTGACATGTAGACCACGTTGATAGCTAAGGTAAGCTTTCTCATATTCATTTTTGGCCAGATAAGTTTTGTATTCCTCAGCGTAGTCAAATGCAAGAGTGATATAATGTCGTATACTAGAGCATGATTTCACAACTTCCAGCGCTTTTCTTTGAAGATATACTAGTTTACTCTTGTCTCTTCGAGTCTCTCGACTGGAGGACTGGTTCGATGCGGCAGATACTGATGATGGAAGCACAGGAAGCGGTTTGTTTGTGTTATTAGCTAGTTGCCGTAAATGAGCTACTGACGGTGCTTGATGTCTCGCTTTGTTGATAAGTAGAGGGTTCGCCATGGTTTCCAAGCGAAAATAACTGTTATCAAGTGTATCTTATCTCCGTAAAACAACCCCACTTAATAGAATAGAAACCAAATTTGAAAGCTGTAGCTCTTGTATAGTACTGGCAACGGTATGTTGAAGAGCTCTTCTAAGTGACAATGTTGATACTGTTGTAAAGGAAGAGAGATGGACTAGATACCAAAAGAAGCGAGCAAAAGAAAGTAGTCTAAAGAGCAATAATACGCTTGCCACCATTTGATCACTAATTTCCAAGGGTTTGGGTTTACACTACATCGACACGCAAACAAACACGATTGTAAAACACCGCACGTTGTTACCAGCGCAAATTTGAAATGGCAGTCTCCAGGAGTAGCTTGGATCACCAAAGATTGTTTTATTCTTTAGCAAGTTTGTATGGTTGGTACTACTTTTTGACCTACTCTCTGGCGCATTAAAATAAGTTGTAGATCTAGGAAGACTATAATCAAAATTCTAACTATATTTTGATTGAAATTCGTGAAAATCGCAGGAAACAATAAAATTAACTTAATTGGATGTAGAGAATAATTAGAAAATATTCAAATTAATTTAGTGAGCCTGTATATTTTTTAAAAATATTCAAATAAAATCAGTGAGCCCATATATTATTTAGAAAAATTCAAATTAAATTAGTGAGCCTATATGTCATATAGAAGAAGAAAATAATATATACTTATAACCAAATTTGTTATGAAATTTTGACCTTTTTAATGATCTAGTAAAAAATTACTAGCGTTCTCAACATTGTATTCATACTTTTCCAGTGCATTCAAAGCCTTGACCCTATCAAATCCCATAAGAATGAGTTGCTCAAGAGCCTGAGAGTGGGGTGTAAGTGTACCAGCATGTCCGTCAGTTGCTGGCTCGGCATCGATAATTAAACTGGAGTTTTGGTTACCAAATGTATCGTAAGAAGGTAGAGAAGCAGGTGTAAACGCAGCATTATTGTCTCGCTGGGAAGATTGAGCTGCTGGAACCGATGATGAACCAAAAGCATCATTAATGCTTTCCTGAGTGGCAGTGCCTTGGTTTTGAGGAGAGCCAAATCCTGCAAATAAAGAATCCCATTCTTCATTGGAAACAGGGACTCCAGTAGATTCAGTTGATTGGTACTGAGCAGAGTCGGAAGCTGCCTTAGGTACAACTGAGCCAAAAGGATTATTTTCAAATGTATTATTGGACACTGCAGAGCGAGATTGGGGGCCAAAGCTGAAATCAGCTTCATCATCTCTTTCTTCGCTTGCCTCGGTTAATCCATCAAATGCAGCATCAAATGGATCAGCGTCAGTACTCTTAGCAGAGGGAATAAACGCGGAAGGAATTGAGGCAAATCCAGGAGTAGGTGATAGCGCATTGGTCGCTGAATCAACAAAGTTGAATGAGCTGTCCAGAGGGACTTGACTACGAGAAGAAACTGGTTGTGGGGCTTGGATTGAAGCTAATTCTTGGGTTGATTCTGCTTCTGAAGTTATAGACACGATAGACTCAGCGTTACCAGGAATAGAAGTTTCAACAAATTGAGGAGTGTATGAAGAAATCGGAGTGTTCGTGTAAGAATGAGGATTGGATTCAGCAGACATGAAATCGTCGGTTTTGATAGACATCTCTTTGGACAAAGGAACTGAAGAAGAAAATTCTTGGGATTCACTGCCAGTTGGCTCAGAAAGCTCTCTCATGACAGATTGTTCAACTCTATCATGACTAGGGACATCAGAAGGCCATGACGCTTGTCCAGATCCTAACGAAGCAAAATTGTCTTCAAACTCTTTTCTGGCATCAGAAGATTCACCTTGAACCGCAGATGTAGGTGGAAGGTGATCTTCAATTGAAAAAACTGGTGATGTTTTATCAATTGGGATGGAACTAAGATCTTCTGTAACTTCAGCATGACTTTCATTGATTTCAGAAACAATTGTTCTTGACACGGCAGAATTCTCCGCAGCCAAAACACTCACGGCACAATTTGTTGCTCCTAGACTAGCTAAATCTACACCCGAGCCCTGAACAGAAATGGTGGAAGAAGAGTGATTGGCTACTGGTGTTGAATGGCCTAATCCTGTAGGCTCAGTTGTGGGAACTAGAGATGGTTCCGCTGTAGACATCAATGGAAATGCAGTAGAAAAATCCATATTTTCATCCTGAATTGTAGAAAACTGATTACTTGTGTAAGTTTCGCCAGTAGTTGAAGGAGCCATTGCTTCAGAATTTTCACCAACAACTGATTCGCTGATTGTGGGCACCTTTTCCATAGGGATGCTTTCACTAGGAGGATCAATAATACTAGCTTCAGAGAGTGTCAAATCTACCTTAGAAGACACAGCAGTCTCATCATTATAAGTAGGATCTATATGTGCAGAGTTATGTTCAGAGCCAATAGCCGCTCGAGAAGCAGAGGCCTCTTCTTCTACTGCATCAGAATAATCTGATTCAGCATCATAGAAATCGCCACCAGAAGTGCGAACTGACTGGTTTCTATCTACATTTGAAGATTCATAGAGACCATCGGCTGAATTCAATTTAACTGGAAGAGAGCGTTCGGGTAACGATCCAGGAATGAAAACTTGTGATTCAACTGGGCTTTCTGACCTTTTGGAAGGAGATTCAGCAATATATGCAGCTACCTCAGGTGACAATTCTTCTATAGATTGAGAATCAATCTTTTCAATAATTTCGTAAGACTCTGCACCAGAAGAAGGATCATCTTGAGAGATAGAGGGATGTAGTTTATCTCCAGTAGTATCTATAACTTTGTCAGAGGTAATTGTGGACTTTTCTTGATCAAATGGTGCTTCAGTAATGAATGCAGGCTCATTTTCTTCATTGACATCTTTTGAAGACTCTACATTTAGTGTTGAATCATCAATTTCAGTTTTGTGAAATTTGCTAATTGTGAGCGCGTCCAAAGGTCCTGCTGTATCAGAATTATCTAAAGAAACAGCAGATAGAATTTTTGATCCAGCAAGTCCAATACCAGCTCCAACAGCAGCTCCAACGATAGCCCCTTTACCTGTTCCAGAGGAATTGTTAACATTTGTCATTCCTACTGCCTTGGATGTGCCGGCATTATTTTCAGAAGGTAACTTTCTAAACACGGGTGAAATATTCGAAACTGAAGTATTGAAAGTCTCCATAGGTTCTGGTTTAATACTGGAAACTTCTTTAGTTTTGTTTTCAATTTTTGTAATTTCAGTCTTTTCCAACAGAGTAGCATCGTGAAGTTTAGCGAGACGAGCAGATTCCTTAGATTTTTCCTCAGTCAAAGTTTCTAGCTTTTTGGTCAAGCTCTCCTTCTCAAGCTTCAATTTTTCCACTCCAGCAACAAGGGATTCAGATTTAGTTTTCAAGTCCGCTACTTCAGATTCAGAGGATGTTAGTTTGGTTTTCAACTCGGAAACTTCTTTTTCAAGAGCGTCATGTCCTATAGTGTGTTGGGTCACTTGAGAAGTAATCAACTTGATTTCTTCGCTCAAAGGATTGATTTTTTCCAAAATTTGAGTCTTTTCATTTTCTAGAGTAGTTAACTGGAGTTTTCTGGATTCCAAAAGACTTTGTTGTTGTCTTAAATTATTTCCAGTTGTCTCAAAACTCGTTTTAAGTGTCTCCAATTCAAGGGTAAGAGATTCTACCTTCTCCTTCAACTCTAAGTTTTCTTTTTGATCATTAGAAACTTGATTAGAAACTTCAAGAATTTGAGATTTGACTGTTTCGTGTGAATTCTGCAACTCAGTGTAATTTCCTGAAAGAGTATCAAATTCAAGTTGAGAAGATTGAAGTTGTTTTTTTGAATCATTTAAATTTTTGACATCAACTTCGTATTGGCCTTGCACTTCTGTGAATTTAGCTTGTAGCGTGTTTTTCAAAGCAGATATTCTCTTGAACTCTGACTCAATGAACTCTGCTTTTTCTTTCATTTCATTAGAGCTAGTAGAAATAGCAGTGATATTTTTATTCAAGTCTGCGTTTTCTGCCGAAACTGTGTTGACTTTGTTTTGAAACTCGGCAATATTTTGAAGAGCTGGCTGACGCTCTGCAACTGGAGCTGTGCCTCCGGTAGCAGCCAATGCAGCACCTGTTGTGGAAACAGGACGGGAAACTGGAACAACAGGTGCAGACATTGGAGCCGGAGTAAAATTAGCACTCTGTTGTTGATAACGTTGAGAGCCAATGGGAGCAGATGAAGAAGGAGAAGCAACTTGTCTTGACAGCGGAGGAGTTGACAGACGACGAGCAGCCACTGGAGGCGAGTTTATACGCATCACAGGAGGAGTAGAAAGTCGATGAGAAGGAGGAGCAACAGAGTTTTGATAGAGTGGAGCAGAAGCAGTTTGGCTAGTTACTTGATCAGTAGCATCTTTCAATATTGATTGTCCAAAATTGGAAGTGGGTGAAAATCCAGATCTACTAGTAGGAGATTCCAAAGTCTTATCAGTAATATTTTCAGCCTTAACTGGAGCCGAGAAAGAGGTTCCCAAAGACATGAGATCATTCAATGAACCGCCTAATTGATACTTTGACACTGGAGACGAAACATTTGATACAGGTTGTTGAACTTGAGGACTAGAGACCTGAGAGGGTCCCGAAAGGATAGACTGAGGCAAATTGAACGGTAAAGGTCTTCCTTGCAGTTTTTGCTGAACAAGATACATGGCTATAGCAAATTCAGTTTTACTGAACTCACCAGATCCGTGAAGGTCAGCTAAATCCCAAACTTGTGCCAAAACATCTTCAGACAAGTTTGAAGTCATTAGAAAGGGAACAACTTCAGCAGCGCCGATTGAGCCAGTACGGGATTTGTCCAAGTTATCAAAGAGAGCATCAAATTTAGCGCGATCTTGATCTGAGATAGTCCATTCAGTGGATTGTGCTTGCGGTGGTTGAGAGAGGTTGGAAATTTGTCGAGTCGAAGGCGACGAGACTGTTTGTGAGGAAGTAGGTTGTGGAACTTGCGAATATCTATTTGAATTATTTGACGAAATGCTAGCTGACCGAGAAACTGAACCATAAGATTCCAACAGACTAGGAGGTACTTCTGTGGGAAGTACACGAAGGGATCTATTGGTAATTGATCTAATAAGGTGCAAAGCAAGAATGAATTCTTTCAGTTCTAGTGATCCTCGACGTTGACTATCAACCAGGTTCCAAATTTGAATAAGAGTTTCATTTGGTAATTTGAACTTCATGAAGACGTCTCTAGCAATTGAGCCATCAATCAGTCCATTAGATGAACTTCTATTAAAAAGCTGTACATAATTAGATTTATCTTGAGCTGGAAGAGGAGGAATTTGAGATGAAGGAGACAAAGGTGGTTGTTGAGGTGGCTGTTGAGGTTGTTGCGCTGGTTGTTGAGGTTGTTGCGCTGGTTGTTGCTGTTGCTGTTGCTGTTGCAATGGCTGTTGCAATGGCTGTTGCAATGATTGCTGCAATGGCTGTTGCTGTTTCTGTTGCGCTGGTTGTTGAAATTGAAGAGTGTTAGGAAGAGCTACTCCTTCAAAACGAGGCAATGGACCAACTATAC
Source organism: Geotrichum albidum (assembly GCA_003707475.1). Taxonomy (NCBI): domain Eukaryota; kingdom Fungi; phylum Ascomycota; class Dipodascomycetes; order Dipodascales; family Dipodascaceae; genus Geotrichum; species Geotrichum albidum. Next base: position 225,104 of record PPJE01000005.1, read on the forward strand.
AATATTGTTAGTTGACTTTCAAAGTGCAAAAGCTTGTACATACGGATTTCACCCAAATTACTAGCCAAACGCTGGCCATTTTGAACATGTCCAATAACTCTGAGGGCAATTGAGAATCCTTGCTGGGTTAAATATCCATGATTTTCTGGGTCTGCCATTTGCCATATTTCACCAAGAATGACTGGCGACAATCCAGATTTCATAAAAAGCTGGCTAGCTAGTTCACCAGTAACGGTCTGAGAATTGTTTGGATCATACTGCTTAAACAACCGTCCAAAATAGATTTGCTCATCAGAGGATAAACGAATCCCAGGCGAGACTGTAAGAATTTTGTTAGCCAATTCCAAGGCTTGAGAATTTCGCGCAAATTGCTAAAACTTACCTGCTGAAGCACTCATATCAGGTATAAATAAGCTAAACGTCAATTATTTAACAGCAGAAAACAAGATAATTTATCTAGCAAAAGGTAGAATGCTATAGTAAGCTGGAAGATTAAAGGGAGCCAACTTTCAATTGATTTATTATGAGCAGAATACTGAGATGGCAAGTTAAAAGGGTTAAATCAGTAGAAATTAAGAGCTTAAATATTATTGTGGTCATGTGATATTACAATTAATCTAAACTGTACATTTTAAGCAAGTTTTCCTATTTTAGCGTTAAACTTGATTGGGATATTGCAAAGTTGATATAGGAAATGTTATTGGAATATATAGATTGTTTAGTTTTTAGTCGTTGAAGCTGGCATGTCGAGTTAGTTTATTTAAATGATTTTATATTTGATCAAGTTTGTGTTGATAGTAATTACTTGTACTGATTTTAGCTATTGTCAGATTTGTTTTCGAAGTATGGATTGTTTTTTAGACTGTATGAATTGTTTTTTAAACGGTATGGATTTATTGGATTGTTTTTTAAACTGTGTGAATTATTCTTTAAACTGTATAGATTCTATAGATTTTTTTTCAACTATATAAATTTTATAGATTATTCTTTAAACTGTATAGATTCTATAGATTTTTCTTTAAATTATATAAGTTTTATAAATTTTTCTTTAAACTGTATAGATTCTATAGATTATCCTTGAAACTATATAAATTTCATAGATTATTCTCTAAACTGTATAGATTCTATAGATTTTTCTTTAAACTGTATAGATTCTATAGATTATCCTTGAAACTATATAAATTTTATAGATTATTCTTTAAACTGTATAGATTATATAGATTATATAAATTGTTCTTCAAGTTATACAAATCAAATTGTTTTCTTTTTTATTGTTCAAACTGTTTGTAAATTAAATCTCCTATTAAACTCTTCGTGTTGATTATAAAAATGTTGAAAATGTTGAAAATTCCTACATTCAATATATTAAAAAAATTACATTTGTGCATTAACGATTCAAAAAGAACTAAATAAATACAATTGCAAAATCTATTGATTCTAATTTTTAAACATGATTTGCAAATAGTAGATTCTTCCATCTACATCCCAGTAATTCCATACCTTCTTTAAATCAACTTCCCTAGCAGCCTCCAATTTAAAACTGCACGTTTCATATGGCTCGGCCGCCACTAACAAATATTGAAATCGCGGATCTTGAGGCATGTCCACCTTTTGCTCGTATGCACTCATAAATCTGTACATTGGTTTAACATCCAAACCAATTTCAGGATACTCAATTTGAAACAGTAAACCAAAATTTCCACTACTTGAATCCCGAAGTTTTGTGATTTTGTACCCAGGTCGTCCAATTTTTACTATGTTTTTGCGAACTTGAACAAGAGGTGTTGCATTTGCACTCGACGCTGATGTAGATGGTCTATCAAGGGCCTCACGACGGGCCAAATTCATTTGATGCTTTCTACCTTGAGTATGCGAAAGATAAGATCCATCAGTAACATGAGAAGTCAAACACAGTTTGCACTCGAAAAATCCAAGATGATTTTTGAAAATATAAGGATCTTTATCAAGATTGATCGTCTCTAGAGCCAGTTGTCGTAATCGCTCCCGTCTATGCAAATTGGTTTCATTTGAACCTGCTAGACCACCTCCTATAATTAAAGAGTTAGAAAATGAATTCTATTAGATTGAATAACACTTACCTCCTTTCTTGGAACCAACACGATTTTGATAGTCCATTTTGTCGTCTTCTAGATGGACTTTATGCAGTTGTAGTAGGTAGAGGTAAAAGTTGTGTGAAATGGGAGTTCCTGAAAAGTACTAATAATGAAATGGTGAATTACAATTTTTCATTTCAGAAAATATATAAACAAAAAAAACTGAATCATATTGTTACATATTCCACAAATTATATCAAGTTACTCATATATACAAGTCTACTCAGCAGCCTTGGAACGCTTGACTGGAACAGATGAAGTGCTGGTAGAAGAACTTTTAGCAGAAGTCTCAACCTCTTTTACAATCTCCTTAGATGCAGGCTTCTTGGAAGCAGACTTCTTAGGAGCAGGCTGAGAACTAAACAAAGATTTGAAAAGGAAAAGAACGACACTCAAAACTCCAAAAGAAAGAGATGTGGCAACAAGGAAAGCAAGAACACAGCCAATGAAAATAACTGGCTCTTCACGTAAAAACTTGACGGGATCAGTATTGACATTGAACATGAAAGTCTTGTATAATTGAGTAACAAAGTCAACAGGATCATCTTTAAAGTGCTCGAGCATAGACTCGTACATCTTTTGTTGCTTAGCATTCTTAGACTCTTGAATCTTTGCGTCTTCAGCTTTTTGTTCAATTTGAAGCTTAGGAACAAACGTAGCGTTTCCAATAGCTTCAGCTTCTTCAACAGAGTGACCAACGTAAATATTGTCAAACAAAATTTCGTTTTGCATGGTCCAAATTTCAAACCCGAGACCTCCAATAGGCTCAAGATCAGAAGGAGTCTTGTCTTCATAGTACTCAGGATTAGCAATCTTTCGAGGAGACCATTCACCAATGTAATCAGGATTGGCAATTTTAGGTTGAACCCATTTGCCCTTGTACTTGGGGTTGGAAATCAAAGGTGCTTTCCATGGACCACATCCATGATCTTCACATTCAGGATTGGGAATATCAGGAGCAACAAACTCGCCATCCTCTTCTTCATCCCAATCTTCAGGGATTTCAGCTTCAGGATCAGGAATGTATTCTGGAGCATCAACATTCCAATCTTCAGGCTTGACAGCTTCAGGATCAGAAATTTTAAGAGGTTCAGACTCATCCCAATCTACGGGCTTTGTAGCTTGATCAGGATCAGGAATTGTAACATCATCAACCCAATCCTCAGGTTTTTCGTCTTCGAGATCATCAATCTCTTTAGGAGGATTGATGCTAGGAGACAAGGCATTTTCATCCAAAAGACTGCCGGCGCGCACGACCTTACCGTTGATGCGGACTTCAAAGTCTTGATCCTCCTTTACAATCAAAGTGTACAGATTAGATGACTTATTAAGACGAGCAGGTGCAGGATTCTTAAGGTGCTTTTCTTCGTATTCTCCAGTAATGGGGTTCTTGCGACGAATGATAAAATGGACTTTATTAGTAGAACCACACTTATCAGGGCCAAACATGACTTGGTAAGGAGAGTCGTTTGAGAACTCTTCAGTGCGTAGCGAATTAGTCTCTGACAACAGCTTAATGTAGGCACCTCCACATTCCAAAGAGTTTTGTAACTTTACTTCATATTGAACGACTAATGTTTTGCCAGTGTTATCTAAAGGTTGTTCGAAAACAGTTGAAATAGCATGGTGAGCAGCAGGACTCTTCAGTACTAAACCTTTATCACCGTTGAATCCGGGGAATACAGAGGGTTCTTCAATTTTCCACTGGCCTACGTAGGAAAATTCGCCATCAGTACCAGCCTTGACAGCGTTTGAGGCCTTCCATCTTGAAGCAGTTTCGTCTACGAATTGTTCAAAGAAAACAGCATCTTTAGCATTGTATGGCTGAATTTGTTAGTAGTCCAATTGACTAATTTTTATCAACTTACAGTAAAGTCAGGACGGTCAATTGAAGCGTCAGCTTCAGCAGCAGCCATATGAGCTAACAGAGCATTAACAGCCAAAATTGAAAAACGCATATTGATTTTGTTTATGGTGAAGTGGTTTGTGGATGAAGTTAAAAGGAGAAATGCACGTCAATAAATATCATGGAATTCTTACGAATTGGCTCTAATTCCAAAGAAGGATTTGGAAATTTCCACAAAAAAAACTGCCAGCCTGTCATGATAGTATTTCTGGTTTTATCACGTGGAGAAATGGTTAAGAAAGCCGTCTAAAAGAGTAAAGTTTCATTTCTTCGTTTAAAAATGGTGATGTACTAGTTTGAATTGAGGAATAATTTATAAAAAAAAATAGTAGACAACAACCACATGTGTAATTATTGACAAAAACATGCCGTTGCCCAGAATCGAACTGAGGTTTCTTCGGCCACAACGAAGTGTACTAACCACTATACTACAACGGCTTCATTAAAAATAATTATTTTGAAGTTTACATATACTGAATATTTAAGTCTGTTTTTTTGTTTCAAGTCTTAAGTTTTAAATTTTATAAAAATTGTACTAGTTTTAAAATGTATTATAACTATTCAAGTCTTAATTTTTAAGTTTTAAGTGCAAATTTGTGTTTATTTTTCTGAATTTCTCTCAAAATATTCAGCTTGAATTCCTTGAATCAAAACTTTAAAATGAATAATCTACTAAAACTGCAGCTTAGTTCTAGTTTTAATTTTCAATGTAAACAAAGACGTGTATAATGTGAGAATAGCAGGTATATTAAAGTTATATCAGTTGAGAAAAACAGCAGATCACTTTATCTTCCAACAGTCATTTTGGACAAAAGTGAAAAATTCAATAAAACCTGTGTCACTCAACATTATCAAGTATTCTACCATTTAGCAAATATCAGTCTTAAAAAAATGGACGAATCCGGAGTTGAACCGGAGACCTTTCGCATGCTAAGCGAACGTGATAGCCAACTACACCATACGCCCTAAATATAATAGATTTTAAGTAATTTAATACTGATATTATCTCAGCTCAAAGTGTTCCTAATTAGGAAATTTTTTCAATCAGGATTTTTTTTAAATGGGAAATTCTTACAATTATAGAAGTTGTACTTAAATAGTACGACTTCGTCAACCTATATAGTGAAAATTGTTAAATAAAACGATAAGTATTTGAATAGTTAAAATGAATCTATCTATCTATCTCTAAATTTTAAGCGTCGAGATTTTCAATAATTATAAAGGTTTGTACTCACAAATTCAACAATTAGCTTTCTTAAATTAATTTGTTATATTATAAACAATAATATCATATTCAGATGCCATTAGATAATTAACCAGTATCTGGTTACTATATGTTCTTCTATAACAAACATTCATTCACAGCCTGGCATCATGAAATAAATCTTTTTTTCGTGAAATTGTTTAAAAAGCTGTGGTTTGTGTTGAAAAAGATTTCAAGATATAATATGAAATGTAAACAGATACCAAAAAAATGTTTTTTAGAGTACACTATCCCATCTCAAATTCCTCTGAGCTCAGTTTTCATGAGAAAAAATTTTACAGTTGAATTTCAAGTATCAATACCAAAACTATTTCTTGAAATTAAATTTCATTCAGTTTACTATACAACAAAATTTAGAAAGATATAAATCGATTCATTCAAAATGAAAACGCTCATAGTTTTCTCACCTGTTATATAAAAAAACAAGTTAACCTTCAAAATTATATCTGCTTTAATACCTGCTATATCCATCTCTTTGATTATAAGAGCCACTGTCACCATAATTATTATTACCTCCATAAGTCTGACGACCATTTCCTGGATACTCATCATCATCACTGTCATTCTTATGTCTGTTGTTCTTTTTCTGGGGTTTATACCCATTATCATTATTCAAATCATAGTTAGTTCTGTTTCCGGAATAATCGTTATCTCCAGATTTGTTATCATCATATCTGCTATATGATTGTTTACCAGAATATCTTTCATCTTCACGATTATTTTTCTTGTTTTGATTATGAGAATTTGAATCGTAGCGGCCACCAGAAGAGTGCTTTTTGTCATCATCACTGTCATATCTGTTACTTGAAGATTTTTCATTGTGTCTACCAGAGGTATATTTTTTTTCATCATCACTGTCACGATCGTATCTGTTGCTAGATGCCTTTTCTTGACGATGCCCAGATGAATATTTGTTATCGTCATCATCGCGATCATAGCGACTTCCAGAAGTCTTATCTTGACGGCGCCCAGATGAATATTTGTTATCGTCATCATCGCGATCATAGCGACTTCCAGAAGTCTTATCTTGACGGCGCCCAGATGAATATTTGTTATCGTCATTATTATCATCGCGATCATAGCGATTCCCAGAAGTCTTTTCTTGACGGCGCCCAGAGGAGTATTTGTTATCGTCATCATTACGATCATAACGATTCCCAGTCTTTTCTTGACGTCCTGTAGATGAGTATCTGTTGTTGTCATCATTGGAATCATCATTACGGCCATACTTGCTAGATGAATTGCCATAACTGTTGTAAGAATTGTTTTCTGAAAAAACTTTTGACGGCTTGTTCTCTTGACGTCCAGAATCGTTGTCATATCTACTCGCTGAACTGTTGTAATCATTGTCGTAATTTGCTGAGTTTCCGTATCCACTGGATCCTCCGTCGTATCGATTAGAATTAGAGCCAGGTCTGCTATATGAGGTGTTTCCTGCGTTTGAAGAAGGCCTGTGATTTGAATTATTTCCACTATTGTAGAAACTGTTTTCAGTATTAAATCCAGGTCTTCCATAACTACTGTTACCACCAGACATTTGAGAAGTAGATTGTCCAAGATTCATATTATTGAAGTTTGATGATAATCCTGCATCAGACTGAGGAAGCTTGAATCCCATATCATGGCCACAACCATCACTGTGTTCATGGCCTGAAGTGTTACCAGCAGCATTACCTTTCTTTGTCAAATTCATACCATTTCTAACACCATCAGCTGTAAGGCCTCGCAAAACGGCGTCTTTGTTTGGAACACTGCTAATCCAATCTTCAACAGTTTTCTTCATAACATGTTGAAGAGAAGTAGAGGCATTATTAGGATGATGGAAAACTTCTAAAGCTTTGTTAACAACATCCCTGGTATTAATACCTTCATCATCCCAAGCCTTAACAACCATGGGAACAATTTGAGACAATATCTCAATTGCAATTTTACCAGCAGGCTCATTCAATCTATTTGAAAAATGGTCTTTAGAAAGCTGGGAATGGGTAGGATTATCATAGTTAGGATCATTCCAAACACGAAACTGTTCGTCATCTTTCACAACCATCTCAGTACCAGAGTGTAATCCATTAACCAAATCATTAATAATGGGAGCAATAACGGGTTGAATAACACCCATAACAAAAAGTGTGAGAGAATCAGAAATCAGTTCTTTAAGACTAGATAACAGAGGAATAGTATCAATGATTTTTTCAATCTTCTTCATCACACGATCACGGAACTGAAATAGAGGATAGATTTTAGCAATTAGCTCATCTGGATCATTAGTAGTGCCAGTACAAGAGTTTTGCAAAAAGTCAATTTCTTCACTGATACTGTTGTAACTTCTGTCTTGATTGTAACTAGAACTTGCTCCAAGACTTCTAGAAGTGCTTCCTGTTGGAGTAGGCTGGTCACCTGCAGTAAAATCAACAGCAGAAACCTTTTCAAAAAGAGCTTTCAAAGCTTCAGCAGAAGTTTGAGGACTTCCGGTATTGTTAAGTTGCTCTTGAATTTCGCCCAATTCAATTTGTGAAAGAGAGTCTTGAGCACCTCCCATCAAAGAGTGAATAAAATCCATACCACCAAAAGTACCAGTAACAATAGGATATACGCTTTGGCCTCTCAAATTGATTTTACAATTACTGCCGACATGAGGAAAAATGTCATTGTAGCCCAAAGAAATTAAAACTAGTTCACAATAATTACTGTGAGCAGAGAAATCTTCTAAAGTATGAAGGGCTTGACCCAGTAATCGTAGTGCTTCATACTCATCCAATTCGGAGCCTCCGCGAGCACGAGCAGAACGACCTTTCTCGATACATTTTTCAAGAGATTCACGCACATACTTGGAGGAAGTTGGCCAGCCACCATTTTCGTTGCAGATGTAATTCTTCATACCAGAGTTGGAGTCAATTTCCAGTTCCCTGTCATCAACAGGGCCTCTGAGTCTTTTGTCATACGTTCTAGCATCCTGTCCCTCTGCATAGCCTTTGGGATTGTCAATATGTTCTTCAGCTCTGTAAACACCTAGCTTTTCTGAAGTCACTTCAAATTCTTCAGTAGCATATCCAAATTCAGTAAAAGCCATAACCCAAAGGATAATTCGAATGAGATCAGGACTAATGTTTTTACTTAGAGTTCCAACATCGATTGCTTGAGAGTAATCTCGAAGCCAGTTACCAAAGTAAACACGCTTAATAGCCAAATTGTCAAACTTTTTACCTCCCGTGAGTTTCGAAAAGAATGATCCTGAGGCCATAGCAAGAGCAGCAAGAGTGTCTTCAATGTCACCATGTCTAAAATTGCTGCCTTCTACAGCGGCCAAAGAAGGAATGTTACCAGCACCAAACGCGGCGGCACCTTGTGGCATCAAAACGATAGCCACCACTAGGACCAAAAAAACAGTACTGTAGTTTGTTAATAAGCTCATTTCCAATTTTTAAGACACTTATTGATATTTTGAGTGAGAGAGAAAAGAATGGGAAGAGGAAAGAATTCAGAATGAGAAAAGGTGGCAATGCGATTTGGTTGATGGAGTTCGCGAATACGTAAATGTGAAACTATGTTGGAAAATAGGCTTTCAGCGACAATATGAGCTCCAATAGCTATTATCAAGTAGATGAGAGACAAGTTGAATCAAGCACGATTCCAGTTTTGCATCATCAATTAGCTTTGCTCAGTCGAAAGCTTTTTGTTCGTTGTGTTCTTTTAAAGAAAAGTTTTTAAGGAATAAGTAGATCATGAAAAAAAATTAAGCTTGCTATAGGCGACTCAGCTAGCTTGTCAGATGCTTAAGACGTTTGATCTTACGCTATAAATATGTTCTACAATATTATTCTTTACTATAGACAGCTCACTATTGGATAATTGCTCTTGCTTCTCTTACAGTTTCTTCATATGAACCTTTTGCATTCAGCCTCTTCTTGGGCAACCAACCATTCCATGAACTTGAAGATTATTTTTTAAGCAACGTTTGAAGCACACTGAATTGAAGCACAAGTACACTGCGTAGAATCCTGGTAAACACCAAGAAACATGGAGTTTTAATTGACTTGCTCTATGTTTACATATTAACTTGCTTTACATTTTTATACATTGACTTGCTTTCCTTTTTCATAGAAGCACTATTATCTTCATGTCAAAGTAGTTTTCAGTAAAGTAAGTTTCAGCTGCTAACTGTGCTAGGAAACCGTTGTATGAGCACTGATTTTGATGGGCAGCTAAAAGTGCTAAGGCGTATGCCAACATGACGATTAGGAACCACGCTCAAAAACACTGATTGAAGGACAATTATATGATTTACTTAAAATAGGAAGTGATCCTAGAAATGGAAATTTGTGGGCTGGATTTCCTATTTGTTTGATTCTTCAGAAATCTGTATTCGTGAATTGAATTAGGTCAATAGAATTAAGATGACATATAAAATGTGTTTTTTTTGTAATAGTTAGTTTTTCCAATATATGATTGCTAACTTATCATCTCATGTTTAATAACAATCCATAATACCAATCTACTTGTAAATTCATCGAAATATATTCGATACAAATCATTGGGCTAATTGAAAATGTTTTCTGTGTCAGTAAACCAAGTAGACAAAGTGATGATGCTAACATTTAGAATCTGGACTATCAAGTGAAAAATGTGATCAAATAGATTCTTCCTGAGACCAGCAATCAGGAACCATTAACACATATCGTTCCATTGCTTCCCTAAATCGAAATTTGTACTGTCTAGGTGATACAACTGTTGGCTCTTTTACACCTCCACCTACTAAACTTCGTTCCTTTACCCAACTCTCAAGTTTTTTATCCCAAGTAAACGTACGAATAAAGTCTATTATACCGACAACAAGTTCATGACGTTCAGGGTCAATAGCAATGACTAGAGAATAATCCATAACGTTCATTTTTGAAAGGAAAAGTGTGTCATTCCAAACCGATTGACTAAGAAGACGCTTTGAATATCCCCGAACAAAAAGAGGTGAGCCATAAATAAACTCCACCATATTCTCATCCAACAACACTTCATTCTCTCGCCCCGTTTGTTCGACATGTCGATTTCTCATAGAACCCTTCAAATCAAAAATTCTCGAAGTTTTACGATTGTAAAATAGATTTTCCATAACGAGAACATCCATTTTCAAACTTTTGTTAGTTGCTGGGTTTCGGATTTGGATTTGATAAAATCCAAAAATTTTTGACAAAACAGTTGGTAAATTGTGGAAAAATGCTTCAGCCATGAATTTGAAATACGAAGGAGCAAACTTCAAGAAAGCATCTAGCTCTGCTGGAGATAATTGCTTGATCACTAGTCGGTCATCTAGTGTTTTCAAAAATGCAGAACCTGATTTTCCTCCAGACGAATCCCATTTCACGCATCTAGATAAAGATTGAATATACGCTTCATCACAATGGCATTGTCTTCTCAAAGCATCAAACTGTTCAGCAAAAAATATTTTGCAACCAAACTTAGCAGTTCCTTCTTGAAATTGGTATTTTAAATGGGTTCCCGTAACTTTCATTAAATGGCTCTCTAATTCAAAATTAGAATCAACCTCAATATTGTCTTTATCAGGTGTGTATCTCAAATTTCTGAGTTTTTCGAGGTAATGAAACGAAGACATACTGAATGCAATTACTGAACTTGGCTCGTCTTCTCTCATCACCACATCACTATCAACAAATATATGTTCAGAAGGAGAAATGGGATACTCTAAAGGCTTCCAACCCGTGGCAGATCTATCAGCCCAGAAACTCGCCAGTGATTGCAATAAGCTTTGCCTTTCGGTTTGTTGAATCCCTTCCTTAATTGGCGTAGATGCTGGCAGCTGACTAGCATTGGACTCAGTTCGAGAAAGTGGAGGAGGATCAATGTCTTGATCTTTGACAATATCAGTCTGACCTTCTTTACCAATTAATTTGGGAATTTTGTCGGTTGGCCCAACAAACTTTCCAATTTGGTCCATAACAGGAGAACTTCGAGTAGAAATATCTCGAACACCTTGAGGATCTCGAATCTCTCGAATATCTTGATTATCTTGAATGTCTTGATTATCTTGAATATCTTGAATATCTTGATTATCTTGAATATCTTGAATATCTTGAATATCTTGAATATCTTGAATATCTTGAATATCTTGAATATCTTGATTATCTTGAATATCTTGAATATCTTGATTATCTTGAATATCTTGAATATCTTGAATACCCCGGAGATCTTGAAGATTCTTGGATAAGGTGTGCTTATTTGATTTGACAGTTTTTCCTTTCCTTTCTTTCGGTCTTGTTTCAAGTTCATTTTCATCCTCCGATGATTCAGGTTCAACAAAAGCATCAGTCACGGTTTCAAAAATCTCTACAATTGGTTTGGAATGTGCAGCGGGTGTTGCTCGAGGCATTGAAGCTCGCATTTTGAGTTCTCTCGCTCTCTCCTTAGCAAAATCTTTTGATAGTTGTTCAAAATGACTTGTCATTAAAGACACAGCTCCTCTTTGATTAGTGGTACCGAACTTTCCGTATTTAAGATGGTGCTCAAGTTCTCTATGACCAGTTTTTTGTCTTGTGAGAGGTGGAAGTTTACTAGAACCCGGAATTTTCCAACGAGGAAGAGTGACGGCAGTTTCTTCACTCGCTTTGAATTGAGATAATTTAGCTCTAGCCTTCTCCAATGATGTCCCTTTGTCTGGGCTACCACTCATCATTCTGAAATCCATAACTGGTGATTTTAATGGAGGTGGCATAGTGAGCCTGTTTTTAACAGGTGATTTTGGTCTAACAGGTTCACTACCTAACTCTTTTGTATCCTCATTGAACTTGGCTTCATTGAAAGCTTCAGAAAACGAAATATCAGATAAGTGAGACGCGTTTCGTTCATGTTTAAAGTCTTTGCTTGATTGAGCATCCACGGTAGCTTCAACTCGGGAAATCATACCTTGGACATTATTTGAATCACGTTTAGGACTAGAATCTCTGGTGCCTGGTCGAGTAGAGATAGGTGAAAGCCTCTCTTCAATATACGGAAGGTGATCGGGAGAATTCAATGAAGTGACTGAATACTTTGAAAACTGGTCAAATCCTTTCTGTTTTGGAGGATCGTAATCTTTGTTAGTTGTAAGAGAATATTCAGAATAAATGGATTCCATCATTCCAGAAGAAGACTCTGCAGGGAGAAGTGTAGTTTCAGAGTTTGATAACATGGAATGGGGAAGAACTCTAGATGTACTATTTTTCCTAGTTGATGTACAGGATTCGATCTGATCCGACTTTGTGTCTGTTTCGTCATCAGCCTTGGATCTTTCCAGATTTGAAGCAAGTGAAGACTTTCTTTGTTTCTCAGTAGTTTTCATTCTTCGAGAAGAGCTTTCCTCACTGGTTCCTATTTTTTCTTGTTCATTCATCGTAGTTGGTTTAACCAAAATTTGTTTCTCAGTAGGCAGAGACTGAGAAGTATTTTTTCTTTCTGTAGCATTTTGCTTGAGTTGATCCACAATAACACTATCTGAAGGACTTGCTGTTTGATCGCTGCACTGAGAATCACTTAGGCTTTTACTAACTTTTTCCTCTTCTTGTTTGGTTTCAATATATTCAGGTGGTTTTTTTTCGTCTTCTGGTACATCGCCATTGAGTTCAGTAGTTGGTCGGTCTGGTAATCTTTTTTCTTCAGTTTCTTGACTTTTTTCAAAAATTTTCTTCAAGTGTTGAGCAGTTATTCTTGTAATATCTTTTTCCGACGGGAAAAATTCCATTTCAAACTCGGAAAATTCTAAATCCCACCCAACGACAAACTCTTGGACCAGCCTTAGAATAGTGTTAAGTTCAAGGTAAGAAGTCGGCTCTGTGGAAATGTATTTATTATCAAGCTCGCCAACAAGATATATTTTTTCCTCATCGGCGCGTTTAAGCAACTCCACAACCCTTTGCTGGCATTCTTCCATTTTTTCAATAACAAGTCCATCAATCTTAACACTGTGAAGACGAGCTTCAACACTATCAAAGAAACGCGTAATTTGACCAAGAATTGTATGATACGTAGAGACCTTGTGCCTCATTTCACGATCAGGATCCCATTTAACTTGTTGAGATGGAACTGAAATTGTGTATAGGTTAATATTTTGATATTCAAATCTGACAACTAAATTATGCCAGCCAAAATATCGAATGTGGTGTTTAAACACATCGTGTGAACAAATCGTATTTTTCTTGATGCTAAGTTTGGTGCTCCAGTATGAAAGCTCAAGATATTTTCCAACAGAGTATTTCCAGGTTCCATCAGACATTGGTAAAATTGGTGTTGATGTATTACAGATTTGACAAGTGCTCCACATAAGGATAGAATCTTGCATGCCTGGTAATGTGCAAGGAAGATCACTAACTGTGACAATAATACTTCCATTTCCATGAGCATAATTTCTAGTATGCGCTTTCATAGTTTTACCACAGCCATCAGCACACTGAGCGTGAGATGTGATGCATACATTCTCAATAAACTGACCTAGGGTGACATCGGTTCTATCATAAAAAGTGATAGTGAGTAGATCAGGGCCTAGACAAGGAGTATCATTTTCTGTGCTAATAACTGTATAAAGAAGCATAATTTTTTGATGAGTGAAAGGTGTGAACATGTACGGGAAAACTGAAGATTCCCATTGCCTTCGTTGAACAGACCACAAATCAAACAATTCTTGGTATCGTTGCAAATATAAAGATTCTGCAGTTTTCTTAATGTAATTTTCACCAAATGCTTCCAAGATGTCCTTTAGTTGAATTTCAATTTTTTCAATTTCAGCATCTCGATCCATAGCCACAAGTTTATCTTCTGAGGCTCTGGCTAATCTAAGCAAGTAAGGATGTTCAAATTGAACAAAAGGGGAAGCTGATAATATTGAATCTGTCTCGTATTTTACTAAATCACTAGACCCATCACTATCAGGCTTGCCAATAAAAATTGGGCTACCTTGGGGTGGCTTGGAAGGAACCGAAATATATTGGTCTTGTAAGAATGCAGACTCCAGCTTTAAGTTAAACACCACGTAGACCATAAATTCTACCACATACTTGATATTTGCCAATTGATCCATATCTCCACCTCTGAGTACGATAGTACAGCCTAATGGCTTTGGAATTCCATAAAAATGAAGAAACTTTTTCGCAGTGTTGCCGTGTCGATAAGTTTTCATTTCAAACTTTACACATTCTCCTAAGCGAGTGTTTGCTGATAAAGTCTCATAGGTTGCGATTGTTGCTTGAGTATATCTTGCAAGTCGAGTTATCACACTAAGTTTAACATTGGAAACAACTGCAATCCCCATTTGATCCAGTCTCTTGACCATGGACCGACTGATAAATCCAGTACTCAAAATGATTTGTGGTTGCAGTTGCGCTACACGCTGAATAATTGTTTCTGATCTAGATGATTCTTGTTTTGCGATTTCGAAAAGTCGAGATACATGATGTCTAGGGTTTTCAAACAAGGCATTGGCAACTAGAATTTTTGGGTTCATGATAGATCTAGGCATAGTTTTCAGTGCAAGATTTTGTGAAAATACAATTCCATCAACATATTTTGAATGAAGTGGAGATCCTCCAGGAATTCTCTTGATTTTGACATAGTTTCGGATATCAATGTCATCACCACCTTTCACGTCAAGATCTATATTTGATGCGCACTCAAGAAGAGTCACAATAATAGCTTTGATCCATTTATTTAAATCAGCCTCAACACCAGAGTTTCTGAGAAACTGTTCAATGAAAGCTCTTGCATGATTGATACTAGCTTTGTTCAAATCAGAAGTAATTTTATGAGACATTGAAAAGCTCTTTTTCCTCTGAGCAATTCTCATTACACCTGATTTCCCTGGCTGATCAGTAGAGAGACTAGTTCCACTTCGATGGCGTCTGAAAGAATGTACAATTTCTTCGTCACCTTCATCAAGATCAGAAAAGTTTGAAATAGAAGGTGGTTTGACAGTCAATTGAATATCGGATTGAATTGGATCCACAATATCTATCGATTCGCTCGTATAATCATCAGCATCATCTTCATCAGATGAGTCTAACTTTTCTATAATCGTAAGGCAGTTTTGACAAACACGCATACGCCCTTTGTGATTGAATCTATCCCCTGCTATCAATAAAGTACAATCAGAACAAAAAATTTGACCGCAAATTCTACAATGATGTTTTCTACGAAAAGCTGAGAAACGTTAATAGATCAAGCGTTTGAGTCACAAAAGTACTTACTTGTAAACGTAGTTGAGCATCCAAAACATTCTGTAGCATTTTCGTCTTTCATCCAGAATTCTTTACCCAATCCACCAGATTTTAAGGGAGCAGGGCGTCTGTCAACTCTTGCAAGAAAGTAGTTTCGAGCAGTTGAAACTATACTTTCAGTATCACTGCTGCCATCTCTTTCTGTAGCTTCAGAACTATTAAATATCAACGATTCAATATCTTTTGGTCCTGATATAAGTCTGCTCTGTGAGGCTGGTCGGCCTCCTATCATACCTGACGGATATCTGTTTCGTAGCGTAGGTACGCGTGCAGTTTCTTCAATTCGAGGTCTATCAGCACTTTCAACACGCCGATTCTTGTAACCATCTGAACCATTAGACCTTTTGGACTTTGTTAAATAACCAGTAGTAGACATTCTGCTGGGACGAGTGAGTCCAGAACCTTCGTTTCCTTCATTACTGACAGGGAGAACTTGAGAGGCAACGGATTTGACCTTAGTAATGAGATTAGTGATTAGACTGGGATCCGACTGAGAATCTTGGTTAGAGGGAAATGATGTGAAAGATTCTGAAAAATCTTGACTCATCATTGACCAGGTCTTGCCATAACTTCTTGTAGTACCAAATAATCTTTTGAGAGAAGATTTAATCTTTAATTTCTACACAAACATAAAACCTCAGCGTCCCTGCAGTTAATTACTCCTAACCCTAATGTTATTCTGAAAGCCTAATGTTATTCTGAAAGAGTATTGAAATTTTAAAGAGTTAGCATCTTGCAAATGTTGAATGTAAAATGAAGATTCTGTTTACTATTCTATATTTAATTGGAATAGGGTCTGCATATACTCAATTGAAGAGACATGAGTTGAAACACTTTAATAACCAGAAGAATGTTGAGTTATTGGACCCTAATAAAGACAATGGCTATCTGAAACCGATTCTTCAGCCACGAACCCCAGGATCCCCAGGGTCAGCAGAAGTACGCAAGCATATAATTGGATTATTTAAGTCTTTGGGCGAGTTTTGGGTGGTTGAAGAAGATTCGTTTTTAGATAAAACGCCGAATCGAGGTTTTGTAAACTTCACCAACATTATAATTACTAGAGATCCGCCCAATTCGCCCAAAGACATTAAAAGGTTGACACTAGTTGCACATTACGACTCTAAAATTGAGCCTGAAGGGTTTGTTGGTGCTACAGACAGTGCTTTTCCATGTGCTTTACTCATGTATGTTGCTCAACAATTAAATGAAATCTTGACTTCATCGTGGAGTACAAAACAAGGCAAATTGGGTTTACAGATAATTTTTCTAGATGGAGAGGAAGCATTTGAAGAATGGACAGATACAGACTCTATTTACGGAGCTAGAAATCTTGCAAGTAAGTGGGATCAAGAGAAGAAGCTGTCATCAATTGATTTGTTTGTACTTTTGGATCTGTTAGGTGCTAAGGATCCATCAATCTTTAGTTTTTATTCCGAAACAAATGAATCACATAAAAAGTTACGTGAGCTTGAACGGAAGCTGAAAGACACTAAACTTGCAAAATCTCGACGAGGTACTTCTTCGTGGTTTCGACGTGCTCCAAGATTTTCATGGGCTGGTCAATTAGGTGATGATCATGTTCCGTTTGTAGAAAGAGGTGTTCCAGTTTTACATTTGATAACTGCACCATTTCCAAGTGTGTGGCATACTATGGAAGATAATGGAGATAATTTAGATGAGATTGCAATTCATGACTGGAGTTTGATAATGTCTATTTTTACAGCTGAGTATCTTGATGTTTCTGGCTGGTTGAGTGATAATTCTGATCTTTAATATTTCAACCTGTAGTCCTAATGCACATTGAATTAATTAGTTTTTAGTTTTTTTTTTTAACGGACTTGACATTATATAAAGTACTATTTCACTTCAGTTCATGATGGGGCATTTGTGCTAAACTGCTAGGTCTTTAGAATTGTGATTACGGACTTTGCACTTTGAAATAAAGTTCCAGCTCTCGGAAATGAAGCAACTTTGTATAATGCTCCCAACAGTCAAATCTTTTTAGTAATTTTAGAGATTCTGCGCCAAAAAATTAGGCTTGTTATACACAAAGCCCGAGACTACATGAAAAATTCAAAATGTTTAAAAAATTTTGGTTAATAAAAGGTCATATTCCTTAGAATTTGTGACATTTATTTTTGACTAGTTCAATATGTTTCATTATGTTGAAGCCAGTGTAGGCGCACTGCTGCTTCATGTAGCATCGTCATCTTACTTGTACGATACTGGCCGTGTGCTGGGCTGCTCGTCAATGCTCTATAGCTCATTTACAAGTCCCAACGCCTTTAACGTGTCTGCAATGGTTGGCATTGTGTCCTCAGCAGTGGCAGCCTCGATTTTTTTCCCTACAGGATTTATGCCCGACTACAGCGTGCTTGGTGGAGGATGGGCGGTTCCTATTTCAGGACTTTTAGTGGGTTTAGGAACTAAGTTAGGATCTGGATGTACTTCTGGACATATGCTTGTAGGATTAGCTAGACGCAGTTTGAGATCTTTAGTAGCCACTGCTACGTTCATGACTACAGGCATTGCAACAGCTTATCTCTTGGATACTGCACCTTCTACTAGTCCTCCACCATACACTCCCGTTGCGATCTCATCGCAAAATGCACAGTTTTTAGGATTTCTTGTTGCTGCTGTTTACACTACTCGTTACTTTCTACGCAGGTATTTCTATCAACAAGAAAACAAAGTTTCACAGATTGTTTCTTCTTTGTATTGCGGGTTTGTTTTTGGATTAGGATTGCTGATATCGGGCATGGCATCCCCACCTGCAACTCTCGGATTCCTTGCACTTCCAACGCCATCAAAGTTTAATCCTTCTTTACTCATGGCCGTTGTATTTGGGCTAATTCCTAATTTTATTACGTTCAGTGTTCAGGGCACAGATTTTGAGCCAGCCTGTACTAAAACCTTTAATCTGCCTACTGATTTAACGACTATTACACCTAGATTAGTTGTTGGAAGTGCTCTATTTGGCGTTGGTTGGGGATTAACAGGTATTTGTCCCGGACCCGGTGTTTTATCAGTAGTTTTAAATGGAATGCAAGGAGTCGGCTGGTTAGCGGCGTTTATGGTAGGATATGGTGGGGCCACCCAATTATTGTAACTACTACCCAGATGGTGACAGCTGGTGTTGAAGGAGCGGTTTTCTACTTTGTTCTCTCTAAACAATGTTTTGTCTATCGTAATATCAAAAAAAAAAAAATGAAGGGTTCCCTGTTTGTTGCATTGGCTGATAAGAGAGCTAGATTCATGTGTCGACACTCTAGATATAGGTGAATTTGTCATATATAGTTTACAAGTTGGAATCAGGAATTGTTAACTCTATTAGAAAACTATTTGATGCTGCTTTAGAACCTGTAGAAGGAAGTTATTCAGTCGACGCGATATGTCAGTGGATGAACCAGCATTCATTGCACAAAGAAGAACTCAAGTTACAAGAATCTACCATCTGTGAAGATCCAGATGAAAAAATCAGTAGCAGAGAATCTGTATTTGATTTTAGACATGAAGATAATAGTACATCTACTATTCCATCTTTTTATACAGTGACATCTGTTCGTTCCCGGTTACTCTCCATTCCTTTTGGCAGTGTCAAGCGTTTGGTTACATTGGGTGATTCCAAAAAACTAGAAAGAGTAATGACAGGTAACAGCAGGAAAAGTTCATCACTGAATGACACAATTGTCGAATCATCTACTGAAGGCATGTTACAAAGATTTAAAACAAAGAGTTTACATGAGCGAGATGTATGGAGGTTGGATCAATATCAATGGCCCAAAAATGCACCAATTGAAGTTTCCTGCTTGAAAGGAGTAATTCCTTGTAGAACCAATAAGATTCCTAATTGGATATAAATTTTATTCAAGAAGAAAATAGACATATAATTGTGAGCAATTGATTGCGAATTGATTGTGAGTTGATTGTGAGTTTCATTATGAATTCATTATGAATAAACAGAGTATAATCCATATGAGGAAATTACAAGTAGTGGTAGATCTAATGGTTGTAGTTTTTGAGATTTTAGTCTGTATGAAATGTGGAAAAGGGTAATATTTCAGTGGAACTACTGATGAAAGAAATTGAAATTGCACGTTTCCAGTATTTAATCCATGAATTAGAAAAGATGTGGTTTGAGGCCTGCGTACCAAAAAGTTGAATCATTTTAGTTAGGACCCTGTTCCACTGCAAATAATCCTAACGATGGAGGTATTTTTTTATTGGATTCTACCAAAAGTGTAGAAATGTAAAATATAAATATCTAGTTAATGGGCTTTCTTTTCAAGCAGATAATAATTTTGTGATTTTTCAATGTGTTTAATAGTGCTACACTACTATACTTGTGGCCATAAAGCTGGATTTACACGCAAATTTGATTGCAAAGATCCAGGAGAATGTGATAGAACTTGTCATTACTATCAGCATGCTTCTTGTGGAAGTTCTAATTGCAGAGAATCCATGGAAATATTGATGGCCGTGACTCCTCCACCAGCCATGACTCCTGCAAAGTGAAAATTTTGATAAAATATTAAATGAGAAACTCAAATGATTGAAAATGAAAAATATGAAAAATATGATTGAATTCCAAAAAGATCAAATGTTGGAAAACCAATTGATATTCTGAAAATGGTAATTTTTAAAATTTGGTCTTTGATGGTCTGAAAATGGAAATTTTTAACATTTAATCTTTTTGGAATTCAAACCAAAGCTGGAATTACAAAATGAAATCTGGAAACTGCGGATAAATTTGTTCATTTGAATTCACCAATCACAGCTTTTATAATCAAGGCGGGCGTTGCTATATTATGAGTCCATCGCTAATAGAATTGGCTGTTATCGATAACCAACCTATTCACGTGATAACTTAAGAAAGGGAAAGTTGGAGGGTGGGGTAGTTTGGGCCGAGAGAGGTTGATGCTCTGATTATTACAAGTTTATCCGTTGAACGGTTGTTATAGAATGAGTTGTTCTACAGTATGAAGTGCTGTTATACATTGTGCTGTTATACATTGTGCTGTTATACATTGTGCTGTTATACATTGTACTGTTATACATTGTAATCTGTGCTCTACATTCTGAACTGCTCTACATCACCTACTCATCACTGCTCATCACTGCTCATCACTGCTCATCACTGCTCATCACTGCTCATCACTGCTCATCACTGCTCTACACTACCTGCTCATCACTCCTCTACAAACTATCCTCAACTCAATGACTAAACTCCACTAAACTCTACTTTAAACGAAAATTGTGTTCTCTCGGGTTGTTTGTTCCATTTTGTTTTCGTACCCAATGTCTCGGGCCAACCGTCAAGACCAAGATGGTTTCTCAACAGGTTTTGGCCCAGGGGTTATTCCGGAACATTGTGCTTTAAAGACAAAAACGGGATATCTCGGGGACACCGAGGTCAATGAATGTGAGAACGAAACAACTTGCCGTGAATTTAAGTTGAAGGCATGTGCCATTTTTTTCAATTTGAATCTTGGTCATTTAACATTCGTGATTCAATTAACCGTACGTGGCCACTGGCATTGCACTGAGTAACAGCAGAGTAATTATGAGCATGATTGCCAGTCCATCGTCTTTCCCCAGATTACATAAGATTTAAGTTGGAGTTGGAGAGTTAAGTCTGTTGGAGAGTTAAGTCTGTGGTAGTTTGTGATATTCTATGAAAGTATAAAAGTCTGCCGTAGTCCAGATAGTCTGTGATACTCTATATACTCTATGTACTCTATATACTCTATATGCTTTATATACTCTATGATACTCTATGATACTATATAATACTCTATAATACTATATATACTCTATATACTCTATAATACTCTATAACACTCTATATACTCTATAATACTCTATAATACTCTATAATACTCTATAATACTCTATAATACTCTACAATACTCTCTATTTCTTCACATTTCCCTATAAAAGCCTGTTTAGGTCTACAACCCAATTCAATTCTCAGTGCACGGGATTTAAAACGTTGATTATAAAAATAGTAAAACAAGTATTAGAAAGCATTTAGGGTTGATGCGACACTTTACTTTTTAACAATATAGACCTTTATTTAAAATCTACATATAAATACAATTCAATTCCCCCCTCATCAAAAACTTGTTTTCTCTTCCTCAATTAAAACTCTCTCTCCCTATCTTTCATAATTATCTATTCACAATGGTTAAAGCTGTCGTCGCAGGTGCCGCTGGTGGTATTGGTCAACCACTCTCCCTCCTATTGAAAATCTCTCCCTACGTTGATGATTTGGCCCTTTACGATGTCGTTAACTCTCCTGGTGTCGCTGCTGACTTGGACCACATCTCTACCAAAGGTAAGGTCTTCGGTGCTTTGCGCGATGAAGGTGGCCTCAAAGAAGCCTTGACAGGTGCTGACATTGTTGTCATTCCCGCAGGTATCCCAAGAAAGCCCGGTATGACCAGAGATGACTTATTCAAGATCAATGCTGGCATTGTTAAGGACATTATTGATGGAATTGCTGAATATGCCCCAAAGGCCTACATTCTCATTATTTCAAACCCTGTCAACTCTACAGTCCCTATCGCTGCTGAAGTCTTGAGAAAGAAGGGCCTCTTTAACCCCAAGAAGCTTTTCGGTGTCACCACTTTGGACGTTGTTAGAGCCTCTACCTTTGCTTCTTCTGTCATTGGTGATAACAGTCCTGAAAAATACACTGTCCCAGTCGTAGGTGGTCACTCTGGTGAAACCATTGTACCTCTCCTCTCACTCACAGAGCCCAGTATTTCCATTCCTGCTGACAAGCTCGATGCCCTCGTTAACCGTATCCAATTCGGTGGTGACGAAGTCGTCAAGGCCAAGAATGGTGGTGGTTCCGCCACTCTTAGTATGGCTTACGCTGGTTACAAGTTTGCCGAGGCCGTTCTTAAGGGTCTCAAGGGTGAAACTGGCATTGTGGAGCCCTCATATGTCTATCTTGAAGGGATTGAGGGTGGTAAGGAAATCAAGTCCCAAGTTGGTGTTGATTTCTTCTCTGTTCCAGTTGAGTTTGGTAAGGATGGTGCTGAGCGTCTGCAAAATCCTTTGTCCAAGATTAACGATTATGAAAAGAAATTGTTGGATGTTGCTATTGAGGGATTGAAGGGTAACATTCAGAAGGGTGTTGACTTTGTTGCTCAAGCCTAATTGTGTCCGATAGTATATAATTATATAATTCGTTTTATGGTAATGAAATATTCATGATGATGAATTCTTGCGCGGTTTTTAGCAATTGATTTAGACTTTGAAGCTGTGCATCTTTTCAGTTGCCTTTCAATTGGCCATTCAATAATTGCCTGATCTGGTACATTATTCAGGCTGCTGCGGAGAACGCGAAATACGGATTATCAGTCAAGTAACCCGATTTCCGGAAATTAATTTTATCTTTTGTCTTTAATAGCAAGTTCTATTTGTTTGTATTTTTGAATTGTTAAACTGTTTGAATTGTTAGACTGTTTGAATTGTTAGACTGTTTGAATTGTCTGGATTGTTTGAATTGTCTGGATTGTTTGAATTGTCTGGATTGTTTGAACTGTTAATTTGTTAATTTGTTAATTTGTTAATTTGTTAATTTGTTAATTTGCTAATTTGTTAATTTGTTAATTTGTTAATTTGTTAATTTGTTAATTTGTTAATTTGTTAAATTTGTTGAAATTCCTGGAAATTCCTGAAAATTCATAAAAAATATTAAAAAACTTCTAATATACTATGAATATACAAGGTATCAAGTATCATGGCCACAAAACTTTGATAAAGAGTAGAATTTGTTAAAGCAGATTTAAGAAAGTACGTTTGTAATGGATCATCTACCTGATTGATAGAAACAATTAACCGGGCGTATTGTACCTTTTCTGCTCTTTGTTTCCTACTAAACCATCCATATTTGCTCTCAATATCCATTCTATTAAAGGTACTTGTAAAGTTTATCTTGAAAAGTCCTTATATGAACGCTGATTACCCATCTTTACTCAAAAGCTTCTTTGGGAAACTTCCAACAACGGAATCTCAAAAATTACAAATCTGCTATATGGACAAAGCCTGTCTACAATCTGTCAACTGTTTCATTCTTACTAACTTTTCTTTACTGATCCAAATCACACAATGACACCAATTGATAAACGGCCTCTCAGCATTCCAGAATCAGCCTATGTTTATAGACATGAACTGGGAATGTACGTGGGTGCGAATTTTTCAGTAACAATGTCTCACTCTTCTTCAAATCCTTTCTTGCCAGATCACCTATTTGCTGCCGTCGAGCCTTTGGTTCATGAACATTCAATAATTGCTGCTCATGTGTCTTATAATAAACAAGAACAGAGATTCTATATGGTCCTGAACTCTCAAATTGACCTTGCAAAAAACATTGAGTTTAGAAATCCTGTTCAATCGGAAGAAGAACTGTTGATCAGTGTGACAAAACAAACATCAAAAAAATTCAACGATATAGACTCAATTCCTGGTTGGCGTCTATGGGCTACTGAATTGAAAACAAGTGATTCATCAAGAACTACTATTCGTCTTGATTTCTTTTTTCTACACTGTTTCGCTGACGGTTCTTCTGCTCAAAACTTTCTTACCAATATAGTAAACAACCTCAATAAAAACCATGGAGCCACCTGTTCAGGAATAGTTACAGTGCCAGCTGGCTCAAAGCTTGATCCCTCACATGAAACACTACTTGGACTTGATCTTCCACATTTGGGACCTGCAGTTGGATTCAACTCTCCTCCTGATGCAGGTTCTGCTTTTTGGGCTGGCACTCCAGTTGCTGATGTAGCATCTAAGGGAACCCATAATCTAGAATTGGTCATTCATCGAATCAGCGCTGATGATTTGATTAAACTGGTTGACAAGACCAAACAGCATGCCACGTCTTTAACACCGCTCCTAACAGCAATAGGACTTGCAGCATTGTACAAATCTATTCCAGGAGACTATGCTAAAGCAGTATCAAATATACCTCGAAATATGAGAAAATGGTTGTTTAAAGATGGCAAAATGGTATATGGAGATTATGTAGCTAGTGCCCTGGTAGATTCAAACGCTAGAAACCTATCTGAAGTCTTGCAAAATTCGCGAGAAATCAGTCAAATTTTGAAAGGGTATAACGACCGTGGCTTACAAGATGCTCAAAAAGAGTATGCTAGTACATTTGGAGATATGAAAAAGTTATGTCAACGTCGAATTGGAGAAGCTCGACCTACTTCTCTGGAAATGTCAACAGTTATTGCTGATGTAGTTCCATCTTCTCCCACTGATGAATGGACAATTGACGATATGATGTTTATGCATGGAATGGGATCAGATTTCATGCCTGTTCTCTTCGGCGTGATTTCATGGCGTGGTGGCCCATTGACTATGACCATTTGCTGGTCTAAAGAAACTGTCGGCAAAGAGAATGAAATGTTGGCTGAAAAAATGATGATAGAAGTCAAAAGCTTCATCCACAAAATTTTGAATGAATGAAATATCGAATCAAGTCTACATAAATTTTTTCAATACAATTTGCCTAATATTTAGGTTAAATTAATTAAGTGATACTTTATAATGTAAACCATTCACCTCAGAATGTAAATCAATGAGCAGAAATTTTTGACTCGGAAATATTCATTTGCCATTTGATTTTGAAATGAAGACAATGAGCTTTTCATTAAACGTATGGTGAGTAAGAAAATCATTAATAGAGACAGTTTTATTTTTAGATAGAGAAAAAAAAGATAGTACATAAAACTTAAGACAAAATTGAAAAACTGAAAAATCCTTTTTTTATTATATATAAAATTTCTTAAAATTCTTTTATCTAAAGGGCGTATGGTGTAGTTGGCTATCACGTTCGCTTAGCATGCGAAAGGTCTCCGGTTCAACTCCGGATTCGTCCATTTTTTTGTGATAATAATGTCAACATTTTCAATTGGTATTTTTAATTTTTTTTCAACATATATTTGGCAATGAGAAATTTGTCTTGCTTGATAGCCTGGAAACTAGTTTAAAATTAATGAAAACTGATTCCAAAGATTTATCATTTAAATTTAGAGAGTTTTAACTGAAACAATTGTATAATTCATGAGTGTGACAATAAATTGATATTCAATACAAGTGTTCATGACTATAATATATGGGAGCTCTATCAAAATTTCACCATCCTTAAAACAGTTATCTCATTATTAAAAAAACTGGTTAATGAAAAAAAAGATGAATAAATAAATCTGCTCTGAGTGTGTATAAGAGTTCTATTTCAAAAATTTGCTAGCAGAAATTGATCCACCTCTGCTTCTTTCAAATTCATCACGTTCTGATAAGACTTTTTCTCTTGCAGAAGAAATGTCAATGCGATCATTGCGCAGAGCTGAAACTTCTCTGGCATTAGACTTCATTTGTTCAAGCTGTTGAGCCCGATAATCTTCAGAATCTTTGAAACCTATATTGCCAGATTGACTACGTGATTGATGGGTTCGGTATGTAGATGAGGGAGATCTAGATCGACAATTGTCTTTAGATGAAGATTTATAACGACTAGAGCGGTCTTCAGAAATGTGACTCTGCCTACTAGAGGTTTCTCTTGAAGAGTAGTGACTAGATCTGTCATATCTGCTTGATCTGTCTCGTGAAGTTTCATGTTTGCTTGATCTGTCTCGTGAAGAAGTCCTATATCTACTTGATCGCTCTCGTGAAGAAGTCCTATGTCTGCTTGATCTTTCTCGTGAACTTGTTCTATGTCTGCTTGATCTTTCTCGTGAACTTGTTCTATGTCTACCTGAACTCTCTCGTGAATCACGTTGAGATCGATCTGACCTCGATCTTTCTTTTGACGATGATATATAATGACTTGAAACATGATGTTTACTTGATCCTTCCCTAGAGATTCTAGACGAACTAACTGATGACTTGTTATTCATTCTGTTTTGTGCTAGCACAGCCTGAACCTGAATATTTCTTATAGCCATCATTGGGTCTTCACGTTCTTTTACCGAAACATCTTTGGTAGATTCAATTTTCTTTTCTAAACCTGAAAATCTCTCGCTTATGGTATCTTTCTTGACAGTTTCATCTTCTTCTTTAAACATTCCATCATCAATTCTTTTCTTACCTAAAAGGTAGGCTTCAGATTCATCTGTATCTTCTAAAGACCCGGTGGCAGCACTCGCATACATCCATTCCATTCTTTGTACACGCTTTTTACCTGTAGCAGCTTCTTGCATCGCCATCAGTTCATTCCTTTCTCGTTCTCTTTGAATCTCCTTTTGTCGTTCTGCAATCAACTTTCTTTCTGCTATCGCAGCTTGTTCCCTCTCCCAGACTATCTTCTGATTCTTCATAAGCGCTGGATGCCATGATTTCTTGAAATTTAAGTCTCCTCCACCCATTGTTTCTATTATTAATGTCTGTCTCCCAGGTTTATCAGTAGATGAATTCTAGGTAATTCACAATTGCCACGAAAAAAAAAGCTATATCCCAATTAAAAACAGGTTAGGGTTATTTGCAACGTTATCATTTCAACCAATTAGCAGTACAATCGGGCATTTATCATATCAATCTGATCAATGCCAAGGTTCACCGTTAACATCTACAAGAAATTTCCTAATTGAGATAAATTATTGGTATGGCCAATAGGAACTAGGTATGAGAACTGTCATGATAGATTGCTTGAAAAAAATTAATATTTCATGATATTTTTTTCTTCTTCTTCTTCTTTTTCTTTTACTGTTTACTAGTGATTTGTGTTTGTAGAACAGAATCGGTTTGCTGGACAAAGATAGATATAGATAGAAGCAACACAATCCTACAAAAACATAACGTTTTTCTAATTATCAAGGTAAGCACTATACGCTAATTACTCTGTTCTTGTGAGTTGATGAAATGGTAAGCTGGTGAACTATCCTCTGTTAAATAGATCTCTGTTAAATTGATCTCTGCTAATCCACCCGCTAAACTGCTCTCATGCTACGAGACCCTTCACGAACATCACGTGAATCCAACTTAGTCAGTTCTCTAAGATTCATTAGATAATCATGAGTAAAAGTTGTCTCGGTGTCTGTATGCGGGAGACTGATAATTCGGCCAGTTTTTGCCATTCATTCCTTCTACCTCTTTTTCATCTAGCAATTGAACTGACAGATATCCCAATAGATACAAATCACACTATCAATTGATTGATCTCTTTAAAGAGAAGCTCATTTTCATTTTTTTTGAAACTTAATTAAAGTGAATATCTACAAAATGTTCAAAGACAATTTGCTGATATCTCTGGTATCGTTTTTGTGCTTGACTGCTCAAGTTTCCACTGCTTTTAAGCCTAAAGTTACTACTACTTCTTTCGACTCTGCTCCTAAAGGCCTTCAATACTTTGAAGATAGCAGCGTACGTGCTAACTTTCACATTCTCCAGTTCACCGACTAACTGCGTTTTATAGGTAATACTTTATCTTGATCAAAGTAAAAACTCCAAATTGTTCCGCTCTACAAATGATGGCGAAAGCTGGAACGAAGTCAGCGTGGGCTCCAATGATGAACTTGTAGGAATCGTTTCTCATCCTTTCAACTTTGAGCGTGCCTACATTTTAACTACTGGCTCAACTCACTACGCCACTGATGACCTTGGTAAATCATGGTATTCAATTGAATTTCCAAACCCTCCAGTCCCTAATGGCTCCCCGTTCTCGTTTCATGCTACAAACCCTGATTACGTCCTCTACGCTGGCATCGAATGTTCTGATTCCGACTTTCTCCAATTAAAGTGTATTCCTCAGTACTTTTATACTTCTGATAACTTCAAGAGTAAACGTGAAAAACTTACCCATGCCCATCAATGTGTTTTCACCCACTCTACAAAGGAATTTACAAAGGGAGACGAGCGTTCAATTCTTTGTTCAGTCAATTCTTTGAATGATCCTAATGACAATTCAATCAGTAACAGACGTTTAGCAATCTCTGCTAATTGGTACAAAGATAAAAACTTTCTCTTGCTCGATGGAAACAATATCGCAGGTGTTACTGGTATCGGTGTCACTAGTAAATTCATTGTTGCTTCAACACAAGTCTCCGGTGATCGTAATAATATTGCACTTTTGATTTCTACTGATTCTGAAATTTGGGACGAAGCTATTTTTCCAAAAGAAAGATCGGATTTCAAAGAGCATGAAATTACTATTCTGGAATCCAGTTCCCATTCTCTTCATATTGATATTCTCAAAGATGGTTCAGAAGTTTCTGGCGATTTTTATGTCTCTAATTCAAATGGTACTTATTTTACAAAAACCCTTTCTCATACAAACAGAAACTCTGAAGGCTTTGTTGATATTGAAAGTGTTCAAAATATTGAGGGTATCTTAATTGCCAACGTTGTTGATAACTGGCAACATGCAAAATCTAAAAGTTCAAAGAAAATTCGTACAAAAATTTCTTACGATGACGGTCGTACTTGGAAGTATCTGGATATTGCTGGCACCAAATGTAATGGAGATGAAGAGTGTGGACTTAATGTTCATTCTGTTTTGGATAAAACTAATGTTGGTCGCATTTTCTCAAGCCCTGCTTTGGGTATTTTAGCTGCTGTCGGTAATCCTGGTACTGCTCTTAAAGAGTATGAAGATGGTGATCTTTATGTTTCACACAATTCTGGTTTAACTTGGGAACGTAGTAGACAAGATGCCCACAAGTACGAATTTGGTGATTCTGGTAATGTGTTTGTCTCTGTTTATGACGAAGGTGCTTCTAACACCATGTACTACTCTCTCGATAGAGGTGAGTCTTGGGAGACCGTTGATTTGGGTCTCAAGTTTAGACCTAAATATCTTTTTACAACGCCAGACTCTACAACTATGAAATTTATTCTTATTGCCAAAGCAAATGATAATAAAGACCAAACTGTTGTTATCACCGTCGATTTTACTGGCATTTATTCAAGAAAGTGTGAACTAGAAGAAGACAATTCTGCAGACTTTGAAAAATGGTATGCTAGTTGGCATGACCGTGCTAATCCTTCTTGTGAAATGGGAAGAAAGCAGTTTTTCTACAGGAAAAAGCCCAATGTTGAATGTTATGTTGGTAACGAGTACAAAGAGCAGCTAACTCAATATGAACCCTGTCAATGTACTGAGTCTGATTTCGAATGTGATTACAACTTTGTCAGAGATGATAATGGCAAATGTGTTGCTACAGACGTTTTTTCAGAAAAGATGTGTAGTTCTGATGAAAGTACTTACATGGGCAAGAGTGGTTATGCTTTAGTTCCTGGTAACAAATGTGTCACTGATAAAGGCGGTGTCAGTTTGGGAGATTTGCTCAAAAAGAACTGCGATGGAACCTTGTATAGCGGTGGTGATGATGATAACAAAAAGCCAGAAAATGGTGGCGGCGATAAAGATGAAAAGCCTTCTGGACCTCAATCTATTACAAATTACCAAACGGATTTCAATGGTAAAATCATTGACTACTTTTACCTCAAGGCTGACGATCCTTCTCAGGTTGACGAAACTATTATTTTGCGTACCGATGCTCTTAGACTCTATGTTTCTCACGATCATGGTAGAAAATGGGAGGAGGTTCTTAAAGACAAAGAGGTCATTTCTATTTACTCTAATCCTTACTTTCCTAATCATGTTTATCTTATCACTACTAAAGAAGAGGTCGTTTACACTACGGACAGAGCTCAAACTTGGAGTTCTTTTAGAACTCCCTCTCAACGTAACCACAGACAAGCTCCTTATCTCACCTTCAACAAGAAGCATTCAGATTGGTTTATTTGGATTGGAGAGACTGGTTGTGATGACGCTTATTCTTCTACTTGTCGTACCACTGCTTTCTACACAACTACTTATGGTGATCGTTGGAATGAACTTCAAGAAAATGTTCAAAAATGTACATATGTCAATGACCTTCAAACAAAATCTGATAAGCTCATCTACTGTGAAAAGCTGTATATCGACGATAATGGTGTCACTAGAACAAAGCTCATTCACAGTAGTGATTACTTTGATAATGTTGAAACTGCATTCCCTGATATTCTTGGATTTGCTTTAGAAAACGAATTTGCCATTGTGGCCACTGTCAACTCAGATGAGTCTCTTACAGCCCATGCTTCTGTTGATGGTAAAAACTTTGCTCAAGTTAAATTCCCTGCAAATTTCAAGATCGCCAAACAACAGGCTTACACAATTTTGGAATCTATTACTCACTCTGTTTTCATGCATGTCACCACTAACTCTCAACCTGAAACTGCTTACGGATCTATCCTGAAATCCAATTCCAATGGTACAAACTATGTTGATTCTGTTGATTACGTCAACCGTAACGCTGAAGGTTATGTCGATTTTGAAAAGATGATTGGTTTGGAAGGCGTTGCTATTGTGAATGTTGTAACTAATCCTGATCAGGCGAAAATGGGTTCTTCCAAACTTCTTAAATCCAAGATTACTCACAACGATGGTGGTGAATGGGCCTACATTACTCCCCCAGAGAAAGATTCTGAAGGAAAGAAGTTCGGCTGTAAAGGAACTTCACTCAACAAATGTTCGCTCAATTTACATGGATACACTGAACGTGCTGATTATAGAGACACATTTTCTTCACAATCAGCAGTTGGTATGATGCTTGCAGTCGGTAATGTCGGTGAAAATTTATCTCCTCTGTTTGATGGTAATACTTTTTTTACCAAGGATGGTGGTGTTACCTGGAAAGAGATTAAGAAAGGATACTACATGTGGGAGTATGGTGATCAAGGATCAATTATTGTTGTCGTTAATGGCCATGATAGTACAAACGTTGTTTCATACTCTTTTGATGAAGGTGACACTTGGCAAGATTATCAATTCAGCGAGGATTTGGTCAAAGTGGAAGACATCGCTACCGTTCCATCTGATACCAGTAGGAAGTTTTTACTTATTGGACGTCCTCCATTGAGTCGTGGTGAAAAATCTTTCACTATTCAACTTGATTTTACCAACATGTTTTCTAGAAAGTGTGTTTTGAATGAGCAAGATCCCGAGAATGATGACTTTGAATTATGGACACCTTCTCACCCACTTCAAAATGAAAACTGTTTGTTTGGTCATGAAGAGCAATACTACAGAAAGGTTAAGGGTGTTGATTGTTATATTGGAAGATCACTCATGCAACCTCATGCCATTGTTAGGAACTGTACTTGTACTAGACAAGATTTCGAATGTGATTTGAATTACATTCGTGGAATTGATGGTGGCTGTCATCTTATTGACGGCTACACACCTCCTGATCACAGTCTGATCTGTAAAGAAATGCCTGGTATTGTCGAGTATTGGATTCCCACTGGTTACCGTAAGATTCCTCTCAGTACTTGTGAAGGTGGAACCGAATTGGATAAGGTGGAGTCTAAACCATGTCCTGGTAAGGAAGGTGAATATAAACAAAAGCATGGTGGCCTCCATGGATTTGGATTGTTCTTTGTTATCGTCTTGCCCATTGGAATGGCCGCCGTTATTGGTTACATTCTCTATGATCACTACTCTAAACGATACGGACAAATTCGTCTTGGCGAAGAAAACGAAGGGCAGCCAGTTGCTATTCAATATATAATTGTTGGAGTAGCTGGAATTGTTGCATTGGTGTCAGTTATCCCTAGTTTTGTGGGTAGCGTTGTTAGAAGAATTCAAGAAAGAATTAAGAATGGACGAGGAGGATTCAGGACGAGAAGTGCATTCAATGGAGAATGGAGAACTAACAGATACAGTGCTGTTGCTGCAGAAGATGAAAATGAACTTTTGGCTGAAGATGATGGACTGGATGTTTCTGATGAAGACGAAGAGACTAACCATGTTTAACAGTTTCTATATTTACAAATGAACTTGAAGCTAGGTTATAGATTGAAGGAACAACTCTTCAAATGAAAAATACAAAAAACGTATCTAATAGCAAAATAAATAATTGATTAAACAACTTGGATGGGCTAGATATCATTGGGTAGATTTAGCTAGTTTGGAGCTATATGTCTAAAACGTTTTACAGTGATTTGAAGTTTGTACAAATGATACATATGTATTATCAGTACGTTGTAGAGGAATCAAGGATTAACTGGCTTTCACGTTGAGTTGGTTCTAGAGGAAATTTTGTACGTCAGTCTGAAGATCAATTGTTTGTGTATATATATTGGCATTAAATGCTCATCTGGTTCAATACTTGGTGCAAAGAAACTGAATTTAGAAAAGTTGAAAGCTATTTTGGTACTGCCGAATTCTGTGAATACGTCAGTGCGTGCTTTTTTTTGTTTATGCTGAAATTTAAAATTCTGGCTTCAAAACAAATAATCCTTCCCAAACTACATTCTTGGAGATCTAGTAAGGTTCATACTCAGGAAAGCGTGAAAAAGAACTCATAGAATTTACATATTTGCTTAATTGATTCATGGTAAGATCTGGTTAAATACTGGCAACCAAACAACGGTTTGCTTTTTTACATTCAACTAACCAACTGGATAATAGAGTAGTGAGTATGAGTACAGAAGGTCTTACAGATAAGAAGGATTCAGATATTGAAGATGATATCCTCAACGACGCAGCTTCTGGGGCTGAATTAGAAGAGCATTCAAAAGGTAAAGGAGTAGACAGTCTATCAGTAGACACTCCAAACACAAGTACCACAGTTGATGAAATCTCAAGGACCCAAGAGACTGATGCAAAAGAACTGGTTGAAAAAACCAACACTCCTACCAATGAACAATCAGAAGCTGGAGTAGAACAAGAAGATGAAGATCTTGAAGCCACAGACATGGATGATTCCTCATCGCAAAAATCATTGAAATTGACAAAAGAATCTGAATTAAACTCATTCTACGATGGCGATAACACCACAGTACTTTCAATAGGGAAAAACGAACCTGATAGACAGAATGAGAGTACAGAAGCAAATCTCCACGAAACAAATAGTACACCTGCTGTGAAAATTTTGGACACTTTTGTAGATGAAGATGACCGTATTAAGGCATTCCCTACGCTTCCAGAAAATCCACCTAAACTTGAAACTAAGCGAAGAGTACACCGACATACTCCTTCATTAGCCTTGTCTAAATCTACTATCATGACAGGCGGCCAACAAACAGTGTCAGCGATAGTATTTATAAAGAATGCTTTGCAAGCTATTGATCAACATAAATCGGTCAAGAAAAATGCAGTTTTGAAAAAAGCAGTTACAAAAACGCTAGGTAAGTTGCCAATTGGTTTTTTTGATTTTTTCTTCAATAATCTAACCTCTCTTCCTTGAAGACATTATCATTCGGGATGAACTTCCTTCGGCTAAAGTAGTGTTTGAGCCTTTAAAATTGGTTTGTACTCAACCCAACCATAGCGATTTGAAGGTTATAGCGTTAGACTGTATTGGAAGACTGTTCGCCTTTTCTTATCTGGAAGATCTAGAGGAACCGCAGGTAGATCCAGAATCAGGAATTACCCCACCTCCTCAGGTCTCCATGCTGGACCAAGCTGTCAATATAGTGTGCGACTGTTTCACCGGGGAAGGAACGGACAAAAGAGTCGAATTACAAGTTGTCAAAGCTCTTACAGAGTGCATCTTAAATGATGACCTTGTGGCACATGGCTCAACTTTATTGAAAGCGATTCGACAACTATACACTATATTTGTGGTATCATTATCACAATCTAATCAAACTATTGCTCAAGCAACTTTGAACCAAGTTTTGAATGTTATTTTTGAAAGAGTTAAGGGCACAATAAAGAAATCTGTATATCCTTCAACTCCTACCTTAGATCGCAATGGCTCATTTAGTTTTACCAGCGTCAGTCTTGAAAGTACTAAAGCTTCGCCCGAAGAATCTAGAATAGATTTACCTAGTGACAAGCTTACACTTCAGCAAATGGAAGCTTTGGGATCTAAAGAAAATTTTGAAGAAGATGGAATTGATAAGGCTTCTTCAGAAACTGAAGCGTTTGCAAAAGACGCCTATCTTGTGTTTAGAACATTGTGCAAATTGTCAGAAAAATCACTGGGAAATGAAGTATTGGACTACAAATCCCACGGATTGCGATCGAAATTACTCTCGTTACATCTCATCCATACTATATTAAAATCACACATGACTGTGTTCCTGTCAAACGAGGTAATAATCAAGTCTTATAGAGGAGAAGAGAAGCTACTGATTGCTGTTAAAGATTACATCTGCTCAGCTCTGGCGAGAAATGCTGCCAGTATTTCACCTCCAGTTTTTGAAATATCTGCAGAAATATTTTGGATTATTTTATCGAATCTTAGATTCCAGTTCAAAAAAGAAATTGAAGTTTTCTTTGCTGAGATTTATTTTCCAATTACCGAGATGAAAACATCGACTTCACATCAAAAACAGTACTTTTTGTCGATTATTCAAAAAATTAGTGGTGATCCAAGAGCTTTAGTGGAAATTTATTTGAATTATGATTGCGATTCATCTTCAGCACTAAATATTTACGAAGCACTCATTGATTACTTGGTTCGACTTGCTGTCTCACCAGTGACATTAACAAACACGCAACAGGAAGCTTTTCGGGATCAAAAGCGTCATTCATTTGCAATTTATGATGTGTCGCTTCCTCCTGCAATTGCAATCTCAAATATTCACACTCACAATAGTACTGATAATCACGCTGCTATTGACTATTCATTAAAAATGACAGCTTTGGAATCTCTAGTGTCAATTCTAAGATCTTTGTTGAGCTGGTCTCAACGGGGGTATTCTTCTACTGGAACTTCGTCATCTCGTAGCTCTACTCGCCCAAGTGTCTCGGAAGCTTCTGAAAACCCAGGATTTGCTCACCCTTCATCGCCTCTAATTGATGATCCATCACAGTTTCATTCTTTAAAAATCAAAAAAAGTGAGCTACAGACTGCTGTTAAGTTATTTAACAGTAAACCAAAAAAAGGTATCCAGGCATTTATCAATTCAGGAATAATCAGCAATGGTAGAGATCCAGAGGAGACTGCAAAAATATTGATTGACACTGAAGGACTGGACAAAGCACAAATTGGTGAATACTTAGGTGAAGGAGACGAAAACAATATCAAGATTATGCATGCTTTCGTTGATTGTATGGATTTTACTGATATGAAATTTGTTGAAGCAATGAGAATGTTTCTACAGGCTTTCAGATTACCAGGTGAAGCACAAAAAATTGATAGATTCATGCTGAAATTTGCGGAAAGATATATTTCTGGAAACCCTAATGTTTTTGCGACTGCTGATACAGCTTATGTTTTGGCGTATTCTGTGATTCTGTTGAATACAGACTTGCACAGT
Organism: Geotrichum albidum; assembly: GCA_003707475.1. Taxonomy (NCBI): domain Eukaryota; kingdom Fungi; phylum Ascomycota; class Dipodascomycetes; order Dipodascales; family Dipodascaceae; genus Geotrichum; species Geotrichum albidum. Next base: position 260,912 of record PPJE01000005.1, read on the forward strand.
CCTCAGATTAAAGTGAGAATGACTGTTGAAGATTTCATCAGAAATAATCGTGGGATTAATGAGAATATGGATTTACCTGAGGAGATGCTGGTGGATATATACTCAACTATTCAACAGAAAGAAATAAAACTTTTGTCTGAGCAGCATGCTGCTCTGTTATCATCTAATGGAAATTCAAGCAATTCAACAGGACTAATAGGACTCGGTAACGCATTAGCATCTGTTGGAAGAAATCTTCAAAGAGAGGCGTATCTACAGGCTTCTAAAGAAATGTCGAATAAAACTGAGCAAATGTTCAAGTCAATTTATTCAAAATCAGATGGTAAGAAAAGGGCACAAGAGAATTTTTACGTTGCTTCTCACTTTGAACATGTTAAACCTATGTTTCAAGTTGCTTGGATGTCGTTTCTGGCAGGTCTTAGTGGTCCATTTCAACAATCTGACGATCAAAATACTATCAAGCTTTGCTTAGAAGGTTTCAAGTATTCGATTCGAATTGCTTGTATTTTTGATATTGATTTGGCAAGAATATCTTTCATGTCTGCCCTTTCTCAATTCACGAATCTCCAAAATCTGAGCGAAATGAAGCACAAAAATATTGAAGCTATAACGCAAATGTTGAATACTGCTTTAGCTGAAGGCAATAATTTAAAAACTTCTTGGAAAGATGTGCTTACTTGTATCAGTCAGGTAGAAAGATTTCAATTGATTTCTTCTGGTATCGAAGCTGGTTACATCCCCGATGTCACCAATGCTCGTCTTGCTTCTCGATCTTCAACTGATACAACGAGAGTAAATAGAAGAAGCTCAATAGCTATGAGCATGTTGAGCGGATTTTCGAGGCATAGTGCCACGCAGCATCATCATTCTACTGGTTCTAGCCCATATTCTCCCGAAGTTGGGGAAGAAATCCAAAATCGTGATATCACTTTAAAAATGGATAAAATTTTTACTAAATCTTCCTCATTGAATGGTGAAGCAATTGTTGATTTTGTTAGAGCATTAACTGAAGTTTCCTGGGAAGAAATTCAATCGTCTGGTTTGAGTGAGCATCCTAGAACGTTTTCACTTCAAAAAATGGTTGATGTTTCTTATTATAATATGGAACGTGTGAAATTTGAATGGTCTCAACTATGGAGTATTATGGGCAAGAGTTTTAATCAGGTTGGATGCCATGAAAATACTAGCGTTGTGTTTTTTGCACTTGATTCACTGCGCCAGTTATCAATACGGTTCTTTGACTTTAATGAGTTATCATTCTTCATGTTTCAAAAAGACTTTTTAAAACCTTTTGAATATGTAATGGCACACAATGAAAATTTTGAAGTTAAAGATATGATTTTAAGATGTCTGCGCCAAATGATACTCGCAAAAACGGCAAATATTAAATCTGGTTGGAAAACAATGTTTGCAACTTTTGCGATTGCTGGTAAACAGCCAAATGCAAATTTAGTTGGTGACACATTAGATATGCTAAATCAGATTTTAGCTGAAGATTTCGAGAGAGTGGTCACTCAAGAAGCCTACGGAAGTTTTATAACTTGCCTAAGCACGATAGGTAAAAACCTGAAGTTCCAAAAGCGCAGTCTTCAGTCCTTAAATTTGTTGAAAGAAGTCATCAAAAAAATAATTCCATATACCTCTGACGAAAAAAGTACTATCAAAAAACTTGAAGATGGAACTGAAGTTGATAGCAGAGACGAATTGTACAATAAGTACTGGTTTCCAATATTGTACTCATTACATGATGTCATAATGAATGGTGAAGATTTGGAAGTCAGGTCTAGAGCATTGAATTATTTTTTTGATATTTTGACTGTTCAAGGTTCCAAGTTTTCTGCAACCTTCTGGGATACAATTTGTAAACAACTCCTTTTCCCGACATTTATGGTGCTCAAGTCAAGATCTGAGATGGCCAGATTCAACACACAAGATGACATGTCAGTTTGGCTTTCGACGACAATGATTCAAGCGTTGAGAAATATGATTGCGCTACTCACTCATTATTTTGGAATTTTGAATAGGATGTTGGATGGATTTTTGGATTTGCTGGCTACTTGTATATTGCAAGAAAATGAAACTGTGTCACGAATTGGAGCATCTTGTTTGATGCAGTTAGTCGAGCAAAATGTTGAAAATCTGCGAAAAGAAGACTGGATTAAACTTGTCGATAAATTTGAATACTTATTTGGAGCAACAACAGCTCATGAACTATTTGGTGATTACTTGCAAAGTGAAGGTGAAAGTTCTCCAGGTAAACAACAATCAGACGGAACTATGATCTCTCGGCCTGATACAGATGTTCTTTCTCATAATAAGTCAGCTCAAGGCTCTCCTAATGGTAAAGGAAGTCATTCAAGAGCCGCTTCTTGGGGGGATAACAGTCACAACAGACAAATCATGTTTAGAAAGAGCATTGTCAAGTGTATCCTTCAATTGTTACTTGTTGATACTATTCAAGAATTACTGGAAAAACCTGAGATTGTCAATCAAAACTCTGATTCGCGAGTTGGAGAGGAACAAGTCATGCAAGGAACACAAGTCTATAATAGCATTCCTCATGATCAAATAATAAGGCTGTTGGGTCTATTGAGAAGAAGTTACGAGTTTTCTAGAGATTTCAATAATGCTAAGGATCTTCGACTTGCTTTATGGAAGCAGGGGTTCATGAAACAAATGCCCAACCTTCTAAAACAAGAATCATACTCAGCACATTGTTACATTTCAGTTGCTTTCCGACTTTATACTTCAGAAACTCGTGGTTTGAATAGTGAGACTAGACAAGAAGAGTATAGAAGATTACTACTTCCTACGTGTCAAGAAATTTTGGATAGATTTACGCACCTTGAGCCTTCAGTTGAATCTAGAATTTTCAATACTTGGGCTCCGGTAGTTGTTAGTATTTTGGAAGGGTTAGAGAAACTGAGTGATGAAGAATGGAATACACGAGTTGGAAAACAATTCTATTCAGTACTTTTGGATCTTTTGGACTTTGAACTACCAGCTAGATTGAGATTTGGATTAAAGATGGTGTTGAAAAAAATCAAAATGTAAGAGCAAAGGTGTCGTACAATGATGATATATAGGTTGCAATGGATGTGCAAAAAAAAAAATACAATTTACTCATGATCTTTGAAAGCTTAAATCCGAAAATTTACACATTGAAAGACGTCCAGTTCTGATGAAGTTTTTCATAGATTGAAAGATACCAATTTTGAACGTGTAATTTATTCTTCATTTATTTATATTTAATTTGAATATAGTGGTAAACTTCACTAGATTATAATAGCAGTTACTGCATGAAATCTCGGAGATAATATGGTCGCCACTGGCTTAATCTGGCTGAGTGTTTTGCCAGTACATGGAAACCGACCACAGGAATCCGAGAAAAATCAATAAAAAAATAGCAAGAGTTGCTACCGAGATCACAGTTATTAAAGATTCAAAAAATATCTTAGGATAAAGTTATGCCAAGTTTTATATAACTAAATAGATACCTGGTTACAAATATATTTAAATATACAATGGCAGGAGAGAATATGAGATTGGTAGCAACACTAATCAAATAAAATAAAATAATTGTGAATCACAATGGGTGGGAGAAATGAGACACGGATGATAATCAAAAGGGAAACAGCTAAGATTAAAGAATACCAGAATCCCTCAAGCTGTTTTGGAGAATAGTCTCTTTAACAGCAGCAAACACCAGTCGAATGTTTGAAGTGTCTGTTGCTTGTGTTAAATGGGGATAAATGTTGACCTGATTTCTATTCAACTTGTTAAATCGCCATAGAATATATTTTGCAGCATTCTTAATGTCACTTCCTCCAGTGTAATCTGGAAAGTAGTTTTCAAGAGGAGAATAGGAGAGTTTTTCAGTAAAGACGTCGATTTTGTTCAAGAAAAGGACGACAGAAGTTCTAGAAAACCACCGTGAATTGATGATTGAATCAAATAGAACCAAACTTTCAGCCATTCTGTTTTGGGTTGTTTCTTCTAGTAAGACTTGATCATATTCAGATAGAGCTACGCAAAAGATGATTAAAGTAACATTGTCAAAACAGTTGATCCATTTTCGTCGTTCAGATCGTTGGCCACCGACATCAAACATATGAATGTTTAGTTTTCCCATTTCGAATCTTGTTTCGTAGATACCTGTTGTTTTGATTCTTGCTCGTAAAATATCGCTCACATTGGGGATATAGTCAGCATCGGCTATACGCTTTACATTTGCAAAAAAATAGGGTGCTGAGTCCATAATGTAAAATTCAGAACGTTTCTCAGTGAATATTTTTTTAACTTCAGGGCTATCCCATAACTTTGAGATGAGTATTGCTAAATCTTTATCAAAAATGGAGTCGGGGTCAGGTTGGATAATGGAAGATTTTACGACGTCCAGGTCATCTTGGTTGATACCTTCATCAACTAGAGCGATTTCGAATTGCTCGAGAGCTGCGACGATAGACTTTGCACAATCCAAGAGATTTTTGTAGACAGTTGTTTTGTACATGATTAAATCGTCTTGAGAGTAACCATTTTGGTGGATAATTTTCATTTGTTTCAAGATTGTTGATTTGCCAGATTCACCGGAGCCTAATAGTAGAATTTTAACCTCTTGACGACCGTTAGCTGAAGTTGAAGATGCAGGTTGTTGGATGTTGTTGCTTTTGATGGATGTATTTTCGTTATCTGTATCGTTATTAGGTGTTGGATTAGACATTATTTCATTATTATTATGGGGGACGCTTGAATTTGAATTTTCAGGTACGTTTGACAATGGAGAAGCTGCTGAGCCAGAAGAAGAGGTGAGGGAGTCACCTTTTTGGTTGCTTTGGGTGTTAGTGTTAGCGGTAGCGTTTGATAACGAGTAATTGTTCATGGCTGATTTTGAAGGTTTATCTAGGCCATTTTTGTTATTTGAAGCAGAGCCTTCAGTATTTTTTTTTAAAGGTCCAGGATTTCCCGAATCCTTTTTACTATCTGAAGACAAGCAATTGCCCATTGTGACGAGTACTCAGGATTTTGAATTTGGTTAAGAATTCAGAGTTGGAGGTTTTAGATTTGATTTTAGTAGATTTAGAGTAGGCAGCAGAGAAAGGGAATGGTAGAAAAGTGAGAAGGAAGAAGGAGGAAGGAGGGAGGAAGAGAAAAGAGGAGGTTCTTGCACTCAGGAAAAAAAGGTTCAAATTCAACCTCCCCAAAAGAAACATAACTTAAATAAGGAAAAAGAAACGAGAACAAAGCTTTTTTTCTGGTTCTACGCGGATTTAAAGAGTGATTTGATGAATGAGTAGATTCAGCTGGAGATGTTAAAGATGTTGTTTGATAGTGATGGTGTTTATTGTTATTGAAGTGGGAGATTGAATATCAGTTATCGAGTTGGTGATTGTAAAAGCCTATTGTCATGGATAAAATTAAAGCCAAATGGGATAATATAGAATCAAAATTATATGGAATCAAAATTGTAAGGAATCAAAATTGTAAGGTATCAAAATTATATATCAAAATTGTAAGGAATCAAAATTATATGGAATCAAAATTATATGGAATCAAAATTATATGGAATCAAAATTATATGGAATCAAAATTGTAAGGAATCAAAATTATATAGAATCAAAATTATATAGAATCAAAATTGTAAGGAATCAAAATTATATAGAATCAAAATTATATAGAATCAAAATTATATAGAATCAAAATTATATAGAATCAAAATTATATAAAATCGAAATCATATAAAATCAAAATCATATAAAATCAAAATCATATAAAGTTATAAAATTTTATAAAAAAATCATTGTAAAACTATCGAAAGCCATTCAAAATTATTGAAACCATTGAAAACTATTGAAAACCATTGAAAACCATTGAAACCATTGAAACCATTGAAAGCATTGAAAACCATTGAAAATCATTGAAACCATTAAAAACCATTAAAAACCATTGAAAACCATTGAAAACCATTGAAAACCATTGAAAACCATTCAAAATCATTAAAAACCATTCGAAATTATACCAAAGCCGTAGACTACACGTATAATGCCTATAACTCTTGAATCCTGAATTAAATGAAAGATTTAATGCAAGTTAATCCTGAAGTCACTGCCTCGGAGTATAAATCAACTCGAAGAAAATGTTTCAAGTCCAAGTTATCAATATTTGAACTCTTGAATTTCCGTAGCTTGCGGTCCGACTATTCATAGTTTGATGGTTTGTTCTTCCATGGCTAAAACCTTATAAAATTAACGTGAAATCCGTCTTAATGAGTCTATGGAAATTAACGAATATTGACAAATCATGCTGATTCCGTGGTGATTCAATATAGGAATTGTTTTTTAAAGCATCAATTCAATCGTGCCAAACTAGATGTGAATCTGGATTTTGTTGACTTTACACTGGACCATGAGCTATGGCTATAATTTATGCTTTGGTTTTTGAATATATGAATAAAGTTTACAAATATTGAACAAGTTGCAGAGAACAAGTTATAATTCTTGTGCATTACAATTTTATTCCAATCCCGTTCCTATCCCATTTCAATTCGCTATCATCCATATTTCTATTATATTCATAATGTATTTCATATATATCCAAATATAATCCAAGTATAATCCATATATTTTCCAATTTTCCAAATTTACTCCAGTATTCTAAATCTATTTTTAACCCATGTTTATCCTATTCCGTTTACAAGTTTAAATCTATGAAATTTTCAGATTAAAAGTTTGCAGGTTGAATAAATGTAAATATTTAAAGTATATTACAAGTCTTAAAAGTGTAGTTAAAGACATGAATTTACAATAAACAAATAAAATCTCAAGTCATTTAGAAAACACAAAAGCAATGTAAACTTTCCTTCAACTAGCAACTTTCACTTATTAGATTGCTTCCAGACAATAAAGACATTCGGAATTGGTGATCCTATCCAAATAAGATCTCTACCTATCGGCAACTACTCATAGATCCTATTTCAGTGTCATTTTGGAAAAATCAACTAATAGTTTTTCATTCTTTTCAAGTTACAGTTTATAAAGTTTCTCCAGAAAAATCAACTGTTTTCATCCTTCTCAAGTTACATTTTGCAATGAATGGATACATTTGCAAAGTTTAACTAATAAATGGATACATTTTAAAAAACGATTTAAAATTGTTTTCTGAAAACAACTGCTTTCTGTTTACATACTCCACAAATATCATTATTCTATATAGCCTTAAAATTGCTATATCTGAAAAATATAAACTCAGTTGTCAAACATTACAATGAGAAAAAATAAATATATCGTGTCATTTTTAAGCTAAGAATGGATTTTCAATAGAAGTGCTTCCTTCAACAGGCCAAATTCCTTGAATCAATGGCCCTCTAATAATTACTCTACCCAAATCGCGAGTTTGATCCAGTAAAACTTGCAAATCTTCAGGATCTACTACTTGTTAGAGCATTTCTTATAAAATCACATAATTCTTATAAAATCACATAATTCTTACCTCTCAAAGTCTCTTTAACATCATCCAAAACAAGATTCATAAGTTGATCAAATCCCTTTAAAACACCTCTCACTACAAATACAATTAGCATCTTTATCACCAAACTTCTTAATATCATACCTTCTCTTCCACCCATAAATTTAACCTTAATCTCTTTATCCTGGTAAGTCCCTAAATTTAAAATGGCATCCTTCTTGGGTCGTTCTTCTCCAGCTCTGGGTTGACGATCTTGTCGCTTTCTGTTGTTATTGTTGTTATTGTTGTATTGCCGATTTTGATTGTTACGTTGACCGTTGTTACGATTCTGATTGTTGTATCGGTGCTGCTGCTGCTGCTGTTGAGGAAATTGAGGAGGCTGTAGATAGTTAGCATTATTGTAAGCAATTCATTCTACTCTCACTTACTTGAGATTCCATCTTGAGTCTTTTGGTCCTTTACAAAATTCAGGTTTTGCTGCCAAAAGGTAATGATTTGGTAGTTGGAAAATTTCTGTGAAGTCCCCAGGGTTAGGTCTCACTATTTGTAAACTGTAGCTTCTTTCTATAATGCAAACAAGAACTTCAACAGAAGCACAATGGCAGACCTTTCAGTATTCATAACATCCGATGAGATATCTACTGAGCGTCGGGTATCACCTCTTTGGACGGTAGAGAATCTTAAGCACAAACTTGAGCCAATAACGGGAATTCCACCTCTGCATCAATCTCTACAGTTTTATCTTTCGTCAACTTCTAAATCTCCTGTTGCTTCAGGTTTTAGTGATGAGACTGTTATTGAATCTTTGGGATTATCTCAGTATGGTCGAATTAATGTTTTAGACACAAGGCCAATTAGTGCTCGTGAAAACTTTTCAGATCTTACACAAGTTGACAAGTATGAAATGCCTGAAGATGATTATGCTAAACTATCTGATTCGGTACTTTCATGGAAAAAAGCTAATGGACTGGGTCGATTTGGTGATTCTAAAGCATCGAGAAAGCAGGAAGAAGTTGAATTGGAAGAGATTGAATCTCGAAATATCAAGATTGGTGCTCGGTGTAAGTTGGTTGATGGTGATCGTAAAGGAGTAATCAAGTTTATTGGTAAAGTAGCAGAAATTCCTGGAAATCAGCAACTTTACTGGGTTGGTGTAGAATTAGATGAACCTACTGGTAAGAATGATGGATCAATTAAGGGAACTAGATATTTTGAATCAAAGCCAAATCATGGTTCATTTATAAAACCTGGTATGGTTGAAGTTGGTGATTTCCCTGAAGAAGATTTATTTACAGATGATGAAATCTAATGATTATAGAATAGTATATTTCATAAAATGTCAATTACATTTATATAGTGAATATATGAAAATAATTATGAATATAATTATGAATATAATTATGAATATAATTATGAATATAATTATGAATATAATTATGAATATAATTATGAATATAATTATGAATATAATTATGAATATAATTATGAATATAATTATGAATATAATTATGAATACAATCATAAATACAATCATAGAAACAATCATAAATACAATCATAAATACAATCATAGAAACAATCATAAATACAATCATAAATACAATCATAGAAACAATCATAAATACAATCATAGAAACAATCATAAATACAATCATAGAAACAATCATAAATACAATCATAAATACAATCATAAATACAATCATAGAAACAATCATAAATACAATCATAAATACAATCATAGAAACAATCATAAATACAATCATAAATACAATCATAAATACAATCATAGAAACAATCATAGAAACAATCATAAATACAATCATAAATACAATCATAAGTATAATATTACTGATATTACTGGATTATTTCTAAATATATTATTACTGATATTACTGGAATCCATCATTTGAATATACTATTACTGAAATATTTCTTCAGAATCCTCATGCTCTTCCATCAATTTCAATACACTTTGATAAACAAGTAACATTACACTGCTTTGAACAGAGGTCCATATCACTCTAGGTCCTATTCCACTAAACAAACCAGCAAAACCTTCTGTTTTGTATATGATGCGCAAACCACTAAGTGTAGAATCAGTTAAAATGGCAGGAGCAGATGCTCCACTCTTTGTAGGTGATGATGAAATGCTGTATTGTTTAGTTGATGAAGGTTGTGTTTCAGTTTTTGAATGTAAAGCAAAAGATTGCCCACTGCTTGAAGAATTTATCTTTTTTTGCAGTTTTGATGAAGATGATTTTGTAACTCCAGTACTTTGAGTTTGGATTCTAGTTTTGACAACATCTAACGGCGTGGTTATAGCACCTGCAAGACCACCAGCAACACCACCGGTTAGCAGTTCGAGACCGACTCCCATATCATGACCATGGCCAACAAAAGACTGAGCCATTGAGTGAAACTTTTCGTAAAAAGCAAACTGAATCGCTGAAAATGGTAAATCTCTAATCAGAGTAGCTCTGTATCCATAAAAAAGAGCTCCATACCCTTCAACTCTAGCAATTGTTTTGTATGCATCAGTCATGCCTTTGTAATTATAGCTGCTTACAGAGAAAGGATTGTTGTAGCGTCCTTGTAATTGTAATCTAGTTTTGAGGACTTCTGAAGGAACGTAAATGAAAGAAGATACCAGATCGCCAAGCAGACCAGATGTGAAATATGCAATAGAGTCAGGTACACCCCAGTGATTTATAAAGATTCGTTTTGTTGATTCATAAGTAGCAAAGAAAGTGAGGGTAGCAGGGAAAGAGCCTAGGGCAGCGGGAAGATAGCCACCGTATAAGCTTCTTGTTATTCCTTCATCTCTAACCATATTTAGGAATGCACGAGGAGTTGATTTGTATTTAGTTTGACTTGGAGCGCCTTGCTGGCGAGTCTTAACGGTATCGAGAGGATACATTATACTGTCACCGACCAAGCCGCCAATACCACCGCTTACCATGATCTAAGAAACTGTTAATATTTAGATTAAGGATGGTTTAAGACAACATACACTAAAGTAAGAAGCCTTTGAGGCCAGAGATTCGGCATCATCCAATGATTCCTGGAGATGGAGAGAAGCAGAAGCGAGTTCTGATACGACAGAGGCGACTTCTTGCATTGATTAGACGTTGGATAATAGTAATGAATTTGCGTTATTGAGACTTGAAGTACATGATCTTGAATGTGGAAAGTACTGATATTTATACAATTTTTCAAGAGTGTTCAAAAAAATAATGTACACGTCCTTATTGGTCAGAAGATATCACCGAATGGCTTTTGGTAGAGGTTTTGAAAAAAAAAAAGGAAGCGAGTAAAGAAAAATTTCTAACTGCGAGAAAACGGAAACCAAAAAAAAGAACCAAAAAAAATAGGCTGAGCGCAGATTTGGGTAAGGAAGAAAATATGAAAAATTGCCCTTAGAACGATGATTCGAATATGGGCGTTTAGAGGCTATAGATGGGCAATGCTTTAGACGTCTGATAGAGGCATTGATGGGTATTATTTTGAATATCAGGTTAAAGGTTGTGAAAATTTATGGGTTTTGTCGAATTTATGAGTTTTATCAAATTTGTAGATTTTGTCAAATTTGTAGACTTGGATTTTATATTCGGGTTTTAGATTTGTGAATTTGAGAATTATTGTAAATTTATTGAGTTATTCAGATTTATTTTAATTTTTTAGATTTATTTGGATTTATTTAAAAATGTACAGATTTATTATTTATTTAGATTCATTTAGATTTACTTGAATGTGTGATTTATTTGATTTATTTGATTTATTTGTTATATTTGATTTATTTGTTATATTTGATTTATTTGATTTATTTGATTTATTTGATTTATTTGATTTATTTGATTTATTTGTTATATTTGATTTATTTGATTTATTTGATTTATTTGTTATATTTGATTTATTTGTTATATTTGATATATTTGTTATATTTGATTTATTTGATTTATTTGATATATTTGTTATATTTGATTTATTTGATTTATTTGATTTATTTGATTTATTTGATATATTGTAATAAAATATTTTGATCATTAAATCAACCTCTATTTTAATCTAAATCAACCTCAAATATTTCTCACCTTGATTCTAATCTAGCCCTAACATTCTGATATAAATAATTAAACTGAACAATTGTTTGTACCATACCCATTCTCTGCTCTCTCATATCCATAACTAATTCAAAAATTGGATCAAAATCTTCATTCAAATCTTGTCCTGCCAATAATTTTGATCTTGTCAACATATAATCAAGTACAATAAATGTCCCTGTTCGACCTACACCAGCTGAACAATGAACAACTAAAGGAATACTAGATTTAACAGAATTAACCAACTCTACTAACTGAAAAATATCATTATCAATTGTAGGTGTGCCAAAATCCGTCCATGTATCTACATAAAAATGATGAATTTTCCGTTCAACTTTAGTCTCCTCGCACTTGAGTGTATGAACACTTTTAACATGATGATAAGGCAATTTTTCTTCACTAGAAGAAATACAAGTAATAGTTAAATCATGTGGATACGTGTCGTCTGAATTGATATTAAGCTCTTCACCTGGTAATGTAGGCCAATATGGTGCACATGATTTCCTACCTCTCTCAACTATTGGAGTCAACATTAAAACAACAATATCCTGGTTCTCAGAATTTTCAGATTTGTAAGTTAACAACATTTGCCAGAAATGATTGATTGTGTCAGGAATAGGGCCCTGAGTTGCAATGTATTCCTTAGCCCCCAAAGAATATTCTGATCCTAAATCTAAAGTAATCTTTGAAGCATTGATATAATCGTTGCCTTCAGGTGTATCAATTGGAACCCGAGTGTGATCATAAGGAAGAATGTTCTTTCATGTTAGTGAAAAATGTCTCTTATTTTTAACCGATTCAAGCTTACACCATAACGATTACGGTCTGCATTGTTCAAAGCATCATTAAGCTTCCAATCAGATTCATCAAGAGTCACAGATTCCAGACGTTCTGCTTCAGCAGCTCGGATCTTGTGAAATTTCTTTTCAATGGCTAAAATCAGTTAGTCAACATATTCAACAATCATCACGACAGCATACATCTAGAATCAAGCTTTAAAAACTGCGGAACTTCCATTGTCGACGACTTAAATTTACAAAGAATCGATTGTATCCGTTTCATTTCATCAATACCAATCAAGAGAGTTGATTCAGGCTTTGGATCTACTTGATAGTATCTAGTCACGTGTAGATTCTAATATAAACAACGACACCTGTTTTCTATTTTTCTTTATCAATAACGATACATCACCAGCTTAATACATTATGATTACAGACAGTCAGCTTAATACAATTGCCATCACTTTTGGTATTGCTTCAATGGCCCTGATAACGGTGTTTCATCTCATTACAAGAAATACTGAAGAGCTAAGGGCAACTAAATAAGCACTTTTATTTACTGATTTGTCCTGATTCAAGCAACAGAATGATTTGTCCTGATCTAAGCAGTGTATCGTTCTGATCCAAGCAGTGTAATTAGTCCTGATTCATAGTTGAATCAGCTGGATTTCAATTAGCACCGTCCTCATCTGTCATATTTATCAACTGCTTAATATCTCCATAACAGTTTCATATAATCACGTATCTAGCATCAAGAATTCAAGATAATTTGTTAGATGCTCTTTTTCAGTAGGCAATTCTGTTGACTATTTAGTTGATCATTCAGACTATTCAGTATATCATTCAGACTATTCAGTATATCATTCAGACTATTCAGTATATCATTCAGACTATTCAGTATATCATTCAGACTATTCAGTATATCATTCAGACTATTCTGTAGACCACTATTAGTGCTGACTTCTCATGTCTCCCAACTTCAAAAGGCAAAACTCTTTTTCATCTCCATCTTTTCAAGAATTTATATCACAATGTGGCAACAGAGCCTACATGAGCTCATCGTCAAGAAGGTATGCTTCATTATATAGTTACTCATCATTCATCTAACTTCTTCAACTTATAGCTATTGGAAACTCATAGTTTTCACCGATTCGTGAGATATACAAATGCCCGACTGAAGGGAGAACCTATTCCTCCTCCAGATCCAACTCATCATAGTATGCATTTCCTTATTAAGTTCTTTCTTGTGTTAACGTCGCTGTTTATAGACTCCATGGCTGTTACGCTTACGAAACTACGAGTTTTCCGAAAATTATGGTGGGAAGAGTTCAAAAACCAGTTCAAAGGATGATCTTGCATACTCTTTCTATAGACCAAAAAAAGTGACAAATGATTTATTTATTAATTAAAACTACATGATTCATATTCTCTCGCAACACTAGAAAATTTCATTGAAACCTTCCCATAATTCAATATGGACTATTAACCACCTTATTTCTTGATAGAGCTTGAACCCTTCTACTCGGTGTAGCTAAACTCTCCTTCGTAGGCTTTTTAAACGTTCTTCTGTCAACCATTCCAACATCATCATCCAGTGCAATAATAACGCTCTTGTCAGTTCCAAATTTGAAATTATCAGCAGCAACATTATCTCCATACCTCTTAATCATGTATTGAGGTTGTTCTCCTCGGAGGATCTTGCGAAGACTCCAAGTGATGACATAGGGACCGCTACTGGTGACAATAGTCTGCTCCCGACTATTAATACCAGTGTTGAAATGAGCTTTAGTGAAATTCAATTGTTTCTTAGTCTCAAATTGCATATGAGCCAAGTTTTCAGGAGTAATCTGTAATCTCTTTGGTCGGGGTTTCGAATCTTTAGCAAAACTCTTGAGAAATCCAGTGTTACCTTGATTCTTACCTTCTTTGATTGTGGCATCAATAAGTAACAAATATGTTTTACATGTAGCCAAAATCCATTTACCATCAGAAGAAACATCAATTCCAGTAATTTCGTCGCCCATTCCTGGCAATGCAGTTTTCGCATTGATTCCCAGCTTATCATACAATCTGATTTCACCTTTCTGTGAAGCAACTGCAATATGACCTTGGTTAGTTGAGGATAATGCTGAAAAATTGACGTTTGTGGCGTAATTCTTGAGTTGAGATTCAACCAATTTTGTTCCAGCCAACCTTGGATCTATCTTAAATAAAGCCCGGTCACTCACACCTAAAATGCTTTCTTCTTCAGTAGTTTGAGCGTACTTATGGACAGGAGCGAATGCCTTTACTTTGTGATCACCACTAACCTCCCACTCATCAACTATTTTCCCATACTCAATATCCATTCTGTAAAGAGAATGAGGATCATCTGGATCTTGGAAAATCATTGCTTTATCTCTTGTGTGAAGCATTACCTTACTAGGAACAAATGGTTTACCTCTTGTAGTTGCAATGTTATCAATTGTTGTTTGGAATTCCAATTCATTATCATCTGTTTGCTTGAAAACACCGAGCTTGTTCTCACGAACAACATAAGAACGATCATTTGAATGACCAACTGCCAACTGACTATTTTTACCTCTTCCTTCCATTTTCTTGATCTCATCATAGCCTTCATCATCATCCTGCCCAGCATCTGTTTGTCTAAGACCTTGACTATGTTCCTGTTCTGATTCATCTGTATAATCCTCAAGCTCTTCATCCTCATCTTCAGGTAGATCATCAACATCTTTCATATCAAAATCTTCAAAAGCCTTGACAAGATAATCTCTTTCATCTTGTTTAACTTTTACCCATTTCTCCTTATTATTATTCTCCCATAATGTTTGCATATATACTTCTTGAAATTTCTCCAAAGCTTCAAAAGAAGTGAATTTAATCAACCAAGAGTAGGCAGTATCGGTTGAAAAAAAATTGAATATAAAAGACAAGTGCTCATAATTGAAAACAGGGTTCATATCAATAGTGACTGGAACACCAAGATATCTTTTCAAAGGACTGTCTACTTCAAGCCAGTACTCGAAACCACCCAAATCGTACAAAAAGACGTTTGCCAAATTCAATTGTTCAACAAAAGCACCAGATGGAGAGTCAAACAAGTGCAGAGACACTTTATCCGTGTAAATCTTCTTTCCATCAATTTTAGTTGGAAGGTTTTGCTCGTCGCTCTGAGGAATAAGAGAATTAGCAGCTGCCTTCTTAGGGTCGACTTTCGCAGTTTTCTCAGACTTGAATTCGTCAGCACTCAAATATGTCGTATCATCTTCAGTATCACTTTGATTGTTCTCTTGTTTCACTGGCTTTTGCTTGAATTCAAATTCGAATTCTTCCAAATCTTTACCAGTTGCCAACTTGGAATCCTTTCTATACTTTCTCTCGTACTGGCATTGTCGCACAACCAAATCAAACTTGTCCAAAACAGCTTCAGAAAGACCTGATTCACAAACAAATTTAAAGTATGAATTGCCTGGGCCTGCCAGATTATTCCAGACAACAACAATTTGACCATCTTGATCGGCAGTATAGCAGATTTCCAAGGCTTCATCAATTAAAAAAAACCACTCTCCTTCATCTAAACTATCTTCCAAATCTTCTTCACCTTCTTCATAAATCTTCTCCGCCACCAGCTGGTAATTGAAAGGCGTTGATGTCTTTTTGACCGTTAGTGAGGCTGAAAGAGCTAAACATTGAGTTGCATTTTTAGCACTAGAACCTTTAATAGAATACAATTGACCATTTGAAACTGAAGCCAATTGGCTCTTATCACCACCAGGGATGATTGATCTGATAAAATTCATTTTGTGAGAATGAACGTTTAGAAATGTAGTAAGTGAGAGAGATTGTTTATCTCTGTTTTCACAAATGTGGTCAGGCACTCTCTGTTTGGCACGCCACAAAAAAAGTCACATGACTCTCTTTATATTCGCAAATCTCAATATAGCAGGTATGAAGCAGAATGATTACAATGTATTAGCGAGATAAACAATAAATAACCGTGAAAGATTCACAAAGTAGAGGCTTCAGATACCTTTTCAACCAATTCTTGTTCCCAGCTAAGACTGAACTTGTCTTTACTACTGATCCAACGAGTCAAAGCAGGATGTTTGAGCATAGCACGCTTCTTTGCTACTATATTTCCATCAACGTCGCCAATCATTGCACCAGCATCACTTTCTGCAGCTTCATCAGCTGTAATAATTTTCCGACTTCTGGAAGCTCGTTTTTTCAAGAGCTTGTCAAGAGTTTCTTGTTTTTCTTCTTCAAGTCTTCTAACAGACATGTTTTTTCGACGACGAGCCAATTCTGCGCGTTTCAATTGCTGCTCTTCTTCAGTTAAGTGAACCTTCTTCTTTGACAAATCTTGAGGGAGCTCTAGCAGAGTCTCCGGTGTGTTATCATCATAGCGAGCACGTTGACGAGCAGTCATTTTTGTAAAATCTGGTTCTTCTTCTTCTTGCTCTTCTTCAATACCAAAATCAGCCTCTTCTTCGTCTTCATCGTTAATAAGTTCTTCTTCCTCTTCTTCTTCTATTTCTTCCTCTTCTTCATCTTCTTCTTCGTCTTCATCATAGCTACGCACAACATTGGCCCGCGTCCGTTTCTTAGATGGACTGTTCTGCACAGATCCAGTTGCCTGCTTTTGCTTGGGATTTGCTACCACGAATTTGATTGTCTTCTTTACTGGTGCTGGTCTAAAGTCGTCTTCATCGTCATCGGCTTCAGGCTCCATTTCTTCGTCTTCGACCTCTTGATCATAATCTTCTTCTTCATAACCTTGATTATCAGATTCATACTCAGAAGGTTCCGTAGACACCATATTGTTAATCGTGAACGGTCTTGTTTCAATATCTCCGACAAGTGTTATTTGTAAATAATCTGAAACTCCCAGCAAAAATAAGTGTTAACAGTAGGGTTAGGTTATATGCTACATTGATATGTTTAATATCATGATAACTAAGGAAAAAATTATGTACAAATGTTATATCTTGCGTGAAAACACATTTCAATGTTTCAATATGCATCTTTAAGTCTCAAAACATCATGGAAGATATATCTCTTTTAGAAACTTGTTTTTTAGCAGACTTTTTATGGGTATTTGACTTGACGTTAGGCTTTAATAATGATAGTCCTCTCTGAGCACGAACGATATTTTGTTCTTTCAATTGCTCAGCAGCCTCTTCCAATTTCTCCTGTCGTTCTTTCCATGCCTTTTCTTTGACATCTTTTAGCAGTCTTTCACCACGTCTTTCCCATCGAGCGTTGATTTTCTCTAATTCTTCAGAGTTAGCCTCCCATTTACTGCGTAGAATTCTTCTAATAGACTCAGTAGGGACTTTAAACATTCTTGCTATTTCTCCAGAATTCATTTCGGGAGAGTATTCTTTAAGAGCTTTGATGCCTTCCATGGCTTCTCGCGATAAGCCTTTCTTCGGCCGCCATGCTGCTCCCTGAAATTTGTCCTTCAAAGCATAGTTTTGTCTTTTCCATTCTGGAAGATGTTTGTTCTTTCTCCATCCTTGAGGAGTCCTAGATCCTCCTTCAGCGTCATCTTCATCTCCGACCAAATCCAAGAACCTGTCTCGTAATTCTGGTCGTGAATCAAGGATTTTTAACGACTTATCATCCAGCTTGGATTCCAAACTCTTCAGTGTTTCCTTCTTGCTTTTCAGCTTTGGCTTCTCTAACTCTTTCAATTGGCTTTTATCTTCTTGCAACGGGTCTAAAGTTGATTCGATTTCTGGCCAGCCCTTTTTTCCATATTTGACTTTTGTACTGTTAAAACCCCGTTGATATGTCTTGCATCCTCGATATAAACAAGATAACCTGCTGGCTATTATCAGGCATCTGCTATCAATCATATCCAAGCAATGTATGTTCAAGAAAGAAAGATAACGATCAAAAATGCTTTTGTGATTTACTATACTTATTCATCCCAATCTGAAAAATTTTCGAATTATATGATCAGATCATGTGATTCTTTATTAAACGAGTCTATAATATTATGAAAATCATCTTTTAAAAGTCTTGCTAATACCTTTGTTTTCAGCAAAATTTTGGCGTCGAGTAACGGACTTGATGGATTCATTAGATGTGCCATAAAAGTCATAGGATTTTTTAGACTTGTCATTAGCTTGATCTGTAGATTTACCTCGTTGAGCATTCTTGGCTTTACGCTTTTCCATCCTTCGTCGTTCTTTATCACTCGTGGGACGTTCAAGAACCTTAGAAGCAGCTGTGTAATCAAATGCAACAACACCATCTGAATCAGTTGAAGTTGAAAGTTTTGGTTTTTTGGGGTCAATTACCGTCTCAGTCTCAGATGGGTTTGATCGTTTGAGAGATGAAGCAAGTGTGCTTTTTGTCTTCTTTTTCTTTTTTGCTGGTTTCACAAGATTGGAAAGATCGATTTCGTCACTAGGCCCGTCTGTAGTATAAGGTGAAAGAGTTTTAGTGACACTCGATTGGCCCATGTAGACTTGGTCTTTAGGAGCTTCTGGTTCAATTTCTAAAATTTCAGGTTCTTCTTCAGGTGTAGCTTCAATGTTATTTAATTCCAAGAATGCAGAAAGTTTGTCTGTGTCTATTAAAGAGATATTGTTAATGTGTTCAATCTTGACTAACCCCTTTGTTGAAGCAGAAGATGCAGTTTCAATGGTTTTACCCCAGAATTGTGATTTAGCTGTGGTAATTTCATTAGAATTAATAGAAAATAACTTATTTTGTCGAAGTTTGGCTTTCATAAAGTGATCATTGTAGCTATCATAATCTTGTTCAATGCGATCATAATCAACTGACTTTAAATCACTAGATCTTCCATATTGAACAATGTTCTCTTGATCTTCTTCCTCCTCCTCTTCAGGCATGGTATCGAGTTTTTTCTTAACCAATCGAAGTACTTCTAGAATACTTTTAATGTGCACTTTGATTCTTGGACCAGATGAACTAGATAATCCTAAAACACCTTGAAGATCTTGCGGGACTGCAGATGCTAAAGCTACCATCAAGTGATTTGGCATAATGTATCTTGTAGATTCGTCTTCAATTCTAGCGATTTGATCTCTCCAGTCATATAGACCTTCTAAGGCTACAGTTTGTCTCTTACTCAAATTGTACTTGATAGAAATCGACCTCCAACTTCCACCAGTGAATATATTATGAGTCAACTTGTAGGCTGTATCATATCCTGCAATTTCGTACCTTTGTGCCGCAGTTTTGCGCGATTCTCGAATAACTTGATTCATTTTTTCCTTATCAGAGCTGTTCAATAACTCGGATTTGATCTGATCATATATGTTTAATAGAAAATGAGTATCTGATTGAGCATATTTGAGCATTTCAGTAGGAATTGGTCGAATTCTCCAGTCTGCGAGTTGATACTTTTTAGAAGTTTGGAAATTTGCGTAAAGTTCAAGAAGGTAAGCAAGACCATGACGCTTCAACCCTAGTGCTCTGGAAGCATGATACGTATCGAACAATGAAACTACATATAGTCCAAAATCGCGCTGCAACCAAATGATATCCATTGTAGCACCATGGAAGACTTTTATAATATCAGGGTCAGTGAAAACTTTATTAAGAACTTCCAATTCATTTCTTAGAATGAGCGTGTCCACAATGTAATCATTTTTTCGATCTGAAATCTGCATCAAGCAAACGAATCCGTAATAAGAGCGATAGTCGTGGTGTTCCAAATCTACGGCAATTTCCTTTGCTTCTAACAGTTGGTCAACCATTGCATTTAGCTTATCGACAGTATCAATGTGAATTGGGGAAGTTGTATCCCAAGGTAAACTTGGAATTGGTTTTTTATCGAGCAAAGTAGGATAAGGCTGTTCCAAAATTTCAAGTTCATAAGGCTGGGAATAATGAGGCATGGTGAGTTCATCGCTCTGGTTGGGAAGTATTAATTCCATTGATTCATTGTACGATTTCAAAGCGTTTGGTTTGCAAGAGATCAATGGTTTAAACGGGACGTTTGGTGAATTGTCAACTTTTCTGTCGAATTTTGTCTGTGGTTTTTCTAAAGAGTGTTGATGTCTTATAACTTTTTCACCAGAGCTGTTTTCGGACAATTTTGTTGGTACTTTTATTTCTGTTTTGACTTCAGTGCTTTTACCTTTTTTATGGGCGTCCAGTGCCTTGTCAATTTTTTCAGCCAGAGTATTTAATACATGAGAAACATCAGAATTCCAAGGTTCATCATCAAGTAGTTCCAAGGATTCACCAGGCAGGGCAGTTTGCATGATATCATTTGCGAGGCCTAGAAGTTCTTTTGAAGCTTTACTAGCGTTAGCACTTAGTTTTTTGTCGAGTGACTTGTAAAATTCGATATCACTAGCAGCCAGGACACTTGAGGCCCTGATAGTTCCCATTAATGGAGAGAATATGGATTGGTATTTTTCTTCCATGATTTTAATGATTGTTAGAAGAAAGAAAATTTGGGATTGGGAGAATGCAAAATTTGTCTATATAGTTAGGACTAGACAATTATGTAAGATCTGTATCCAAGTAGTACATTTCTTTATCAATGGCCTTTTTGCACATAATGACGATATCTTGAATCCATTGATCATTGTCATTAACTTGTAGATTTCTAATTTCTTTAATGAGCTTCTTTTTACCTTCAAGAAACTGTAAACTAGCCATCCAGGTTTCAACGTCTTCCATCGGAACTTGTTTACCTCGCATTTGGCGAATAGTTTGAAGAATCATATTTCGCTTTTCTCTGTCTAATCTAGGTCTTGCAGACTCAATTGAAGAAGATTCTTGACTTACGAGCTCTGGAACAGCATTTTGTTGTCTTTTACGTCTTCGGACCCAGGCTCGTTGCCTAACAAACACGCACCATCCTCCCGGTCGCCACCTACCTCCAAACCATCCTGCGTACCGCCATCCCTGGTCATCTACTCCGTTTCCCATTTCCACGTACCATCTGTTCCAGAGCCAGATCCAATCTGGGCTTGGGACTGGGAGATCGTGAGGAGGAAGAGAAGCATGGAAGTGCTTTTTCTTGGGCTGGGCTGTCTCTATGAACTGCTTTGTATAAGAAGCTGGATCTATGCCTGGAAGCAGTAGAGACGATGAGAAGAACGGGTATCCAAATAGAAAGTAGCCTCGTTGGTTTTCATAGACTATATCGTTTTGCTCCTGGCCATCTGGACTATCTGTAGAGGTTTGTTCTTCAGAAGAATCTGAAATGACTATCTGAATAGGCTCGCGGTCTTCAATGACCACTTCCGTCGATTTTCCCAGTGTTGATGGCGACTGTGTGCCAAATATTGATGGCATGAATATTGAAACAATGTGTAACAAGGAAAAAGGAGTACAGACTTCCAAATTAACTCTCCTACAAGAATTGTTAATATTTTGTTCCAATTTAAGTAATACTCAATTAGCACAAAATCCCAAAACGTTGGTACTACACCATCCAATTGAATCTTGTAACTTTCATTGGGCTAGATATTGTGAAAATTAAAATTTATTCAGAGGATTTGGTAACAGTGGAATCACATATGGTATATATTCACATGAAGAAATGGTATTATATTAGATTACATGAAGAAATGATATCACATAAGGAGTTGAATATCACAGAGTTGAATAAGTTTTTTGACGTTAAAAAATTGAGTTTAGATGTTAATGAATTGATGTTAATGAATTGAAGTATTGACGTTAATAAATTAAAGTATTGATGTTGATGAATTGAAGTATTGACATAAATAAATTCAAGTATTGACGTTAATAAATTGAAGTTTAGATGACGTTAATAAATTGAGGTTTAGTAGATTGACATAAATAAATTGACGTTCAGTAGACGCTTAACAAACATTTACTAAATTGACGCTTAACAAACATTTACTAAATTGACGTTTAATAAACATTTAACAGATTATCAAGAAATCAAGAAAACCAAATTAAACAAGAAAATCAAGATTGATTATCGCATAGTAGATTGAGATTGTGCAGGAACTTCTAGTCCACATTCTTGTCTGTGTCTGTCTAAAACCTCCCGAAGTTGTCTAACTTGATCCCTTAAAGATGCAACTTCTTGTCCTAATCCTTCATTCTCTTGAGCATAATAATCGCACCTGGCCTGTAGATTTTCAAGCCACTGCTTCTTTCGTTGCCTACACTTTAACGCTGCTACTCTATTACGCTCCAGAAAAGATTTGCGCTTTTCTTCATCAGTAAGCTGCTTCTTTTTCTTACCGCCATTCTCAACACCAGAACTAGACACACCAGAACTAGCAGAAGTCGCTGGCGTCGCAGAAATCGGTGCTTTCACATCTGAATGCTCAGACTTGATGATCTTTGTCTTCTTGGATAATGCTGGAGACTGTAACAAAACATCCTCTAACGGCCTCTTCTCAGGCTGACCCGCCGGCTCAACGTTCTTTGAAAGCATATACAGAGAGTTGGCTGCTTCATTACCATTATGAACACCAGTAGCCATTGTTACAGGCAGAGAAACACTAGATACTGGTGCTTGATGAGAAGCTACTAACGGAGTGAGTCCAGATATATGATCGCTTTGAAAAGGAGTCAAAAGTCCTCGCGGAAACCCAGCTGGTGAAGCCACCTGGTCTTGCTGAGGTGCCTGTAGCATTGCAGGTGACAACGGCCCAGCTCTGAGGCTGTTCATCCATCCAGAAACACCGTTCTGTCCGTTGCCTACTCCAACTGCAGATATTAAGCTCTGGGGAGATGCGATGGCAGCAACTGGCGGAAGGAGACGCTTAGCAGAACCACCAGGAGTGTTTATAAATTGAGAAGGTGTGTTTAGCGCGCTTAGTCCAGTGTGGGCGAGCGTGCTGCTTATTCCATTATGCGCTGCTGTGGTAGAAGCATTACTGATATTGATGCTTGGGGCAGGATTCAAGGGCTTGTCACGTTGTTTAAAGGAAAGTTCGAACGGGTTCGGTTCCAGGTCCAAAGAGGGCCGACCACTTGTTGATGAGCTCATTTTTCAGACACTTTGACTGCGGTACCGTGCACTAATAAGCAACTGTAGCTTTGTTAGTACAAATATGCCTGTGTGATATGACGTAGTGATGGTAAGTGGAAAAGTTACAATGTGTTGGGTGTGAAGCAACAAGAAGTGGGTATTTCTAGAGTGACGTAATGGTAGAGAAAAAGAAAAAAAATTGAAAAAGAAACCGAAAAAATTCTTTCTTGTTTCCCTCTTCGCTTCGGTCTGCGTGGGCGTTCACTAACGGAGGATTTACGGAACGGGCCTGGGGGTCGGGTTGGTGGGACGGGTTGGTGGGCGCAATATATAGAGTAATGCGGGTAGGTTGAAGAAGATGGGCGGAGAAGGAATAAATAAAAATGAAGTCATCAAATTAAAAATTGAGATGACGAAAGAAAAAGAGGCAAATTTCATAGAGCCTCATTGCTTAGTCATGATAGAAAAGGGATTATGTCACGAACCACGTGATGTCACAAATATGTAGGAGTGTAGTAAATGGAAGTACTTTGAGTACTGGGCGTATTGGTATTGGTATTGGTATTGGTATTGGTATTGGTATTGGTTTTGGTATTGGTATTGGTATTGGTATTGGTATTGGTATTGGTATTGGTATTGGTATTGGTATTGGTATTGGTAATGGTATTGGGTATTGGGTATTGGGTATTGGGTGAGATTGGGTATTGGGTGAGATTGGGTATTGGGTGAGATTGGGTATTGGGTATTGGGTATTGGGTATTGGGTGAGATTGGGTGAGATTGGGTGAGATTGTCTGTATGATATTGTCTGCAACTATCGTTTACAACTATCGTTTACAACTATCGTCTACAAGTATTGTCTGCAATAAGTTACTGTATATATACACTTGCTATACACTTGATGGAAATAAAAATGGTTTCAAGCCAATCTATCAATAACAATTACTTGCAATTTGAAAAAAAACTACGCAAAAAAGGTTTAAAAAAAGAAGCATCACAAAAACTTTAGAAAGACAGAAACTTTACAAAAAGCTTTGAAACGACGGGATTGTTCAACTTGAATCATGATGGCTACTGTCCTAATCACGGAATAAGCATGTCTACTAAAGATTCAAGCTTTTTTAAAAAACGTGAAAAAATTGCATCTCGTGTCTGTGCACATTCCTAACAAATGTCTCACGCCCTTGCTTAAACCAGTTGCAGACCTTGTGAAATATCAAAGCTTTTTTTTCGGTATATTGTCTTGGACGTCATGAGACTGTTACATTATTTCATACTACTTACTAAATTTGAATTAAGGGACATTATCAGGAACACAGTTAAAATATTATTTTATTTTAGTTGAATTTAAGGGACAGGAACACAGTTATCAATAATTAGATTCAAAGAATTTATTGTGTTTCTGAATTAAGGGAATGATTGAGATTCAGTTTAACACTAAATAATCAACGTTCCCCTGGAATGTAGCTGGCAATCACTGTATTCCACCTATTTATTACTTCTGTTTCAGATAAAGATGGGTGGTTAAACTGTTTTAATAATTCAGGGCTCAGACCGATTTTTAAAACTTCAGCAATTGAAATCACTAAAACCTAACTTGTTTAATATTTTTTCACTGCCTTGTACAAATCAAGCAATTTACAAATTAGTACATCAAGCTAAATAGCGGGAGTCAAGTCTTTATCAATTTGATTCTACTACAACTTTGATTCTTATACTAGTTGCAACTTAAATGTCGTCTAATTCATAAACTATAATACACGAGATCAGTTATTGCTTATACGAAATAATTTTAGTTAAACAGTTTAGTTTACAAATTAAATCATTTACAAGACATGAACAAGCCAGTACTACATATATTTATAATCATGATATTTATATAAGTAGACAGATCATGTAAATTAGATTTTGTTTGCTACACTTATATTTCACCTTTTGCTATTAAACAAATTTCATACGCGTAAATGACCTAATTATTTGCTATGGACGTCATAAAACTATTTATATATTTTTGTTTAGCAATAAATATTTAAGTTAAGGGAGTAGTAAAATCTATGTCGTTTGTCTAATATTTAAATTTTCAAAAATTAAAATTACTCCCAATATATTAAGGAGAATTTTAATTTTCAGAAATTTAGCGTTTACATATCCGTTCACTGTCTGATAAAATGCTCTAATTTTTGACACTTGTTACCATGATTTTAATCGTATTATATGCGTTAAATATCTAAAAAACTGAAAAAATTTTGAATTTCGATTTTTGGACACTATGAATATATTGATGTGAAAAAAACATCTTTCAATCGAGCCTTGATGGCCAAGTTGGTAAGGCGCGTCACTAGTAATGACGAGATCGTTGGTTCGAATCCGACTTGAGGCACTTTTTTGTTAACACCACTGTGAATTATGACCTATCACAAAATTGAAAAAATTGTTTTGTGATTAAGAATACTATGTTTTCCAAAAACTGAAAACTGCTCTCTAGGAAACTCATGCATATTGATTGCTGGTCACAATGAAAAGTTTATCTGATTTTCGTGGATTTAAAAATTAATTAACAAAATTTAATGTTTCTCAACTGAGGAAATGAGTGGAATAACTTTGATTTGAATCAAATAGAGCTCATCAATTCTCTTGGTGTAACACTGAAAAAAACGCGTCAAAATTAAAGAGATTGGGGATTCAAGTTTGCAATAACTGATGTTTCGATTATATTCGTGAAGCTACAAAATTTACTGTGACTCGTTGCAACATCTTTTACAAAATTTAAACACTTGAAGCCAAAACTTCTAAATAGCAACTATCAAGAGGTTTTTAGCTATAAATATAATATAGATTACAATAATTTATTCAAGAAATCCAGACCTGTTATAGCACTTTCAAATTTAAAATTTCAGAATCGCGCTCAACACGCGTAAATTGAAATAAACTTCAGATACATTTGAGACTTTGAAAGAAAATCTTAACTTAAAAATAATTGAAAACTCCTTGATTCTTTCTTTTTTCTAATTATTTTTTCATAACGGTAATAATATATGATTTAATGATATTTCAAAAGTTGGAAATTATTGGTGGAATCATATATATGGAATACCTTATTTTCTGTTTGAAACCTACTTGGTAACTGCCCGCCTATTGAAAGCTAAA
Source organism: Geotrichum albidum (assembly GCA_003707475.1). Classification (NCBI taxonomy): domain Eukaryota; kingdom Fungi; phylum Ascomycota; class Dipodascomycetes; order Dipodascales; family Dipodascaceae; genus Geotrichum; species Geotrichum albidum. Next base: position 287,345 of record PPJE01000005.1, read on the forward strand.
CGCGATTGTAAATCAAACACAAAAAAGCTTCAAAAAGTTCGAAAAGCCCAAAAAAATACCTGGAAAGGGGGTTTTGTTTTATAATTGAGCCTATACCATGATACATCTATTGACCCATTTGTCTACTCAGGTAAAGTTAAGTCGAGACTGGGGGAAATAAAGAAATACTTTGTGTCTCTGTGCATGGTGCTTTGAGTACTCTTTCACCTGAAAGAAAGGAGCCCCTATTCTTCTTTCAAATCTATTAAAACTGATCTTTTTTCTTTCCTTTCCACGTCCTATCTTTTTCTTCCCTTTTCCCTCTTTTTCTATCTTCCAATTGACAAATTCCTCAGTGTTTTACTTTGTCGTAGAATTCTTTTCTTATTTGACAAATAAATTGATAGTTAGCTCAAAGATCTGGTATGTGGTTTGCCTAATCTTTCTTCTTCAATCCCTCACTTTATTTCCCTAAATTATTACACTCATGTCATTCTTTTAATATTCATTCTTTTCAAATTGCCCATTCGTTAATTGATCATCTTTTGCTTAATATAATCATAATCATAATCATCTTTATCATATCCACTATCATTATATCATTAATCATCTCTGTCATATTTACAACACAAAAATGTCTTCTTATGACCAGCAACTTAAACCATTCACTCCAAAATCTAACAACAGCTCTAATCAAGAACCACCAAGCTCAAATACAACTTTAGATTATCCCCCTTCATCTTCATCTTCTACATCATCGTCCTCTTCAAAATCGAAAAACGTTCACTTATCTACTCCTCCCGATTCTTCACAATCAAAAAAACGCGAGAACGATGCTACAGCTTACCATCAAATTCAGCAAAAAAACATGCAACAACAGATTCAATTAAATACGCATACCAATAATTTTATTTACTACAATATAGCATCTCACTCTGGAAATCCTTCTTCAACTGAGAGTAGTAACATCAACCCTAGTCATGGACATCCCAATTTAACTAATCCTCCTCATATTAATCATGTTTCTGCAAGTACTCCAAGATCAATTAATCATCATGCAGGTAGTTACCAATTACCCTCAACTCCTTTGTCAATTCAAGCTCCACACATATACAATGATCCTAATTTTCCTATTCATCATAATATCCCTCCTACTCAACAACCTCCACCAAGAGGTTATTTGGAGACTCCAGCCACAATGATAAAGGATACACAAGCTTACGCGGGTTATTTGTCTAGACAGAAAAAAGAATGTAATCTTGCAGATGCGGCATCAATTTGGAGTCCTGATGTGGAAGAAGCATTCATGGAAGCTTTGAGACGCATTCCAAACGTTGGAAGACGTAAAATCACTGTTCAAGGCCGACCATGTGGAAGAAACGAGTTGATCTCTGAATACATTCAAAGAAAAACTGGTAAAATTAGAACTAGGAAGCAAGTTTCAAGTCACATCCAGGTATTGAAACACCTGTTGAGGAATGACAAGGAATTTATGGATTTAGTGGTTGAAAATCCAACATCCTGTTCTACTAACCAAGAAGAAGATGAGTCCACTCCTAGTTTATTAAGCAATAATGAAAATGCTTTTGGTCTTGTTCGACAAGCCAAAATAGCTGTTGTTTCGCCTATTTTTTCAAAGAACTCTGCTGGTAAAGAAGAGCAAGAACAGAGAAGAATAAGCCAAGCCAGAACGGATATTTTCATGTCTGATGATTATAAAGTCCCTGATCAACCTCCAACCAAAAAATTGAAATTGGGTCCGGCGCTGCAACCACGCTCCAGTGGATCTTCTATGGGAGCAAAACCTGTAAGAATTCCGTATGGAGATGAGAAAGTGTTTATGCCGTTGAACTTTTCAATGTACGAAGTGGTTGGACAACCACCACAGCCACAAGTTTCAAAAGTGTATTCCCAGTTGATTCGTCCCCAGCTGGAATCACCAGTCAAGCAGAAACAACATACTAAATTAATGGATCGTTTCACCACCGTCTCGGAAGGTTTGAAAGAAAAATATCCTAGTTCTGTTCCTGTTGTTTATGGTAAAGTCAAGTTCAACTTACCATTGAATAATACCAATGACAATGCTCATTCTGGTAATAATTCCTCTCCTTCCACACCTACACAGCCCCAAGGAACTTTCAGAGCAGATTCAGAGTTTATTGCTAGTCCTGATATCCATAATCTTGCCAATAGTGATACTCTTGGAAAATCTCGCTTACATAGTTGGACTTGCTTAACTAAAGTTTTTAGTCTTGATAAACAAGTACTTTCACTTGCTGAACAAGTTCAGGCACAAGAAAACTTGGGACAGCGTACTGAAACTCTTTCGTTACCATTTGCAGCAGAGTTTTGGGATGCATTTATCACTGGTATACATAGTACTGCATCTGCTAAGGAAGCTGCTCATGCGGTAGGTGCAATTACCATGATTCAAGAGCTTCATTGTAACTCGACATCTAATATATCTTCTGAAGATGAAGATCATGAACCCTTGCATGCTGTGTTAATCTGGGAATTCGAAATGGTAAACGACTCTTTCTCAGCACGCACAGTATTCAGAAAAGTTCACTCACCTCGTTCTCCATTTTCCTCAAATAATTCATATCCTACTTCCACAACCTCTACCACAACTTCCTTTGATACTGGATTCCGACTCAATATGAAGGATGAATCTCCTCTTGCTGGGCGTGCCCGGTCTAGATCGATTCGTCCTCTACTTCATCCTCATCACCCACTTCTTCTACAACAACATCAACCAGTTCCACTGATTCCTCCTCAACCCCCCAGATCTTTTTCTACAGCTCCTATCCAGCATCATCCTGGACCTTCAAATGGATTTATGGATTACAATGGACCATCTGCAGGTTGGGATTTAATAAGACCAATGACTGCATTTTGTGATTCTCCAAATGTATCAGCTGAATGGTATCCAATGTCAGCAGTAGTAGATCCTATGATGGGTGCTGCAGCCGTTGGTTCATATGGAGTAGGTATTGGACAGGATATAGGCATTCCTGGGGCTCAAAAAGATTGGCAAATGCAAGGGCTAAACCAAAATATCCCTGTTGTTGGAGCACTAGAAGAGTGTATTTTTGAGCCTATTGAAGAAGAAAGTTAGGATAGTGGTGTTTTTCTTATTTTTTCTAATGGAGAATCTTATTTATTTATTTTCTCGTTGAGTTTTTTTCTTTGAAGTTCATATATTATTCAACTGTCATTTTTCTATATAATCTTTTTGTTAATATTCCAAGAACTGGATTTAATTTTTTTAATACTAACTAATAATTTTTTTATTTTCTGTTGTATTTTGATTGTATAAAAGCTTTTTTGAAAAAAAATATTTTTGTACTTGTAACTTGCCTAAATAGGTTTGTAAATTTTACTCCTTTATATCATCCATAATATGGCAAACACTAGAGAAATTATTAAATGTTTATTTTCAGTATTAAATCATTGAAACAGATTTTTTTTTGAATTTAAGTAATATTTCTATTGGCAACCTATAAGTCAAACATTATCGTGAATTAGAGTGTGAAATAAGCATCAAGAAGATGTTGAAAAACAAAAATCTATTAAATGAATAGGATCAGACTCATGTTGAGCCTTAAATTACAATTAAATTTGAAATGTGTATATATCACCACAACCAGGCTCCATCATTGTTTGAATGGATGGTTGAGTCTTGTCTTGTTGGCATATTACCGATGAGAAGTTCCTCCTGTGCATCTAAGCCAACTGAAGACGGATTATGACCTTGCATCATAAATTGTTGATTTTGAACAAGGTGAGTCTGAGGCCGCAGTGATACCATCGACATAGCGTGAGTTAAGCCAGGTTTAGGATGATTAGTAGCACTGCTGGTACTATGGGCTATTGATATTTTACGTGTTAGTGCAGAGACCTGTGTGCGTGGAGCTAGAGCTGGAGAATCTGGTAAAGTTCGAACCTTAGCCAATCTAAATACTTGCTTAATAGGTTTCAAATAAATAGTTGCCAAAGAACCAATACAAAGCTCCAATTCTTCCAATCTATCAGCGTCCATGCGATCTGAATCTGGAGTGATTGGAGGAAGATTCGACGAAAAAACAATATCACGAGCTGATTTCGGTGCAGTTGAAAGTAATCGCCAATACATGTAACCTCGATCTCGTACATCAGGGTTGTCTGAATGTTCTGTAGCCCATCCCAATACTTGTGGGATGAGGTCTTGTGCTTTGGCAGGCGATGCAATGAATAGCTTCACGATAGCTGTTAACAAAGCCAATTGAACTTCCACAGGATCTTCAGGAAACGTTGCTAAGAAAGTTGAGAGCAGCTGATGAGCATTATCAATTCTAGAAGCGTAATGGCCAATGATCCAGATCATTGCGGCTTTAGCTTCAGGTTCATCAAGAGAATCAAGATGGTCGCAGAGAGTTGAAATCACATACTCATATTTATTTGGGTATCTTCTAAAGATGTTTTTGATGACTACAGTTGCTTCTTGTACAATATAAGAAATGTTTGTAGAAACCAGATTCATCAATTCTTCAAGACATATTTCAGCTGCCTTCTCAATCTTTATTGCAAGTTTTCCAATCGCTCTGACAGCTTTTCTTACTACTTGAACATCAATTTCTGTTGCACATTCTTTCAATTCTCTCAAAACGGTTTTGATATTGTTTTCGTTAGCCAGCAAAAAAATGATTTCTAGTTTAGTAGCCTTGACATAAATAGGATCATTGTACTTGCACAAAAAGATCTTGACATCCAAACTCAGTAATTGGGGTCGGCTCTGTAACAATAGAATACAATTTCTCAGTGCCAAATATTGAATCTCTGGAGGCTTTTGTAGTAAGATGACAAAAGCAGGGCCAATTTTCCTGTCTAGATGTGCCACATTGTTACTCAAATCCGACACATAGTTGGTTAAATAAACAATTAATCTAATGGAACCTAAAACCACTGAAGAGTTTGCATGCTGTAACCTGGGAGTTACTCTTTCAATCAAAAGAATAGCATCTTGAGAGGTTTGAGGAACATAATTCATCAAGGCATTTAGAATGTAGATTTGCGACCACTCATTGCATTCCGCCAGCAACATACCGAGGTTAAAAGCATGTAGTTTATCAATAGTTAACTGCAACTCCCCTGATTTATCAGAAATGTCACCTAATGCTGCCAGCGCAGCAGCTACTACAGTTGGATTTGAATTACCAAGTAACCGATTTAATTCACCAATAAAGCCTTTGTCCTCAACAGCTTTGGCATTATGATTCCATAGTTTTGCAACACTATAAGCAGCTGTTTTCCTGACATACGGGTCATCGTCGTTCAACGCTTCACCAACTTGTTTGAGCGCTGCATCAAAAAACTCTTCTACCGGGATTGCTGATAATGTTCTCAAAGCCAAAGCTCTAATCAGTGGCGAAACGTCTCTTGTATCATGCTTAAGTACATTTATTGCTTTTGAAGCAAGGTCTGGCTTTGCTTTCGCATAAGTCAATAAGAACAAGAAACACATTTTCTTGATATCAATGTCGTTTATGTGCATGCAGTTTACAATATCAGGTAACAATGAAATCATTTCATTGTTACTCATGGTCATATTCGCCACAATCTTCTTCAACGCAGTCTTTTTATTCTTGTGATTTTTGTCCTTTTTCTCAAGGCTCAGCTCCTGCCGAAGCTCGTTTGCTTTGCCCTATTAATCCCAACACTGTTAACAATCGTCCTTGTAGTTTTAAACCCACTTACTCTTGTGAATAACTTAGCATCACTCATCTCTTTCAGCCCATGAACCTGAAACCTACTTGCTGGTGTTTAACAAAAAACACTGCTCCTTTTTTAAAGTGTCTCCTTCTTCAAGGCTTTGTGTCTTACTTGATACGGCTATTTGCGGCCAGGTTTAGGGTGAATATCTTTTATTGGCAGAGCAGCGTCTGTGTCTAGTAGTAGAACGTTCCTACTTGTACTTATATCTAATAAATAAGCATCATGCTACGGCATATCCACTGGCATAACTCACGCTACTGTCACTGAGCAAGGTAGCTCTGCTACTTTGACTGTATCCAATCCATTTCAACTTGCCCCATTGCTCTTTTTCTTGAGTACTGGAGAACCCATTAATGGCCATTCTATCATGTAGGACATGTTCTATAGTGTGTAGCAGAACAGATAAAGGCTTTCTGCCGCATATGGTGTTTTCAGTTTCGTCAATGTAGTCGTCCCATTCTTTAGTGAGTCCCGAAGACAAAACATCCATACCAAGACGATCTAGATACTCTATAGATTTAAAGATTGGTGTACTGTTTGGTTTGAGTTTGAAGGACTTGTCTAAGGTGATAATTTCATTGACATCTTCGGTCTCAGTGTAAGCTTTGTAGCTGAATCGTCGGCCCCTATAGTTGCATTAGTATCAAATTAACAATGTTGACGAGCACTCATACCAGTGACAAAAATCAGTACTAATTACAAACGCGTTTTCTTGATTTAGAAAGTATGGAGCGAGAAGTTTTCCCAGTTTCTTTTCCATTAAACTGGTAGTACTTCCAACGACGATTGGCACGATTTTAGGGACTCCGTTCGGGCTTCTGAAGAAACGTTGTTAGATCAATTCAACGCCAATTTGGACGACATACTTTTCTGAAGCTTTGTACAAGAACGGGAGGTGCATTTCTATACCGTGTTCTTCTTCGTCAGCTTCCTTTGGGAATGTTTGAAAGAGACCGGAATGCTTCAAATCTTCGACGCCTGCAGTAACAGTTAGCAGAGAACCAAGGTTTGTTTTTTAACGTACATTCGGTATCTACTGAAACGTTACCTAGTGGTGTTGCAAATTCTGAGAATCCTGTTATCATGCAGCCTTTGAAATACAAGTAGTGAGAAGGGCCCAAGATGAAGACCCGTTTTCTTGAACGGAACGTTAGCAGGTAGTTAAGGTCCAGAGGGCATTACTCACACGTTAGAGGTGTCCCAAACTTTGTAGGTTTCAGCAAGTGTTTGGCCAGCGTAGGTGTAACCTGCGTGTCTAATATTAATCTTAGTATAGTACACTGACACCCGGTTGATATATCACTTACGGTCCGACCAACACTCTTGCGCCCGAAATTGGGAACTCTGGATGTTTAGACTCGACGTCTTGGAAGAAGCGGTCTACTTGTTTAGCCAGTGCAGTTTTATTTTCTTGGTACCATGATCCAGCGTGGGTAGCAGCTCGAATTGACATGATGCACTTGTTAGTTTACTTGTTAGTTTGATAGTTCACTAGTTAATTTACTTGTTGTATGTGTTTATGGCGAGCAGACGTAGGTTTTGAATTAGAGTTTCTTGAAGTAGCAATGAAGTGGGGAGGAAGAGTGGCGATCGGAGATAAAAAAAATGGGAATAGGGTATGAGCCTAAGGTATGACGATTTGGTACAGGCAGCACACAATCAGGAACAAATTTAGTATGGGAATTTAGTACGGGGATTTAACTTTTTACTACAGGTGAGAACGAGCACAAAGATTTAGTACAGGGATTGTGCGGGGATTTATTACAGAGAAGTAGTGCGGTGATTGAAAACAAAGATTTAGTACAGGAATTGAGAACGAAGATTTAGTACAGGAATTTAGAACGAAGATTTAACACAGAAATTTAGCACGGGAATTGAGAACGAAGATTTAGCACAGAAATTTAGTACAGGAATTTAGTACAGGAATTGAGAACGAAAATTTAGTACAGGAATTTAAAACGGAGATTTAGTTTAGGAATTTAGAACAAAGATTTAGTACAGGAATTGAGAACGAAGATTTAGTACAGGAATTTAGAACGAAGATTTAGCACAGGAATTTAGCACGGGAATTTAGCACGGGAATTGAGAACAAAGATTTAGCACAGAAATTTAGTACAGGAATTCAGTACAGAATTTTAGTACAGGAATTCAGTACAGAATTTTAGTACAGAAATTTAGTACAGGAATTGAGAACGAAAATTAAGCACTGAAATTTAGTACAGGAATTGAGAACGAAGATTAAGCACTGAAATTTAGTACAGAAATTGAGAACGAAGATTAAGCACTGAAATTTAGTACAGAAATTGAGAACGAAGATTGAGCACAGAAATTTAGCACAGAAATTTAGCACAGGAATTTAGCAGAGAAATTTAGAACAAAGATTTACCACAAAAGTTCAGTAAAAAAAATTTCAAACAAAATTCTAGTACTCAAAAATTCAGGATTTCAAACAAAAATTCAGTACAGTAAAAAAAATTCAATACAGTAAAAAATTCAGTGAAAAAAACAGTAAAAAATTCCGAAAACGATAGTTCAGTACAAAAATTCAGTACAGAAACCTCTATTTACTAATTGCAACAACCGTTTCATTTACATTTTGTATATATTTTCCAGTTGCCTACGCAAACTCCTCATCTTCTTCTCCAGAAGCATACTCATCACCAGAAACCATTCTATTCTCAGCTTCAGACTTTTCCATGAGTTTAGCAAGCTCAGCATCATCAGTTTCAGTAACAGCCTTGGGAGCCATTTTCACGTCAATGGTACCCCCAGAACTTTCAATTTTAGTCTTGATAATTTCAATAGCTTCAGTCAATTTTTCAATTGCTTTTTGCTTGTTGATGGAAACTGAAGTCAAGACAAACAGAGGAGCAGCAACTAGCTTAACTTTAACGGGGACTTCTTCAGTGTGTAAAGCTTCACCAGCTCTAAGAGCTTCTTTGACTGCTTCCACACCTTCGTAGCTGAAACAAGAAACACCGATATCTGCACGGACTTTAACAGGGTTTGGAGTGAGTTTTCTGGAGATTTGTAGTAACACTTCGTCTAGGATGAGTTTAGAAGGAGGAATAATGTCTTCAAAGACGGTTTCAGGACTTGTAATGGCGATTTTGAAAGCGTCGTATGCGTGTCCATATTTTCGGCTCAGTGGCCATCCGATAGTTTCGTAGAGAGTTACTAAAGCGATTTTATGTTTTTCCGCTACGTGACGTAGAATGGAGTGAACAGCCTTTGACTTGTTGTATTTTTCTTCAGCTTTAGTAGCGTCTTCCGCTGAGACTCTTCTTTTCGACAAATCAATGTAACCTGGTTTTGTTAGATTTTACGATACGTTAAAGATTGGAATCTTCATACCTTTATCAGTGTCTACTCTCATAACGACGACTACTTCATTTTTACCGACTTTAACGTGTTTTTGAATGGATCTGATTCTTCGTCTTGACAACTCTGAGAGCAAGATCATACCTTCGATTTCATCGTATTCCAGAAGTTTTACTGTTTGATAGTTAGTATTAGATGTTAAAAAGTTGATTAGACTTACCGTAGGCACCCATATCAGCAATCTTTGAGTATTTTGTTAGTATAAAGATGTGCAAGTATTGAGTTAACGTACTTCTTTGATATTGACCAGAACGACATCGTCGATTTCTGGGTATTTGTTTTCGTAGAATCTACAGTGACTGGTGTTGATTTCTTCACTCATATTAGTTTATACAATCAAAGGTCAATTGGGCTAAGAGAGAGAGTTGGTGATTTTTCAACTGTGGGCATTGAAAATTTTTAATTTGAATCATCTCATAATTTGTTATGTAATGAATTTGGGTTATATTGGGTTGTATTAGGTTGGGATGGATTGTATCTTGTAGATAAAATGTCGTAGATTGGATTATAGTGAATGTAGATTGGATTATAGTGAATGTAGATTGGATTACAGTGTATGTAGATTGGATTATACTAAATGCTGTAGATTGAATTGGTGAATTGGATTGAATTGGTGAATTGGATTGAATGGGTGAATTGGATTGAATTGAATAAAATTGTAAATTATAGATTGAAAATTGATAAAAATTGAAAATCCCAAAGATTTTAGAGCTCCAGAAATCAAGATGAAACCTATTCCCATTATATTCAACTATTCTTTAAAAGTTTGACTGTTTCTAACAGTTGAAAAAAAGGTTGATAAAACAGCCATTTGAGTCTCACAAACTATATTCAAATTTTCATGAAAATACTCTTTAAAAGTTTTATAAAAGTTTGTTATCCATTACAAAACCTGTCAAAATTGTGCACATCATGTCAAAGTTGTATCAAGTTTAACAAATTTTGTTAACAAAGCTTATAGATTGTACCTGATACAACAAAGCTTGTAGATTCTACTCCATATTATCAACATCTATAAACCATAATAAATCATTATAAATCATAATATATCATAATAAATCATAATATAATCCTCATCTTTAGAGATCAATGGCTGAACTGACTTTCACATTTACCAAGGTAAAACTCCCTTAAACTGCTTGAACCTTGCTTTGAAACCCCATTCAAATTCCACTTAAAGTTCTTCTTATTATATACGTTCTACACCATCAAGACCTGCCTTCTCTAATTTCAACGCAAATGTCTTCACAACCCGCCCTGCTATTTTTCTACCCAAACAAAATTAATTGCGGTCACAAAAGACCCAGCTAAATAAAACTCTTAACTTATATTAGAATTCGCTTCAGTATATAAATAATTGAATTCGTCATTTTAAATTGTTAAATCATATATAATTTGTCCAACGGAAATAGATATCAATATGGATGGATTCGCCTCCGATATGGACGTACCCATTATCGAGTATTCCAATTATGACTCTGAAGTAATAGATCCCTATCCTACGGGACCAATATTACCTTTAAAGACCACTCCTAAAAAGAAATATCACAGAAAACGACCAAGCAAAAGCTCTAGTAAAAAAGCTCAATCACCTCCTGGTCTTACAACTTCTGCATCACAGTCTGATCAATCAAGTGGCCCTCCTACGCCGAGGCAGATCCCTCAGCTGTTTCAACTAATGGGCGCTGTAGCAGATAAAGCAAAAGACTTTTTCAATATCACCTTTCCCCCACAAAATGTCTCTGAAATAGGCTTGCAATCACCTTTTTTTAATGTGCCTCCTCTGCAAAGTACTAAACCTACCAACCAAACTAGTCATTCAAGAAATCAAAGTACTGTCTATGAACCTGTCAACCAAAATGTTTTTGGTCATTCAAGGAATCAAAGTACTGTCTATGAACCTGTCAACCAACACTTTGGACATTCAAGGAATCAAAGTACTGTCTATGAACCTGTCAACCAACACTTTGGACATTCAAGAAACCAAAGTACTCAATCTCAAATGCTTCCTCAATATAACCCGGAATATGAGTTGTCGGAAAAACTAATGCATTTCACGGGAGTACCTGAATCATCACTGCCTGAGTTTGATGAATATCAGTATCCTCCACAGATAAATTTCAAACCAAAGAAGCAGAAAAAGTCAAAGAAAAAGAAACAGCATAATGAAAATAATTTCTTCAAATTGGATATCACTTCACCTTCTTTTCAATTGATTGCACTTTTAGGAAGTGTTTTGCTCTTTATGATCTCTAGAAACAGACCAATTGTTGATGGACCTATTTCAGCGTCAATTGACAAATTTTTAGGAAACATTCAGTTTTTTGCTACCACAGTGATATTTGTGAGTTCTTCTATTCTTGCCATGAAGTTTGTAAACTCTAGACCAGCTGCACCTTTAGCACCTTCAGTATCACCACAATTTTCTGAGCAAATTCCTGCTGCTGGAACTTCTTTCAGTCCCATTGAGGCTCCTTACAATGATCATTTCGACTATTATCCTGCTTCAGCTCATCCTTTTACTATGCATACAACTTATCAACAACCTCCATTCCACTCAATTCCTGTTAATTACCACTTCGCATCTAATAATATCCCTACAAGTGCTTATTCCATGAATCCTCAGCATTTTGCAATGGATGAAGTCGCTGAATCTACTGCTCAATTTGTACCAGCAGGTTCATATTCTTCCAAAAAGCAATCTCCTGAAGAGTCTTTTCAACCTCATGTACTTCAAGAAAAGCTTTTAAACATTTCTAAACAAAACCCTCTCGGTCTTTATAATGGATCTCCATCGCCGATTGAGGTAAATCATTCATATTATCAACCTCGCATCCCTTCTCCTGTTCATTCTGAAAGAATTATAAACAACTATTCTGCTCTTTCCATGCGTCCTGAGATTCTTGAGCTTTACAAACAATATCAAAATGAAAAATCACAAATTGAAATCATTGATTCTCGATATGCTGATGATAAAAAAGATACAAAGCCCAAGAAGAAAAAGACTTCAAAAGAAAGAAGAGTTACAAAATACGTTAAAAAGGACGTCAAGAAGAACTACTACGTTGATGATTATTCTTGCAAACCTTATGGACCTCCTCCCATAAGATATAGAGGTGTCAAAACATGAGTTTTTGCCTTGCCATTAATATCAAAATATATTTTGACTGTCAGGTTAATTTTGTACCTGATTTTATTCAATTATTCATGAAATCTTTGTGGAATTTCAATTTACCATATAAACAAGTATTTAAAACATAATTTATCTCATTTTAAGCAAATATACAAGAATATTTTCGAGTAATGAAAACAAATCATTTCAAGATAAAAGAATATTGCCCAATTATCAAAACAAATCATTTCAAGATAAATATTAACCAGTAATCAGAGTAATTTATTTTCAACTATAAAATACAGTAGTAATCATTTCATTTCAAAAAAAGATAAAATATAAACCAGTAATCAAAACAATTTATTTCATTTCAAACATGAAGATATTTACAGTATACAAGAAAACAAAAATAATACAATAAAAAAGACGTGAGAGCATTTCTTTTAGAAATTAAAGTAAGAGTTGGTAACATCAATAATCTTCTTACCTCTACGATCAGCAACGTCAGAAAGAATTTGTTGTTTAGTTGAAAGAGCTTCAATGACACCCTTAGCAACGTTCATCTGGTTTCTAGATCTGTAAATATTACCAGTAAGATCTTTAATACCAGCACATTTAGCAATTTCGTAAATGATATGGTTGACGCGAAGACCATGACCAGGAGGAGCAGGTCTTAGATTGATAAGAACTGAATGATATTTATGAGAGATGGATCCGTAAATAGTACGATCTTCGAATCTGGGGATATAGGTGAGATTTTTAACAGCATTCCAATGAGCACGAGAGAGTGCTAATGAAGTTTCAGTAGAATCCTTTCCTTCACCGATACCGACATTTCCTTGACGATCACCAACGATAGCAAGCGAGTAGAAGGATGGAATCTTACCCTTACGAGTCATGTTAACGACACGCTTGGAGATCAACTGACGGACGGACAGTGATTTGATATAAGAAGCAGATAAACCTGTTAACTCTTGAAGTTGTGAAATATTGATACTAGCAGCAGCTTTACCAGACTGGATATCTTTGTCTAAGGAGATACCTGGAGGGATTCTTTGAGGGATAGGCTGATAAGGTTTGTCTTTTTCAACCCATTCATGACGGCCAAAATCGTATAATGGGTCATATTGTGAGAAATCGTCGGTATAGATTGGAGCAAATTCGGTTGTTGCTTCTTTACGATTTTCCCAAGATTTAGGGTCGATGCTGGCTTCAGCAGCGAGAATAGATTTGATCAACGATGGTGGGTAATACTTTTTGAGTAATTCGAGATGTTCATCTCTTTGTTGTTTCAACTCATCTTCATTTTGAGTAGATATTTGACGAGTCAATGCAATAGGCTGAGAAGCTCTCAAAGCACGCAATGGTGTACAAGTCAGTGTTCTTCGTAGTATGCTGCTCATTGATACGATTTGGTGATCCAATTAGAGCACTCTAAATTTTTCAAAGAAAACTTTTGGTAGGAGAGTTTTAAGAAAAAAAATATGTGAGTGGAATAGTCCTAATAGAAGGTAGGGTAATGGGAGGTTTTTTAAATTTAAATTTAGTAAGTTAAGTTAGTGATAAATTTAGTAAATTAGTAAATTAAATGAGTGATGAATTTAGTAAAAAAAATTAGTAAAATAAATTAGTAAAATAAATTAGTAAAATAAATTAGTAAAATAAATTAGTAAAATAAATTAGTAAAATAAATTAGTAAAATAAATTAGTAAAATAAATTAGTAAAATAAATTACTGATAAATTTAGTAATTGAAATGTAGTAATTGATATCTAGTGTATAATCTAGTGTGTAATCTAGTGTGTAATCTAGTGTAAAATTGATCAAGATAATAATTTGGTTTATTTTTTAAATCTAATAATTTAGCTGGTTTGGCTATTTTCTAAATTTAATAATTTAACTGATTTTATTTTACTGTTTTGTTAATTTAGAGTTTGGGACTTCAATTTATTTCAACGTGCGTTGAAATTTTTCTTCTTAAAAAATTCAAATTATTTAATCACCAACATGTCTTCTAAATATTTGAGTGCTGAAGTGATATCTGATTCCGAAAGTGAATCTGACATTGAAAGGTAAATTTATAAAAACTTTTTTAAGACTTCTTCTAACTCTTTTTTTAAGATCTTTTGTACCTCCTAGAGGATTCAAGTTGAACAAATCTTTGAACCCAGTTCCAACAGCTTTGGGCGGAAAGAAACAAGCATGGTTGATTCAAGTTCCTGATAATTTCGATATCTCAAGCCTGAAAAGCTTACCGCTACCTCATAACTCTTATGATCGCAGACCATTCAAAGTCAATAACGAATCATTCGCAGTAGCTGACAATTCAGATAGCTACACTATTGTTGGAGAAGAACAAAAGAAACTATCCAAGGAAAGTGGTAAAAGAGTTAAACTTCTTGCTGCTGGCGGTGACGAAGGAAATTTACAGGTTTCGTCAAAATCATTCTCTCAGTATTTGCAGATTACTCCCGATGTTCAAATCACCAGCATTAATTATGATGAAGCAATTCAGGCCAAGCCTAAGGTTGCACCTATCAAAGGTCTCGATATCCACCATTGGGCTACTGGATATGGTCCTGCTATAAAAGACAAGACTAGTTCTAAGCGCAGCAGAAATCAAAGTCATGAAGAGCCTACCGCAAAGAAAGCTAAAACTGTAGAGGAATCATCGAAGAAGGAAAAGAAAAAGGCTAAAAAAGACAAGAAAAAGAAGTCAAAGCATGATTAGTGTAAATGTTATTTAATCATAGACATTATTACATGATATAATTTGTGAATTATTCAATATCATTTAATATATTTAATTTGTGATATCATTTAACAGATTTGATATCACTTGATAGATATTCAATAGATATAACTTGTGAAGAATTTAAAATCATTTGATAGATAATTAAACATCATTTGATAAAATATTCAAAATCATTTAATAGATATTTAAAAATCATTTGATATCAAATCCATTATTACTCGATAGATTACTCAATATCATTAGACAAATTATTCAATATCATTTAATAGATTTAATTTGTGAATAATTCTATATTTTTTATTATATTTAGTTAATGAATTCTGTCATTTAATAAAGAATCAATTTGTGAATTCTGCCATTTAATAAAGAATCAATTCGTGAATCCTTCAATTAAAACATCAATTTGCAAATCTCTCAATTAAATAATCAATTTGTGAATCCTTCAATGTCAAATTCATATACTGATTCTTGGATAGGAATGTCTTCAACAGCAGTATCATGTTCATGTAATGTTATTTCAATATATTTGACATGTCCAGACTTTGAAACTAAAATAATGGTGTTTGTTCGTGTACCATAAAAAGTGCCATCTGCAGCATCAGTATTATCTGGAAGACTGACATTGATAGGAGGTACAAAGATGCTTTCTCGTACATGATGAAAAATATCGTCAGTGTTCTTTTCTTGACTTGCAGTTTCTGAAGGAAAAGTATCTTGAACCAAGATATTCTTCAATTGCTCAATAAGACGATCTTCAGAAACGGAGTCTTGATGAACTATTTCGTTGAGGGCTTTGACACCCAGATGAACTTTAGGCCAAGGTTCCGTAACTTGGGAATTGGAAATGCTGATAGTATGGTTTCTTATATCAGAAGTTTGAATTTCAGAGTCAGTAGATTCGAAAAGTTTAATGGAAGGAGCGCCTCTGTTTGACAAAAGACTGAATGGTTCTATTTTATCTAGATTGGACTTTGACTGGCGGAGAACACCGCAAAACATTGTAAAACCACCTGATTCTTTCAAACCTTTTTCACCATACAAATTATAGACATGGTCAATCCATGCCTGGGTGTCTTTATCAGACTCTAGAAACTCTTTAGGAAATAAACCTCTAGAGATTGAGCCCTTGTGCTGAGCGGCATTGAGTTCATGAAAGTTTAAGAGGACTGCCAAACGACCTTGTTTGTTTATTCCAATCCAAGTGCCGTGTTCAGGTCTTGCCAGATCATGGGGGGCCAAAATGTTTTCATGGGGAGTCTCCCAATACTTTGCACGACTTGTAGGTCTACGAAAGTATTCATCTCTGTTTGACAGAGCTATGAAAGCACTGGGTGGCAAGTTAGAACGGCAAGTGACAGTAAAAGCAATATACTCACTATTCAGGGTGTTCAGCGGTAGCAATTAGGATGCACATTGTTGTTAAAGATATGACTATATGTTTATGTCTAGTAGAAAGATTAGGGCTAATAAAAAAATGCGGAGGAGTAAACTGTCAATTAAAGACCCAAAGCTCTAACGGCTTTTTCAGCTTCCTTATAAGCCGGCGCTACTTCTGTGCGGTTATGAGGATTAAAATCTGCTGTTTGCTTCGTAACAACTTAAAGTCTCATGATACAACTTACAATAGCAAATGAGCTAAACAATACTTAGACCAGTGATAAAACAAGACTGACGATTTTAACGATACTGACGATTTTAGCGATACTGACGATTTTAACGATACTAACGATACTATACTGATCAACGATACTAACGATACTATACTGATCAACGATACTAACGATACTATACTGATCAACGACATATTAGTGAACCATTATGAACAATTAACGACAATACTAGTGAACCAAAACTAATTTACAAATTGGGTTTGAAGTCAAACTCCATAGTCTTTCAGTAAACCACCCAAATGAGTGTTTGTGATCTTGCCCCTTCTAGGCTTCTTTTGCTTTCTTTCTCCTCCAGTCTTCTTGTTACTCTTAATTGTAGCAGGATCTACACTCGTTGGCTTGAGACCAGCTTCTTCCAGCTTTGTAGGTAAATCAGCAGCTTCTGGAACTCTGACCTTGCTCCAAATATCCATAAACTCTTCGTCAATCCCACCCAGCGAACCTCCAGTATTAGCCCAGACAAATCGAGGACTGTTTTCTTTCTTTGTGCGTATAATTATGATTTGATTTTCTTGCTCAAGCTCCTCAATGGCTTGTAAACAACCATTCCAACCATCTTTCAAATGCTTTACGGAGATTCCTTGACAAGTTTCCTGTCGACGTAGAAATGTAAGCAAATTGTCTTTTGAGTAGATGCCATATATTGATATGTACTGAGCAGTTTTTTGCGTCATATTAATTTGGATACGGTCTATATTGACCAATCTTGGTAGCAATGAATCAATGTTTGTAGAAAGGTATCTAGCAATGTCGTCAAAGGCGACAGCTTTGTCGGCACGTTTAATGTATTCTACGGCGTCCACGACTTGGGTGTTCAAGTGTCGTCCAGCGGCACTGTTTGCAGCTTGAGCCTGAGCCAGAGCAGCGGGTGTCATTTTCTTACGTTTTGGCGAGCTTTCGAACTCGCTGGAGTTTGTGCGTTTAGGGGCACTTGGAGCAGCGTCTGGGATTACATGTCTTTGGAGGACTGGAGCGCTTTTTACTTTTTTTTTGAATGAGCTGAGTTGATCGCTGAGGGAAGACATGAGAATAGCTGGATATGTAGGATTGGATATACAAGAGTTGAATATACAAGAGTTGAAGTCATAATAGTTTAATTTACCCTGTTTCAAAGTATTAGGGTTTTGTTTAAAAAATAAAATGGGTATATTCTTTTCAAGATTTAACTTTCTTTCTTTCTTTTAAACAATACGCTTTTATATCAGTTTGAAGTATGTTGGTGATTTGATTCAATGCGTTTACTTCTAGTGTACATTGATGAAGGCTACTTTCGGGTAGCAACTTGCTTTAAATTGGAAATTAGCCAGATTGAACAAGAAGTTTTTTGTGAATTTCCTAATCATTCTTAAAACCATCGCTATTCGAGGCCGCCCCTTCTTGAAGGTTGAGCAGACCCATGAAATGGTGATGACCTAAGAACTGGTACACTTATATAGAAAACTGTATTGATAATTTAATTTTCATTTTCTGTGATTAAATATTTTTGTGATTGATTTTTGTTTTTAAGATTCTTTTAGTTGATGTTTCAATTTAGTAATTTTTCTTGTAATTTATTCCTGTTTTAATATAGTAATTTTAGTTTAAATTCACTAGTTTCTGTTTTAATTCACCAATATCTGTTTTAACTAGTATCTTTTCTAATATGTTAATTCCTGTTGTAATTCAATTCCTGTTTATACCAATTCCGGTTCTAGCTAATTCATGTTTCAGCTAATCCCCGTTCTAGTTTCTCAATTCCTCTCCAATTCTAGCTGATAAATTCCCGTCCCAACTTCCCCAGATTACTCTCAGATTATGAAACCAAATAATGATTTCCAAATTCACTTCATCTTTCATCCTCTCAAATGCTTCGTAAAATGACAAAATCAGCCGCTGATACTCTAAAAAAATACACTCCTTGTGACCTCGCTGATGCTCTTGTCAAATATGGAATCCCTCATGGTGGCTATATTCCAAACTTGGTTCAGTTCAGTAAAGGTGAACTAGAAGAAACAGCATCAGGCCCAGCTTATACCGTTTTGTATGCCCCAATTGATGATCCTAGACCTGCTGTTAAAGGAGGATACATTGACTCCGCTCCTAAAGACTCAATTGTTGTCATTGGAACTACACAAGAAGTCCAAACCGGCGGTTTAGCTCCTTACACTAGAATTACAAACGCACTATACGGTGGTCTCATGTCTACAAGAGCTAATTATCTAGGCTGCAAAGGTTCAGTCATCTTGGGAAAAATTAGAGACGTCTCAGAGCACAACGCTTTGAAATATCCAGTTTTTGCTTATGGCCTTGGTGCTACTGCCCCAACTAAGGTCGTCAAAGTAATCGGAGTCAATGTCCCAATTGATGTTCAGGTTCTTAGCCAATCTAGTCAAAATGATAAACCACAAGTGAGAACAATTAATCCTGGTGACTATGTTTCAGCAGATGCAAATGGTGTTGTTGTTCTACCAGGTCAAGATCAAGACTTTATAGAAAAAGTCCTCGCTGCTATTCCTCCAAGAGTCAAAGCAGATGAGCTCGTTGCTGAAGACATAAAACAAGGTACACCTGCAGGAGCAGCCCAAAAGCACAGAAGAGCAGGACTTTAAAGTTGATGTAAAAAATATACTTAAAGATTGATAGCAGATTGATAGCAGATTGATAGCATTTGCTAATTTCTTGAATAGGTACTTGCACTAATTTCAATCCATACTGTTCCATTACTCTTCCCAGTCTAATGATCGCTTCATCCAAAAATTTTGGAGTAGTGTTGAGCCATTCGAATCTTAACTGAAAGCAATTACCTGGCAGATTGGTTTCTAGCAGATTGGTTTCTAGCAGATTGGTTTCTAGCAGATTGGTTTCTAGCAGATTGATAAATAGCAGATTGATAAATAGCAGATTGGTTTCTAGCAGATTGGTTTCTAGCAGATTGGTTTCTAGCAGATTGATAAATAGCAGATTGATAAATAGCAGATTGGTTTCTAGCAGATTGGTTTCTAGCAGATTGATAAATAGCAAATTAATTCATAGCAAATTGATTTATAGCAAATTGATAGCAGATTGATTTCCAACAGATTCATGTCTTTAACAAAACAGTGTCTTCAAAAAAAACAATGTCTTCAATGAAAAAAACAATGTCTTTAATGAAAAAAACAATATCTTTAAATAGAGAATAAACAGAATAAAATTGATATACGATATTAACAAACAGGAAAAAATATGAAATTAACAGGAATATGAAATTAACAAATATAAACTATTCAAAGGAAATAGTATGAGATAAAAACAAATATAAACCATTCAACTAGATGGGGAAACTTTGTCGGGATTTGATGCAGCCTCTTTTTTTTCCTTCTTTTTCCTACTCTTAGCAGCCTCTGCAAAGAGTTCTTCAAAAATTCTGGCCTCTTCCTCTTCTTCAGGTGTTCTCCGAGCATTTCTAAATATTCTACCCATAAGAACTAGAGCTTGGGCTCTTTCTAAACGCTTTTCAAGTGTAACAGTTTTATCATAAAGAATATTATCACAAACTTCTCTCAAGACACCTTGAATTTCAAACCTTGAACCATTCCAAGCTGCTGCTAAGATTTTACCCATAACTCGTCTTTCCATTTCAACTTTTTCCTCTGCCGTCCATTCTTCACCCTTTTCTTCTGATTTGGACATTTCTTGCATTGTCATTTGAGCATCAAGAGCACTTGTAATGGCATTCCAAGAATCTTTTACTAGAGTACCTTTTTCTTTAAATCTATTCAACAAACCGGATATACCCAGAAACTTTTGTGATTTTAACAGAGTCTGGCCCTTCATATAATAAGTGTTACCAATGGCGTGAAGCATTTCAATACCAAATGATTCCAGTTTCAGAGTCTCAGCTTCAATTCTAGTCTTCCCTTGGAATGCCGCTGTAACATCAGGTCCCATATCAGTCTCTGTCCAAACACTTAAACGAGATACCAATTTCGACGTCAGTTGCTTAACTCTTTCCTCATGCGCAATCTTTCTCTCTTCCGCGTATTTTTCAAGTTCTGCCTGTTTTGCAGCTGTAATTTTTGCTTTCTTGTCTTCTTTTCTCTTTTTTTCTTCATCTAGATCAGTAGTTTCAGGGGCACCTGCTGAACCATCTGTAATAGCTGGAAGAGACAAATTAGCCATATGAGTAGCCAATACTTCGTCCCTACCAGTATACCCACTAGACACTGTTGTACTACTATTCGAAGTAGGCTCACTGGCCGAATCTTTTGTGTTTTCTTGATTTTCAGCTTCTTCTTCTCCATCATCTCCCAAGCCTAGTTCAACCGACTTTTGTAAATCTTTGATCAAGGAGATTTCTCCTACGAGATCACTGAATGCTTCTCCACCAAAAATGCTAGTTAAAAGCTCTGCAGCGTCTTCAAAGCCAGCCTCGGGTACTGCTTGTTCTTTACCATATAGATCGTACTTCTTTCTCAAATCGTCGTCCTTTAAAACCTGGTATGCTTCTCCCAGCTCTTGAAACTTGGAATGCGCATCAGGATCGTCTATATTTTTATCAGGATGGAGTTGAATAGCTCTTGAACGGTACGCCTTTTTGATTTCCAAAGCGCTCGCATCTGGACTCACGCCCAATATATCGTAGTATTTTGTGTCGACTACTTTACCCATGATTGATTATAGTTGATATAAAAGAGAAAACAATCTGGTCCAAAATGCTCAAGTTAACTGTAATCGTTTACCCTAAACCTTTCACATATTACAGATGAGAAAAATAGAGAAATTAATAAAATTTAATACTAAAAATTGATAAATTTGAAAAAGTTAGAGAGTTAAAAAATAACATGGAATAAAATTTAACAAAATTTAGAAATTTG
>PPJE01000005.1:308926-338154 GCA_003707475.1 Geotrichum albidum
AAATAAATAAATAAATAAATAAATAAATAAATAAATAAATAAATAAATAAATAAATAAATAAATAAATAAATAAATAAATAAATAAATAAATAAATAAATAAATAAATAAATAAATAAATAAATAAATAAATAAATAAATAAATAAATAGATTAAAAATTAAAAATTTAATATAATTTAAACAAATCAAGAAAAATTTAATATAATTTAGAATAATAAAGATACATGGAAAATAATAAAACAAAATACTAAATTAATAATCAAAAAAATTAGTAGAAATTCAAAGTCAGAGAATAAAAAATAGAGAATAAAAAATAGAGAATAAAAAAAATAAAAAAACCATTATATAAATACTTCCCAGTGGAATCAAAACAACACAACAACCAAATACAATGGCGCCTGTAGCATCATATTTCACCAACATACTGCTATCCTACATGAGAGGAGGATTAAGCCAGCTACAGGTAATGGCTGGACCACCCATCAAATCACTTATTGATTCAAAACCTGATCTGTTGTTACTCCTGTTTTATATCACCGTGTTCTCCATTTCAATCCTTATCTTGATCAGTGCAGTCAAAACCATTTTTAAAATGATCTACAACCTCTTACGACTCATGCTCTTTTTGACTTTAGTAATGGTAGCTTGCCGTTTCTACTTCAGAGGAATTGACGGCGTCCAGGAAGATATTCAGTATCTGGTATCTACTGGACAACATTATGACATGTATTCAGGCGACTTTTCAGATAAACTTCAAACAGCGTTCAAAAACCAGTTCGGGGATTACTTCCATGAAAATTTCAACTCCATTTTATCTGACTCAAGTATCTAGCTAATAGGATATATATAATTCAATGAACAATTAGGCTTCTTGCTTCTTTTTTGATGAAATGTTATCCTGGATAACGTAGTTCTTATTTGTGTTGCGCACAAACCAGTCAGCAAACTTGCGACTAGTCTTACTCTCTGAAATGTGAATCAATTCATCTTCAACAACAATGTTAACATCAGACGTGTTCACAACTTCTCCAGCGTGAAGATCGCCGTTTTCCCACACAATTTGTTGGTTCTTCAACTTGAAATTGATCAAGGTGCTTCTTAGTTCTTCAGGTGTAGTCTCCAAAAATGAAGAAAGTTTGGTAATATCCATGCTGGCGTATAAGTGCAAGTAATTTTTCAAAGAAGGAGCGTTAACTGCGTTAGAAATGTTATCCAAGAACAACTTGGTATGGAAGTGGAATGGGTTGCCATTGGCAATAGGATACTCAAAGTTGGGAGAGCTTGGAGAAACAAACTTGGGAGCAGCAAAGTGATATAGCTCTTCAAAGATATTGAGAGCACCACGTTGCATCTTGTAAAGTTGTTCACCGTATTTTTCACGCAGACCAGCGCTCACTGTAGCATCAAGTCTGGTAGGATTGAGAGCCACGCAAACGGCGAGTAAAGCGTACATTTGATCGGACTTCTTGGAAACAGCATTAAACTGAGGCGATCTGTTAATATTTCTAGTTCTCGAAATAAACAAAAGAACATGTGAAAAGGAATTGATAGCGTCAGCATATCTACGAAGCATCAAGTAACAGAAACCAACATAGTAGTAAATGGTATAGTGAGCAGCAGGAACTCTGGTATAGAAAGCTTTCTTGTTGAGCTCGATACCTTCGAGAGTCTTCAGAGCAAGAGAGAAATCTCCCAGAAGAGTGTGAACACGTAAAAGGCCGATTAAAGAAAAGTAACCAAGAGTCTTGTAGATACTTCGAGAACCGTAATCTCCAGCAACAGAGTTGGGATCGCTACCTACCTTAGCAGCCTTCAATTGTTCGCTAATTTTGGACTTTCCGGACAGAGAGTACAGAACGTTCAAAACACTATAAGTGCCCCAGACTTCAGGCTTACTTTTCAACAAGGCGATTTCGTCATGATTGTTTCCACGAAAGATAACCTTGTTACGGTAGATGCTGAAAGTATTGAATTGATAAATGAACTCGTCAATAATGTCCCATGCCCAATAAACTGGTAGTTCGATATCAACGGGCCCATCAAAGCTCAGTATGTGGTTGAATAGTTTGCAGTAGTTTTCGTAAGATTTGATATGTTGCTCTGTGGAAGGTTGGGTAAGAGCGTAGAGATGACGGTAGTAGAGCTCGGTGTAGAAGATCAAAAACGTCGGGTCGTTTACCATTGGAGCTACAACGGAGTCTGGATCAGGCCAAGGTGAGCTTTTGTAAAAGTTTTCAGTGAGCTTGTTGAAGCCTGATTCATGGCAGATGTGGAGTTCGTGAGTGTTTCTCTCATTGAACTGCTTTTGAAAGTGAAGAATGAATTCTCTGACTGCTTCAGGAATATAAGTGTTCTTGATATGTTAATTGGAGTTTGTTTGTACATTTCAATATACTTACAGCTGATTGCTTTTGCTTTTGCTTGAGCACTTCTTGTTGTTTAGCTAATTGGGATTCATCGTAGCTATGGCGAGTTAGTGATGAGTTTGCGGATCAAAGATTCTCGACATACTAATTATTACCAACAACCAAGGATCTATCATAGAAAGGTTCACTTTCAGCCATGTCGAATTTGCTCATTGTTAGTTGGTGATCAGGGAAGTGGAAGGAGTAATAAGTGAAAAATTGAAAATTTTACAGGTTTCTTTCTAATATATAGGACTGGTTTATACAGTTGGACTCAAAGTTACTGCTATAAATTGAATCTTTAAACCATCTTGTTTCAATCAATATCGTGAATCATGTATCATCTGGTGAAGGGAATATATTCGAATCTTACTCAAAAAGAAGGTGAGTGCTTGTTGAAAGTGCTGAAGAGTGTGCTAATTTAGGTGTCAGAATATTCAGTGCTGGTTTTAGGACTTGATAATGCGGGCAAGACAGTGAGTGATAACAGGTAGAACATTGGTAGGAATATTAACAATTTGTGAAATAGACATTTCTTGAGAAGCTGAAAAGTGTGTACTCTCAGAGTAAGAAGAGTTTACCCCCTGATAGAATTGCTCCTACTGTTGGTCAGAATGGTGAGTGTTTGGTGTTGATTTTGTACAAGTCTGACTTTGTTTAGTTGGATATATCACTTTTGATAAGACACAATTACGACTTTGGGATCTTGGAGGGCAAGAGAGTTTGCGTACATTGTGGGATAGTTATTATAATGATGCTCATGGTATTGTTTTTGTAGTTGATTCTTCTGATAGAGGACGGCTTGAAGAGTGCAAAGATGCTTTGGGTAAGTTTATTTGGCATTTTAGCGATTTGGCTAACATATATAGAGAAAATCATTACAAATGAAGATGTTGATGGTCTTCCAATACTCATGTTGGCTAACAAGCAAGATCGCGAAGATACACTTGAGGTAGAAGATATTAAAGAGATTTTTAACAAGATAGCAGAACGGATGAGTGCTAGAGATAGTAGAGTTTTACCAATCAGTGCATTGAGTGGGTGAGTAATGTAAGTGATATTTTTGATTCATTATTAACAGGTATTTCAGTGCTGGTTTGAAGGATGCAGTTGAATGGTTAACTACTCGGTTAGTTAGAAACAAGCAGTCTCGGCCACCGAATTTGAAGTAATCTTAATATATCATTTTGTGTATGAGTTAGAGGTTTGACAATATAAGTTTTATTTTAAATTATTTTTATTTTTGTTTTTATTTTTATTTTTATTTTTATTTTTATTTTTGTTTTTATTTTTGTTTTTATTTTTATTTTATTTCATTTATTTTCATTTATTTTTGTTACAAATGATTTTTATTTTTATTTTTATTTTTATTTTTATTTTTATTTTTATTTTTATTTTTGTTTTTTTTTATTTTTGTTTTTTTTTTTGTTTTTATTTTTATTTTATTTCATTTATTTTCATTTATTTTTGTTACAAATGATTTTTATTTTTTGGTTATATTTATTGATTTCTTTTTCATTGTTTTAATTGTTTTTAGTTGACATTTTTTTCAATTATTTCTGGCTGATATTTATTTTTCAATTATTCCTACTTTTACTTTTTTTTTCAATTGATTTTTTTTATTTCTTTTCAAAATTTTATTTCTCAATTGTTTTATTCATTCGTTATTTTCAAATTTTTTATTTATTAATTATTTTCAATCTTTTGTAAAAGTTTTATTTACTTATTATTTTCATCTGTAATTTAGTGGCTAATATAATAATTCTTTTATCCTTTTAGCAGTTAATTCAGCAACAGCTTCAGATGAATGTACACAGAATGAATGATTTATAAAATCTCGTTCTTCAACTTCAACTAATACATTTGCTTTTCCATCTACTAAAGATATAATTTCACTTCTTGAATGATTCTCAACCCAATGATCTTCTTTGACATAGTAAATCCAAATCTTATCCACAATATTCCAAAATTCTGCTACATCCTTTAAAGGCTCTTTAATAACATACATTTCCTCAGTTCCCATGTCAAGTGCTTGCTTAACGAGTTTTGGTTTTGTAACCAATTTAAATGCAGCGTCAACAGACGACTCAGGTGTTGACCTTCCCATAATTAAAAGTAAAATTATTCTTATAATGAACTGGGGAATAATCCAATTCATTAGCTCGCTAACCCGGCCAATGTAAGACCCAATATGACCAAATTTGCAATCAAGAAAAGTAAGTCTCAATCCTCTTTCAGACTTTGCAATATCAGAAAGAGTTGGAGTTAAAAGTCCAGCAAACTTTATGTTGATCCGTTCATGATTCTCAAATGCTAAAGAAACACGTTGAGCCATCCATGCACCAACTGAGTGGGCCAAAATATAAACATCTCTTTTTTTTGTTACCCAGGCTTCCAATAAGTCAATTTTGTGTTTAATTTGCTGAGCTAGAGTGTAGCTAGTGTCACCTCGGGACAAATTGTAGCTATGACATGAACCTGTATCAAGACCTAAATGAGATGGAGCTAGAATCTCGACATCAAGATCACCTAATTCTTTCTTAAGAGAATCCAGGTAACTAACGTAAAATTCCGAGAGTCCTGGATTACCAGGAATCAAGAATACCAAAGGTCCAGTTCCTTCTATATGATAAACAGTAGAAGCTTGGGGAATCAAATCTCGTAAAACTTTTAGAGGCATTTTGATATTGATGAATAAAGTGATGAGCAAAAACAAGCGTCTTTTTCAGCCCTAAACTTTGTATCAATTGCGGGAGAATCATAATCGCGGGATATACAAGAATTAAAAATAATAAATGGAAATAGTTGACAAAAATAATAAATGGAAATAGTTGACGAAAATAATAAATGAAAATAAGAATAAAAATGAGAATAAAGTAAGAATGAAAATATTAAAAAAATAAGAATAAAAATAACAAAAAATAACAAAAAATAACAATAAAAATAACAATAAAATAAAAAATAAGAATAAAAAAAATAAAAAATAAGAATAAAAATAAAAATAAAAATAAAAATAAAAATAAAAATAAAAATAAAAATAAAAATAATAAAAAATAAGAAAAAAAATAATAAAAATAAGAATAAAATAATTAAAAAATTAGAATAAAAATAATTAAAAAATAAGAATAAAAATAAGAATAAAAATAAAAATTAATTAAATTAATTGTATTACAGATTGAATTTCATCTGAAAATTTACTCTAAACTAGCAATAGCTTCAATTTCAATGTTGACACCTAAAGGTAAAGCAGCAACCTGAACTAAAGATCTAGCAGGAGCATGAGTATTGAAAAACTCCTTATAAATCTCATTGATCTTACCAAAGTCACCAATATCAGTTACAAAAACATTGACTTTGATAATCTTCTCCCACTTGGCACCAGCAGCCTCAACAACACTTCTGATATTGGTCAAAACTTGACGAGTTTGAACTTGAATGTCTTCATGTCCTTCAACCAACTTACCCTCAGGAGTGAGAGCTACTTGACCAGAGAGAAAGAGTAAACCATTGGACTTAATGGCTTGAGAATAGGGACCAACAGGTGCAGGAGCGTTTTCAGTTAAGACCTTTTTTCAATTAGAATTGATTCTTAATTCCATTGCAATACACTTACGACAGACATTGTATTTAGAGAGGTATGAAGTGTAAGAAGAAAGAATTGCGCTGCTTTTCTCGCCATTTATTAGTGACTCAGTGATTTCCTCAAGTCACGTGAACCAAATCATGGTCTGCCTATAAAGCAGTTCCTCTTTCGAAAGAGTCTCTAATCTCTTTGGTATACTTGTCATAATGTCTTTCAAGCTTCTTGTTGAACTGTTTGTTCTTCTCGTTGATGTAGTTGACTTGTCCGTCTTCATCGTGCTCACGTCGCTTTTCACGTTTTGCAAGTCGGTCGATATCGTCCTTTTTAAGCTTATTGACAAGTCTATCAATTGCTTCCTTTGGCGGCTTACCGGTTTTGTCTTTAGTAACCCTACTTGAAGCTACTATAGGCTTCAGTTCTCTAATCTCTTTTAAATAGGCACGCTCAGCAGCTGTAGAGTAATCTGAAAACTTAGCACCAACTGCTTTTTGTTTCTTTGCTTCAAGTTTCTCATCCCATGCTTCAGATTCTTCAACTGTCCAGTCCCAGGCTCGCCGCCTTTCAAACTCTTCATCACCCAGCTCTAATTTAGCTAATTCCATCTGTGCACGTTCTTTTTTGAAATCTTGTTTAGCTTGCTGTTTCGATAAAGATTTATCAGAGACTGATACTACAGCCTGACGATTTGCTTGAGAAGACTGAGCTTTTCTCTTGCGTAAAGCAGCCAATCTATCAAGTTGTTCCTGTTTCTTGTCGGACATTTTAAATAGTTATAAAGAAGAAATAAAAAAAAGTTGGGAGTTTTAGTACTCGCTTTTCATCAACATATATACAATGGCAGACAATATTGAGAATCTCATAACAGTAAGGCATTTAGTACTTGAAAAGGAAACCTTCTAATTAATTAGAAATCTAAAGCAAGCGTGAAACGAAACGATCCGTTTAGTGAAGAAACTCGAGACGTTCCAGCACCAAAGTCTCAGAAACTAGATTATCAAAGCGAGATTGATGCTTATATCGAAGAAAACGATATTGACCTCGATTATGAAGTATGAAAGACCTTATTTATTTAAAATTCCAACTAATCAAGTTCAATAGGATGAACTTTTTAATGCCGATTATTTGAAAAAACTTCTTTTATCGTTTGAAAAAGCAGTTTCCAAAAATATTGAACAGCGTATCAAACATGCTGAAGAACCATTGAAGTAAGTACGTTTTGAATTTTTCAATTTTTATTAACGCGTATCAGGTTTATGGAATCAGAAGTAGCACTTAATGAAGCTGTGAAATCCATTTCACTGGTAGCAGAGACTCATCTTCTCTTTCTTTTTTCGAAATCTGGTAGTCTTGAAACACTGTTCTCGCTACTTTCTCACGAGAATTCAGATATCGCATCTCAAGTCACTCAGGTTCTAGTTGACTTAACAGATCCAGAAATCCCATCTTCATATCATATGATTGGTTTGAACATTCCAACAGCTCTTGCTCAGTTCTTGAAAGAAGCCGAAGCTGAAGAAACAAGCTTTTTAAATGCAATCACAGTCATTGAACAGGTCTCAGAATGTGATGAATCTTTTAATGATACAGGAATTGTTTCAGCTCTTTTGAAAGTTGCTACAGAATGGGATATCGTAAAGATTCCTTCTGTTGTTAGAAACTCGGCAGCTGAATGTCTAGCCTCAATTCTTTTAAAAACAACTAAACTTGCCAGTGAAGTTAAAAATGACGTTGATCTGCTTCTACAAGCTGCAGAAAAGGTTCGAGGAATTGGAAAGGTTAGTAAAGAAAGCGATGAAGAAGGCTATTTTACAGATATCATGTTTATAATCGGAACAACAGTTCGTTATGACCCTGAACTGTTTGTAAAGTTTGAAGGTGTTGATCTTCTGCTGTTATTTTTGAAAAACTCGTCAACTCAATTCCTGTCAAAAGAGATTTTTAACGTCCTTGTGGGATTGCTAGAGGGACCAGAGAAACTTGATATCTCCATTCTTCTTATTAAATCTGGAATTATTAAACCCTTATTCTCACACATGTCTAAGCTACAATTCTCAACTTTAAGACTTTTAACACTATTATTAAGCTGGCTACCTCTGGGATCTCCAGAACGAAATCGATTAGTTAAAAAGATGATTGCACATGATTACAAAATCCTCAAGCAGTTTTTGGAATTGAGAGAAATCTTAGTTGCTCAGTCTAAAGACTATAGAGATATCTTAGTTGCTAAGTCTAAAGACTATAGAGATAATAGTGCGGATCTGGTACGTGTAATCAACTCTACACTTGCTTGGCTTCTGGTTGAATACCCTGAGTTAGAATCACAAATCAAACCGAAGAACGAAATTGTGGAATCTTTGCAGCAAACTGTTGAACTGCTGGAGCTGGCTGACGCTGACGAAGATGAGCCTAGTTCTTATGATACTACAGTTGAAAGAGAAATGTTGGCAACTCTCATAGATTCTCTTGCAGAAGCCTAATCAAACCTCAACAAACTATCATCTAGAATACATAATGTCATGTAGTCTTTTTCACAAAAATGAATATTAAATTCACACAAATTCCAGCTTATGGTTACCTAATCTTTTTTTCAAAATTTTGGGAGAACTGGTTTGAACTGTTAAATTCAACTCATAAACAGTCGAGGATCTCCAGCCTTTTTACCTTCTCCAAGGCTCGATAATCATGTCAAAAACGTTGATCCTCGATAACGGATCGTACATTTTAAAAGCTGGATATGCCACCCAGTCGAAACCTGCTCTCATTCCCAACTGCATCACTCATTCACG
The DNA here is from genome assembly GCA_003707475.1 of Geotrichum albidum. Taxonomy (NCBI): domain Eukaryota; kingdom Fungi; phylum Ascomycota; class Dipodascomycetes; order Dipodascales; family Dipodascaceae; genus Geotrichum; species Geotrichum albidum. The sequence continues at coordinate 317,701 of PPJE01000005.1, forward strand.
GAGTAAATCGTTCTTGGGGGAGCTACCGGATAAAACTGATGTAACAGGACTCACATTTCAACGTCCACATGAGAAAGGCGTCTTAGTGGACTGGAGAATTGAAAGTGCTATATGGAACTACACTATGGATTACTTGAATGGCGATGTTGAAGAAGCTAGAAAAGAGGGTTATATAGGCGGTAATGGTGGAGAAACAGCTTTGGATCCAACAGATACAAATTTAATTGTTACAGAAGCTGTTACAAGTCTGCCGCAAATTAGCAGCAATATGGACCAAATGGTATTTGAGCATTTCAACTTTCAATCTCACTATCGATGTACACCCCAATCACTGGTTCCTTGGAATCTTCCTTCTCAAGGTAAACCAAATCTTCGACACTGTGCGTTGGTAGTGGATATTGGATTCCATGCTACCACAATTGTTCCTACTATTCTTGGTGAAGTTTATGTACCAGGAATCGTTCAAACTCCAGTTGGAGGAAGAATTTTGACAGGTTGGCTCAAAGAAAGAATCAGTTTTGCACAGTTTAATATGATGGATGAAACTTACATTGTCAACAGAATAAAAGAACAAACTTGTTATGTAGTAACAGACTTTAATCAAGAACTATTAAAGTGCAAGCAGAATCCTAAACGTTATCAATTGAATTATGCTCTACCTGAACAACCTGGGGATTTGGGACATGTTATCACCTCTACAGAAATTGGTATCAGTAGTGAAGCTCAGATTCTTAGAGTCACTAATGACAGATTTACGATTCCTGAGCTCTTATTTCATCCGCACCACGTCGGATTGTCTCATTCCGGATTAACAGAATCTATTCACCAGGCCCTTAGTCGTGTTCCACCTGAACTACAGACACTATTCTGTGCTAATATATTTTTAACTGGAGGATCTGCCAAATTACCTGGGTTAGTAGCAAGACTGGAAAGAGACTTAAGACCTCTCATTCCTAGCAATGCTAAACTTTTAATCACAGTTCCAGAAAACCCGCAAACTTATGTATGGTCAGGTGGTAAAAGGCTAGCTACTGAAGACGGTATGCTGGAAAAAGTGAACGTAACTCGAGAAATGTACATGGAATACGGGGAAAGAGTGTGTGCTGAAAAATTTAATTTGAAATTTGTTAGAGAAGAACTCGATCTTGAAGAAGAAGAATCTGATATGGAGCTTGAGTTATGATGTACCCTGCCATTTTTTGTCTTGAATATTTCTAATGCTAATATGTGAGATGGTGTTCTTCAAAACTTGAGTGGGTTGATATCCAATTTACAGGGTCTTTTAGGAATGCCATTTTTAGAGCAACTAGTTTGTACCTTATCTGTGCAAATCTGTGCAATATTGGATCAAGCTCATTAACATTTGGCATTAATATCTATACAAGGCTCGCCACAATTTATGCAAAAAATCGCTGCGGCCTCTCAAGTAGTGGGCAATTCGCTCATTGCCATCTCATTTCTTTCAAACCCTTCTTTATGCCTCTTGCAAAAGTATGTTTTTAAGCATTCTTGAAAAAAATTCTTAATGATAAATATATTAATGATCTATTTTTACTGTCTATTCTTGTAATTCGCTTGTAGCATTGGACTCCCTGATTTTCGCCTATATGTTGATCTTTCGCTTTCTTTTCCAGACTAAGAATCATTTAGTTGAGTACCTATAATTCAAGTTTAGTTGAGTACCTATAATTCAAGTTTAGTTGAGTACCTATTAAAGTTTGGCTGTTGAAAGAATTGTAAAAATTTGGATGGTCAGCTGTAATATTGATTTAGTACAGATCTACATAGAGTCAGGTTTTGACAGGAATTAAGCAAAAATGTGTAAAATTTTCAAACCGCGAAAACTTCTAGCGACAGTTTTAAGAATGAGTTAAGAAAGTGGCTTTTGATCTAATGTGATTCTAATATTCTAGTTATTTTTTTCACATTTTCAGAAATTTATTCTTTGGGTCTAATATTGATACCGTTATCAACGGCTCAGGGTTTCTAGATTGGTTTCTAGCTATAATTCCAATGTTATATCGAAAACTCTCAGCTTTATTGGGCTAGACACCAAGCCGTTGAACGCAGGATCTTTAACGAAATGATGCTTTAAACTCTCGTTACAATTTTTAGCTCATGTATTACAGTATTATATTCGTAATAAGAAAATAATACATTGGATTCATCAGTGAAAGCATATTTTTCAATTTATCAAGTATTTTTATCGTCATAGGTATCAACAAATACTTGTGTTTCAATTTTTTCAATACCTTGATATTACTCCATTGAATTTTTTAACGAAAAGAGACTGATTTACTGCAGGGATTATTTAGAACTGATTATAGAATATCGCTTGTCTTCGTAATGAGCATTAATTTGCATACCCAATTACATGATATGATCATTCAACGGGCGTCATATTAAAAGTTACTCCGGTTATTATCTCCAGATTTTCTCTATGATTGCAAGATAATGCTTTTACAATTCAAGTGGCCTGAAAAATTCAGATATTTCAAGCAAAAAACGAGACAATCACTTCTAATATTAAGAACTAAGAAAAGATTTTGATATTAAAATGTATATAAGACTAGATTCCCATAACTCTTAATTATTTTCAATTAAATATAATTTTTCAATAATCTTTGGTAACTCAGAAAAAAATAATGAAGATTTTAACCTTAGCATTTCTGTCTATATTGATGGAATATACCTCAGCAGTCTATTGTGGTAAAGATAGTCACTGTCCGGAAGATATGCCCTGCTGTTCGCTGTATGGTGAATGCGGTACTGGATCTTTTTGTCTAGGTCCTTGTAATCCAAGATATTCTTTTAACTTGACTTCCTGTGCACCAGCACCAGTGTGCAAATCAGGAAATCACCAATTCAGCAACTTGGACAGAATTGCCAAAAATACGAAATATTTGGGGAATCCTGATTCAGCAGACTTTGTTGCAAACAATGAAATATTAAATTTTGGTGATGCAGTTTTACTTCCCATGGGAAATGGATCAACAGGTGCAGTTTTAACAAGCACTCGAGCAGTGTGGTATGGTAATATTAAAGCCACTCTAAAAACATCTAGAACTCAAGGTGTTGTAACATCATTTATTCTCATGTCTGGAGTTCGAGATGAAATCGATTACGAATTTATTGGATCATTTTTAGAGGACGCTCAGACAAATTTCTATTGGCAAGAAACTTTAGACTACACGCAAGCCAGAAATGTCAGTCTGTCCAACACTTATGAAAATTATCATACATACGAAATTGATTGGAAAGAAGATACAATTACATGGCTCATTGATGGTCAAGTTGGCCGAGTATTAAAAAGAAAAGAAACCTATAATGCTGAAACAAACACTTTTGCATTCCCTCAAACACCATCGTTTGTTCAAATATCCATCTGGCCTGGAGGAATTGCTTCAAATCACGAAGGCACGAGAAATTGGGCTGGCGGTGATATTAGCTGGGATGCTGAAGATATTCATGATCCAGGATACTTTTACGCCTCACTTAAAGAAATCAATATAGAATGCTACGATCCTCCTCAAAGCTCTAAAAAGAGTGGATCAAAGGCATATATTTATAATAGTGAGAGTGGTTTACAGAGTGAAGTTGAAATCACAGACGACAGTACAGAATTAGGATCATTTAAGGCAGTTGGGTTTGACATGAGAAGAGGCTCGGAAGAAAATCTTGAAAATGTTTCTGGTGCTGTTCCAACAGGAGCTGGTCCAGGAAATAATTATCCAGGAAGCAATTCTAAAATTCCTGATGCCTCATATGTATCCGAATCTTCTTCAACCAGTACTATTACACAAACTGGCACCACTATGTCTACTTCTACATCAATGCCAACGAGTAGTCAAGGAAACGGTGGATTTCGACAATCAGCTGGTGGAAGCACACCTGTCCCCAAAAATGCACAAATTAGAATAAAAGTTGAAGATCATGTTCTTCTGGGTCTTCTTGCTTTGAATATGTTTGTTTTTCTGTTCTAAGTAATAATAATAGTCTTGACGTAAAATTTGAGCCTATAATGACATGTATATTTATTTCATTGTAATTTTTTTGATTCTGCAGTTGAATACGAATTTTGATTTGGTTGTTTTTTTTAATTTATGAGTTTTTTTATTTACATGATTTTTTTACAAGTTCTTTGATTTTATTTCAAGTTCTTTGATTTTATTTCAAGTTCCTTGATTTTATTTCAAGTTCTTTGATTTTATTTCAAGTCCCTTGATTTCATCTCAAGTCCCTTGATTCCATCTTCAACAAAATCCATGAATATTAAATATACTTAATATTACAAGTTTGGAGCCTTAATTTAGAATTAAAGTCTGCCTGTCAAAAATACGCTAGGGCCCATTTTCAAGTAACATTACGTAATCAATAAAGCCTCTTTTGTTTTTATTGTGAGGCAGGGGAAATTATTTTTTTAGGATTTTGTCTACCCACTCTCTTTCTTGTTAATTCAACGCGACGTTCATTGCCGCTCCTCTGATCATTGAACAAGATGACTGTATCTGCCATAGTAGAAAAACGACTAATGTCACTAGAATATCTTCGGAATATGTGAGTATATGATTTGGATTGATTTGACGGTACTAATGAATATTTAGTGGGGACGTATTATGGTTAAACTCGGTCTATTTAAGTAAAAGAGAAGTCAGTTTGGCTCTTTCACAATATAGCAGTGAAGATAGCCTGGCAATGTTTCATCTAGGCAACTCGATTGAATTTTTACTAGTTGAACAAAACTTTGACGAGTTTGCGTCGAGATTTTCGACATTACTTAAAGAGTATCAAATATATAAAAGAACATCGCCATTGAATAGTACAAACACGACAAACACGACAATCACCAACAAGGCATCAATAGGAACATTTTCCAATGTTCAAGAGAATGGGCATAAGAAGTTATCACGGTTTTTTAAGCATCGAAGTAAAGACGGTTCTCGAAGTAGCAGCAGTTCCACAACAAACCCAGTTGATTCAAGTCCAAAAGTCGATTATTCGTTTCTCAATATATCTCAACTTCCTTTTCCTCCAGATTTTTATGAAACGTTTTTGGCTACTTGTGATATTTTATTAAAAGCCTATAATCACATTCTGCACATTAACCACGACTCTGGAGCAACTAGTTTAACAACCATGACTCGAATAGACGAAATTATAAAGACCGAAATAATAAGTCCAGTGATACACAATATTGATATATTGAGCAAGAGTATCATTTATGAAGAAACGACAAAGCTAGATAGCTACCTTATACACTCTTAAATAACTATACTAGTTTGTAAGGCAGTGGTTGCGCCAAACGCAACTTTGTTTGTGATGACAACCTTTTCATTATACTTGAAATCAGAATATTTGGCCCATACTGATTTGGAGGTTAGAATATGAAACAAGATTGTGAAGGGGCTACTTACAAAAGTACGAAAATCGTCGGCCAATATATTTCCCAATGACTGGAATAAGAATGCAGTTTAACAATTGCTGAATTTGGGTTATTGATTCTTCCCATTCTATTTGAGCGTCTGAAATATAATCGCTTTCATCGTCCGAACTATATTCTGAGCTCATGCTTGTGGTGGCTAATTGTGTGGTGTGGTAGGAGGGACTCTTAAATTCTTGGGAAAAGAGAAAAAAAGTTAGATCAGGTCTTTAAATTATAAACCGTGATTGTAGTTTTTTATATTTTTATTTTTATTTTTATTTTTATTTTTATTTTTATTTTTAACTTTGATTCTTTTTAATTTTGATTATGTCGATTCTTCTTAATATTAATTCTTTGGTGTTGGTTCTTTTCAATATTAATTCTTTGGTGTTGATTCTTTTTTGTTTTATTTGTTCATAGTTAATATTTATTCGCTTATATAGTTTTTATATTTAAATTTATACGTTTTAATATTTATTCATTTTAATATTTGTACGTTTTAAAAGTTTTAATGATATTGAATTGAATATTGGGCTTTAATATTTGTTTTTACTTGATATCTATCCAATATTGAAATATTATCATTTACTTTTAATATTTGATATTAGTTTTAATGTCAATTTAAATCTCTAACTATCGAAAAACATTCGAAAACATTTATTGAAAACATTTATTGGAAACATTTACTGAAAACATTTATTGAAAATATTTATTGGAAACATTTTTTGAAAACGTTTATTGTAAACATTTATTGAAAACATTTAATTATCGAAAAACATTTAATTATCGAAAAACATTTAATCATTGAAAATAATCAATTATCGAAATACATCTAGTTATTGAAAAAACATATAGTTATTGAAAAACATGAAATTACTAAAAACATCTAGTTATTGAAAAAACATCTAGTTATTGAAAAACATGAAATTACTAAAAACATTAAATCTATTCAAAACTAATTACTGAAAAACATCTACTCAAACTAATTACTAAAAAACATCTACTCAAACTAATTACTAAAAAACATCTACTCAAACTAATTACTAAAAAACATCTACTCAAACTAATTACTAAATAACATCTACTCAAACTCACTAAAATACACTTGTAATTACTAAAAAACATCTACTAAAACTAATAGTTTTAAACTAACTAAAACTTGTAATAAAAAATCACAAAAACAAAAATAAACCCTTCCATTTGTTACCAAAACCATGAATTAGAATTATGACTTTTCTTTTCATTATCAACTAAACTATATACAAAACAACAATCGTAAACAAAATATAAACATTTCTTAAACACCTAGAGGAACATCTGGAGTTTGAGGTGCAACAGGTTTGGCCTGGAACGCCATCCATCTTTGCACAGCAATACCAACACCTTCAAACACTGCCAAAACACAAGCACAAGTGATTGCTCCGTTTCTGGTCTGTTTCCATCCACCTCTCATGGCTAAAGCACCACCAGTGAAAAATCCAGCAATGATGGCGTTAAAAGGATCCTCAGTTCTTCTAACAGACTTGACAGCACAATCAAATGTCGAAAAAACACCACCCCAAACACCAAAATTACCTCCAACTGTAGGTGCTCTTACTTTAATAGCACTAATAGCTCCTGCTCTTCTCTCACCGTAAGGTGAGTTACGGAAACCTTTCAAACCATGCCAAATGGTTCCTCCAATAGTTCCCATTGAAAATCCAACACCAAAATCGTTAAGAATAACGATAGGACAAGGGTCTCTAGAGTGATCTGATGCCATTTTGTAAGTGTTTTTCCAATGCGCTTGTTATAAAGATTCAATCAAATCGTCGAGAATGATGGAAGCGTTTGGACTTTTGTTGAAGTTTTTTTTCACCAAAATCCAAAATTGTCAAGTAGGGTAATTGTAGGCTTAGGTTTTCTCACGTGATTTAACAATTATAGATGAAAAGTGAGATATTAGTGTGTGAGTTATTTTAAATCAATCTCAAATAAACAAGTTGATTTAAGATGTTGATTTAAGATGTTGATTTAAGATGTTGATTTAAGATGTTAATTTAAGATGTTGATTTAAGATGTTGATTTAAGATGTTGACTTAACAAGGAATTTTGTTTCAACTTCAAAATATTTAAAGAATTAAGTTAAAGATATGTAAAGATTTCACTTGAAAATATCTAAAAAATCAAGTTAAAGATATGTAAAGATTTCACTTGAAAAATATCTAAAAAATCAAGTTAAAGATATGTAAAGATTTCACTTGAAAATATCTAAAAAATCAAGTTAAAGATATGTAAAGATTTCACTTGAAAAATATCTAAAAAATCAAGTTAAAGATATGTAAAGATTTAACTTGAAGATGTTAGATTTAACTAGTATTCCAAATAAACTTGTTAACATTCCAAATCAACGAGTATCCAGACTCAACTTGAAAATATTCCAAATCAACAAGTATTCAGACACAACTTGTAAACACTCCAAATCAACTTGTAAACATTCAATTAATATTGACTCAACTTGAAAAAATCCATCAATTTGAAATTATTCCAAATCAACTAATATCTATCAACTAATATTAGATTCAAATCAATATTTATCAACTAATATTGGATTCAATTAAAGTAATTTAAGCCACCCAGCGAAAGCTGTTGTATTAAGAAACAAATGGGAAATTCTTATAATTATAGAAGTTGTACTTTAATAGTACGACTTCGTCGTCCTATATAGTGAAATTTGTTATATAGAACGATAAGTATTTGAATAGTTAAAATTATTGATTGATTGATTGATTGATATTAGATTCAAATCAATATCCAAATATTCATCCAAATATTCATCCAAATATTCACCAAACATTCATCCAAATATTCATCCAAATATTCACCAAACATTCATCCAAATATTCATCCAAATTGAATTAATCACAAATTCAACCATTCACATGCTTTAGCTTGTTCTTTGTCTTACATTCCTTTCTACATTATTTGGATCAAAAAACATCTAGAATTGTTTAAGTTTGTAAACAAAGAGGAACAAAAATTAAGTTCACCATTTGTGAATCACGTAGATTCCGTCTCTTATTCACAAAAATTGCACAGGCGTATTCAATATATCAAGATTAACCCATTCTAATGTGCCTAACCGGAGAGGCTAGAAACCATGGAAATGTGCATTCTACTTCCCAGCCATGAGAATTCCGGACCCTCGCTAGAACAGACCAAGCAATGTTAAGATTGTTTTTTCAACAAAGACGATTTCTTTTCTTTTTAGTGGTTCCGCCTCTTGCACTTGCTAAACAGCGTACCGTAGGCCGCAATGTTGAAGCCGGTGGTGGAGGATTATGGCCGTTTTTATGGCCTTGAACTCCATACCAGCATGATAAATTTCCCACCTAATTTTTTTTTCTTTCTTCCCTCCTTTTTTTCTTCCATTTTCATATTCTCTAACCTTTGATTATACGCAATGTCCGGTAGAGATTCAACCCCATTATACAAACTCATCGTTCTAGGCGATGGCGGCGTTGGTAAGACGGCCCTCACAATCCAGGTATGATGCTCCATCAACTTATATCACCAGTTTGCTAACCTGACCCAGCTCTGCTTGAACCATTTCGTTGAAACATACGATCCTACCATTGAAGATTCATACAGAAAACAAGTCGTTTTAGATGGCCAACCTGCTACTCTGGAAGTTTTGGATACCGCGGGACAAGAAGAGTATACCGCTTTACGAGATCAATGGATAAGAGAAGGTGAAGGGTTTTTACTTGTGTACTCAATTACTTCAAGATCATCTTTTTCACGTATTCGTTCGTTTTTTAATCAAATTCAACGTGTAAAGGAAGATGATGATCCTTTTTCAGTGGTGATTGTTGGAAACAAATCAGATCGTGGTCCAGAAGAAAGAGAAGTTTCAACGCAAGAAGGTGAAGCTCTTGCTGAGGAAATGGGTGGTGTTCCGTTTTTCGAAAGTTCTGCAAAACTCAACATTAATATAGAAGCTGCATTTTTTGACTGTGCTAGACATTGCAAGCAACTAAGATCTCAATCTGCTTTAGAAGCTCAACAAGCTCAGCAACCACAGCTGCAGCAGCAGCAACAGCAACAGCAAACTGATTCTCAGGTTCAACAAACTCAACAATCAGAAGTGGTTGCTGCAGCTCAGCAGCAGAACCAACCTGTTCAAGAGAAAACTACAAGTTCAAAAATCAAATCTTCTCCTTCTCAACCTAATAACAATATGTCTAAATCGTCCAAGAAGAAGGGTAAAAAGAGTAAATGTATCATTGCATGATACTGATTTTTCTGACGTTATCCTTTCAATTAATTTTTTATTGATTAATATTTTGTTCATATAAATTTATATTTTAATTCCTTTTCTACTAGAATATATTAACAATTGCGCCTACTTGACGTCTTTAACCATTCTACGAAATTCGTGCTGCAAAATGTTCACGCTCATTGGAATCTCTCCTAGAGATTTTTGTTTCTTTAGCTCAGTCTCAAGATTCTTAATGATATCTTGATACTTGGTTGTATCTGATCGACGAAGTTTCACGTATTCTCCATGGGCTCGTTCTGATTCTACACTGTTAACCTTCTTCAATTGATTAATCTCTTCTAAATGTTGTTGTCTGAGATTTTTCATTTCTGTTTGCAATTGAGTTTTCACCTGTCCCGCGTTTTCCAATTGCTTTGAGCTTACTTGGCTGTCTCTTTGTGTACGGTCAAATCGGGATTTTAGTGCAGTGTGTTCTGTAATGAACTTGCGGGTAAGATCGGACAAATGCTTGAGCTTATCGTTTGCAGTAGCAGTTGACGTTAAGACAACAGGTGTAGGTGCAGAGAGGTTTTTGGCTACACTAGAAATCAATGCATCGAGTGAAGATCTATCAACAATGTCTTTATTTTGACTAGAAGAGTTTGCACCATACTTGGACAATCTGTTCATGCGAGGAGTTGCCTCTTTAAATGGAGATGTTTTTGGTGAAGATTCAGCTGATTTTCTACCTGATCGATTATTGAGATGAGTGTAGCCCAGAACTGCAATAGAATGCCTTAAAACTTTGTTCTCAAACTCTTGTATTTGTCTAGAAATTTCATTCACTTCATGATTTAGGTCTGCAACTCGCTTATTGGCAACTGTCAATTCAGAATCAATTTCACTTGTGAGGTTCTTGCGTCTACTGGAAAATAGATTCTTGCCTGCGCTAACTTTTCGCTGGTTCTTGCCGTTGAAGTTTTGCTCATTCTGAAGATTTGCTTTTCTTTCAATTTCAGTTGACAGTTTAACTTGTACGCTTTCCTTTTTCTTTTGTAATAATTCAATATTACTAGTAATTTCGTGTAATTCGAGTTCTGAGATTGCGCTGAAACCTCGAGTGGAATTAAGGGTATTAGTTAACAACTTTGGCAAGTCGTTGGTGATATTAATGGAAGGTGACAATTCATAGTATGGAGTATGAAGAGTAGGACTAGGCAGTAGTTGATTAGGAGACGGGTCCAGTGAAGTATTGAGAGTCGGAGAGTCTTCCGACGTGTTTTCAGAGTTGGAATTAGTTGTGTCATTTTCGTTCAATATTGCTGAAGACTGAATGAAATTATAAAAGGCTAGATGATCAAAAGAGGTGCCATTGTCCTCAAGCTGAGGTAGAACTGGAGCGTCAATCATCTTCAAGAGCAGTAGTGAAGTTAGGAGTATCGGACAAGTGTCAGAAAGTCTTATAGCTAGACAATACTGAATATAGAAGAAAAAAGTGGAGCAGTTTGGAAGAGAGTGGATTTACGTCTACATTTATAAAAAAATAGCACTTTTTACCTGAAAAATTACAGTTTCTACATATTTCTCTTACTGAACTGGAGCCTGAGATTCCCTGAAACTTTTGACTGAAATGCAAAATTCTGTTCAGCTGTAGCGCGAGAAAAGTATGTTTGAAAATGTCTTGAAGTAGAAACTCAAGTGCTCAAGTCCTATATAGGAAAAAAAGCTTAAAATAAAAATAAAAAATAGTGCAAAACTGCCGACTCCTGGAAGACATTGTTAACTTTACATTCCAACGATCAAGAAATGTCAAAAGAAAACGATTCAGATCTAGATACTTCTCTAGATGAATTGCTTAAGGAGCTTAACAGCGAAGTCAGTAGTGTTCAAACAAGCTCCAGTGCTCCTCCAAATGCTGCTGGTTCCCTTTACAAACTTTCCTCGTTTCCTACAGAAATGTCATGCTCAGAAGCCTTCAACGACCTTGTGGCCTGCTATTCTCTAGGTGGACAGCTACGAAACGTTTACAGATATGGAGGGATCAGTTATTGCAGAGATCCGTGGGCTAAAATGAAGTTTTGCTTAAAAACAAAGGCTTATAGAGATGATGAAGAGCGACGTAAAGTTGTTGCTAAATATTTCATGGAAAAGCTTGCAAAGCAGAAGAAAGAAGGAGGAACATCAGAGGATGTCTGGAGCGTGAGAACTGTACCTATTTCAAATGCTTTCTCGAGCCCTGGTGATTCCAGTTCAATGTGATCTTTTTTTAAATTTATGTACATAGTGAATGCTTATTGTTTGATTGCGGTTTGTGTTGATTTCTTGGTTCATTATATTTGGGTTGACAGCTTGGAACAGTGGCAGAATTGTTTAACAGATGAGTTACTTTGAAACCGTCTTTAATGTACAAATACTATTATTAAAACTACATCAACCAAGCATTTTGAAAAGTGCTGATACAAACTTTAAAGTCTACCCCAGTATATATTCAAAAGTTCTTAAAAAGACGTATCATTTCACGAAGCAATTCAAAAGATTTGATTTTTTTTGTTCTCAGTCTGGCTCATTCTTGGATTTCGCCCAAAGCCTTGCATTCTTCTTCATTCTTATCTAAAGTTACCAGTTTAATCTTGAAAACCACCTTGTTCCCACATATACTCTTTTTCAAAACCTTCTGGTAAATCTCGAGTAATTGTTTTTCACAGCTTTGTAAATTTTTAAACTATTATATACTTTACATAAATCAGATCCAAATTGCAGGTTTTTCATGTAAAAGTTAAAGATTGATAAGTATGCGGGTTTTTTGTCTCAGTCTCACGAAAAAATGAGACAAAGATAATGATTAAAGTTCAATTTGAAGGTGAATTTCATTTACAACTATATCAGGACTGGTGATAAAATTTCACAAATAACGAAACTTGTGCTGAGAATTTTGAATCTTACAGTGCACATTTCAGAAACGCAATCAGTGAAACTCAGATTTTACCTACAGATGTGCTTGTCACAGCTCAAATTTCATGGTTAACAAGATCAAAATATTGAAACTGTGCTGTCAATGTGCTTGTTACCATGACCTCAAATTATAAGACATGGTTGAATCATGGTACCAATGAACAAAAAAAGCTAAAATTGAAAAATCAATTTTGAAGTCAATAGGTTGAGTTTGTCTAAAAATTAAGTGATTGCTCGTAGAGTTGTTCAATAATGAAAATTTCATTTTTAACGAGAGCCTTGGTGTTCTGATCAATTATTTTACTACGTCGAACAAAGAAGGACAACAGAATGCTACAAAAGTGAAATTCGACTTGTCGCAAAATAGGGATTAAAGAAAAGTTTTTAGGTAGCAGAAGCCTGTTTTTCCAAGTTTAAGTAAGAGAAAATATGAAACATTGGAAAAGACCTGGTGCTTTGACGCAATTCCAGAAAAAAGATGTGCTTATTTATGATAAGTTTCATTTCACTCTTAACTAAATCAACAATAGCTTGATTATTTTTTAGAAGTTTTCTTGGTAAAATTCTTTTGGCTTTTGTAATGCCGAAGAGTATATAAATCCATTCTAAAAAATATGGAGATAAATGAGTTGAGCTTGAAATAGATCTACACTAATTGGTGTTTCATATAACTTGATGTTTTTCAATTTTTGAACTTTTAAAAGTGTAAAATGAATATCAATCTTTCTTGTTAAATAAATCTAAATCTGAGTGATGAGAAGTGATTTTTAAATGTCGCTGACGTCTAACACATGGTTTCTAATTAAAAAAGTCATTTCTATTTTCTCAGTCTGTGCCTCTGAGTTTACATTTCAGAAAGCTAATATAAAGGATCTTTTAGATCTTGTTTCTGTGCAGGCTTAACGCTAATTCTAATATCAGATATAAGGCGGGACTTCAAAACACTACCTCACCTTAAATTGAAGTAAACCGAGTCATATAGGGAAAGCTGTTGTGTCTAGAAATACACGGGAAATTTTCATAATCATGGACATTGTAATTCGATATTGTAAAAAAGTTTAATATTTAAAACGACTGTAGTATTTTACTAATTGAAATTTATCATTGAGATATCGGATTCAAAATGACTTGACATTGACAAAAGATAATTCACTAGATAATAGAGCCACGCGTCACTCTTGAACAAAATCATTCATCATGTGCACTCCTCTTTTCTTGAGATGGACAACTTCTGTAGGTTACTTTTATTCAATCTAGAGGAGTTCTAAAGAGGAATCTACTTTGCAAAGATTCATCTTTAAAAACCCAAATATTTGATTTAATTGTCACAATACAGGGTCCAAATTTTGCACTAATTAAAATTGAAAAAGCAGACGTTTCTGAAATAAATGCGTTTAATTATTAAGATACTCAATTAAGATATACTGATTTCCTAAAAGAACAACTCAAGTTACTCTTTAATTTTTTCTGATTAATTTGTGAAATTTAGGTATAGTTGCCAGATTATTGTCTATCAAAAACGAAATTTTTGTAAAATTTTTCACTAAAATTATAATTTGTAATATTTTGAATTATCACCGTGTAATTACAACATGAATTCTCTGCCGATAATTTCATTTTTTCCTTTTAGTTCATCATAAAGTTGATTTTTACTTGTAATTACAAATACTGTTTTTGGCTGATTGTTTAATAATTTAATTTCAAGCCCTCAAAAGTTAGAGTCAGGCAAATAAATATCTTTTATAAAGCAAAGATGGCTGTTTAATATCAAATTCAGTAAATTACTCGTTCTCTGCATTCAAGCAGTGCAGTAATTTTTTTCTCGTTTCTCAATCAAAAATTTGCAAGAATCTTTCCCATGAACAGTCATCATAATTTTTTAACCAAAGTTGATGACAATTGATTATAAACATAACATTAATTGGGCGTTTAAGATTTTAATGTATTATTTGATTGTTGATCGATTGTTAAAGTTAGTTATATCTTGAATCTGCTCAGTAAGTCAAGTCAATAGCTGCTAAATCTAAAAAGCACGCTAGACTTTCAGCTTCATTTGCTGAACTAAAGATCATAAAAAGATATACAATAAAAATGTCAACCAGCTAAAATAACCGAGTTTCGTCATGCAGGACTACCAAATTGTCTTTCAGCTTCTTGGAAAGAAGGTCAGTGGATCTTAATTGTTAGCAAGCCTATGAATTTGCTGAAGGCGTCTATCTGATCATCCATATACACATCTGTCCGTTGTTCCAGGAATGTTTTCGTTTATACTTTATAAATTACTAGTTTATAAGTACATTTTTATATTTACCAGTTTTTAAAATTACAGACAAAAAAAAAAAAGATCTAGCACTGATCTATCAGTGCTTGAAAACAAAGAATTGGCCTTGAAGATGGTGTGTGTGTGTGTGCCTGACAAGAGTACATCTAAAAAGAGATGATCTGGTTTTCTTTAATCGGAGTGTTTTTTTAATCTTGGTCTAGTTGTATTTTAATCTTGGTCTCTTTTTATTTCAATCCAAGTCTAATTGTTTTCTCCGAAAAGGATAATTACAAGTTCTAAAAAGATTAGGCATCGCTTTGCTAAAGTCGAAATTCAAATTAAAAATTTCCATGAGGTTTTCAGAATTCACAAGAATCCAATTGGATTAAGTTTGACGATAAAGTAATATGCTAATTTAATGAAATGATGGATAGTAACAACATATGGAGAAATTGGGTTCCATCCTTGGAGGATTCAGTGCCTCTGCAGATGTATATAAATATCTCCGCCGTATAAAACAAAAGCTGGTATACTTTAAAAAACGGTGATTCTAATTTGTGTTCAAGATTTTGATAATTTATTGAAACTAAAAAATTAGGTTATCAAATCTCTTCGAAGGCTGATTCCAGATGCGATATCCAACTATTCTAGTTAAATTTGCTCGTCGGATCCCAAAAGGTTAAATAAATTACCAGCGTTGCAGATTGGACCGCCATATCTTCATAATATTTGGATTCCAATTATCGTAGTGGCTACTTGAACATTTTCATCTATAGATGATGACCTCTAGCAAACTTTTCCAAAAAATACGTACTATTTTCTTTGGCCAGACTGACTTGCTACTACTCTCTAACACACAAGTCTTAGCAGACGGCTCAATACGACTCCTATATGCTACAATCTAGATTGTCAAGATCCTGTGCATTCTATCCATTAAGCAAGCTGCTTTTTCTCAGCATGTCAGCATTGATAGTCTTTTATAATTAATAGAGCTTCACGAGGTAAAATATATCATAATGAGATCAAGGAAATGGTCTATAATGTTTCTTTTTCCTTCTAGATCGACTGTGGAGAGTCGTTTTTTAATACAATATTAGGTATAGATTCATACATTTTTTTCGATAGAATTCCAAGTCAGTATGTTTAGAACATTCTAATTGAATGCACTGGTTGGATCAGAACGGATGATTCAGATAGACGTCGCTTTGGAATCAATTATAGAAGTCAGTCAATATTGGTAGATGGATACGGAAGAAGCTTTGTGACTAGCTCAAGACTACATGATACACATGAACGAGATGCTCTTTTTCCGGTCTTGAGAAATCTTTTTTACGCTTAGTTAGTCTTGTCCATCTGCTTACCTACCTGTTTGGTAAGTAATAATTAGTTTGAGATTTACAAAGAAAGCTGTTCATATTTGTTTTTGAAGTAGAATGATCTGATGCATCTAGGAGAGTAAATACGCTTATCACGACTGAGCGCGATCGATGTGCTTTAAGTTCTAAGGTTGGTCCTAATTTAAATAGAAGATAAAATAGAAGAACCTGTTGCGTTTATGAAGGAGCAGTTTTTAAGAAAGCATTGCCAATATTTTAAGCTTGGATTCTGTTTTAAACGTTTGTTAACAAAGTCCGGTAAATAAAATAGATATGAAGCTCATTATATTGACGTCCAACTATAAAGAGACTAACCAGAAACCAATTCAATCTAGAAGAGCCGGCATATTAAAACTGCGGTGGTCTGTATTCAGAAGGTTTTAATTTATGTAAAAAATTGTACTTTTTTTTATTATTTTGAAATATACTCGATTAGTTTGTTCAATATTCAATGATATATTTTATTTTTCAAAAGAATTTTTAAATTTTAATTTTTTATTAATAGTTTTGTGTTAATGATTTTTTTTAATTTTTCAGTTGAATTTAATAATTTTTAATTCATGACTTAATTAATTTTTGATAGATTTTGATATTTAATTTTTGATAGATTTTGATATTTAATTTTTGATAGATTTTGATATTTAATTTTTGATAGATTTTGATATTTAATTTTTGATAGATTTTGATATTTAATTTTTGATAGATTTTGATATTTAATTTTTAATTCATGACTTAATTAATTTTTGATAGATTTTGATATTTAATTTTTAATTCATGACTTAATTAATTTTTGATAGATTTTGATATTTAATTATTGAGAGATTTTGATATTTAATTTTTAAGGGTTCTTTAGAAATTTTTCTCTGTAAAATTTATTCATTTTAAATTATGGGTTTTAATGCCTGATTATTAAATCATGTTTAAAATTATCAAAACTCATTAATATACATATACATGGGTAACTAATGTAATTTAATATTGAATTCTATTCCATAATGAAAGCGACAGTATTTCTTGTTAACTCTGTAGCAGAAAGCTTTGTGTTAGCTGCAGTAACACTGTATAAACCCTTCTATAAACATACATTCATATGCGTATTAAACAGAAAGTCAAGTTTAAAGTGTAACTCGCTTCCTTGCACTAAGGTGCGAAAAGAACAGCATTCTCTTGCGTTCAATTTGGAGCAGGTATTACAGTCTAAAGACCAATTTTTTTACATGGATTGCTAATGTTTCTCTAAATATTGAGCAGAAATGGTAAATCCACATTGTGTGCCACAATTTAATAAAAATTCTGACGAATTTTAGTCAACATGTCATCAGTGACGAAGCGTTGCTTGATAATTTGTTTCTTTGAGCACTATGATGGAAGGTGAATATAAATACTTTCAAGTAAATGAGTTACGTTGAAATGAGAAAGCTACAAAGCAAACTACGAGTTGTATCTCGCTACTCTGTCTTCTAACGGTTCCAGGCTAGAATGACAGACAACCTGCATTTTTCAATACTATGTGGTATGACTGCGCTAGAAAGTCTGCTTTAAGTGCATGAGTTAAATATATTTGCGCTGATCTAGAGTAGTTGGATAGCTTATTGAGCTTGTAAAACAGCTTTAAAATAGATTCAAGTTGAAGTAGTGTTCAAGTATTGAGGACTATAAAAAATTTGAGCTGAAATTCGTTAAAAAACTACGCTGGAACATCTACGAGATCCATGTTTATGGTGAACTAGCGTGAAAACCAGTTAGTGATTCAGTCTAGCTAGGAGAGTGCTTGCCGTGACCTTGTAATCCCACCTGGCAAATGACTAGAAGAACCTCGTCTGGGCCATCTGCAGAAGCGTCTCAGCCCAACTGAAGTTAATGTAACGTTCTGGACTTGTACTCCTCCGGGTCTTTACAGAATTTCCACAGGTGTTCCTGGCTGGTAGATTTAGGCTGGTACCTGGGTTTTAAAATATTTTTTTGTCTGTTTTTGGAAATTTCTAAATAATCGTTTAGTTGGAAATAATTTTTGTCAAATAAAGAGAATTTTTGTCAACTTGGATTCTATAATTTTTGTCAACTTTTGCAATTTTTCAATTTGCAATTATTCAATTTGTAATCATTATTTTGCAAAATCATTTGTCGTGATCTCAGTACGCAATGATCTTCATAATCAATTCCGCTAAATAGCAATAAACGGAATATGGATGAGACGAAATGATTTCTAGATTTACATTGGTGATGGCGCGCTATCTGCGCAACTTCAATGCTACACTTCAGGGACCCAGCACTACCATAAAAGTAGGAGGGGTAACTCATGTCGTCGTTTGTAGCTACGAGTGCCTGGTCTACCTTGACATGTTTAATTAAAAGTGAATGTTGCGCTAAAAATGAGGAACCATAGACCATCCCTTCAAGACAAATAGGTACCAGGACAGCTCTAACCGTTTAACCAAACCCACGATGTTGAGCGGTTCTAAACCTCAAACGAGGCTTACGAAGACGCTTTTGCTAATTACTACTGTTTATTATGACCAGCTCCCCGGAGCCAACATTGCACCAGTATGATTTTAATCCCACTAGTTTTATCTAAACCATTTAGACTCTTCTTCGTCCGACGATGAATATTATGGCAACAGGGGGAAAAATAACAGCTAATTGGGGGTAATTGGCAACTGAAACAGTTAGCGTACCACAGATCTTTTCCTGTCCGGTGATCAAACTGTGGGCAGCGAGAGGATCTTCCAACTCCTTCATTTTAACTCACTAGCTCGATGCTCTTTAATATAACCCACAGACTGAATAACAGTATTTTTCGTACACGTCTCAGCAGTACCAGCAGTAACAAAATCAGTATCGAATGTCAATAGGGGCACTAGCAACTTCTGCCGAGCCCCGGCAGCAACTTAGACGGCAGACACCCTGAAATCCAACCGAGACACTTTAAGCAAGTTAAGGAGCCTCAACATTCTGAATTGTGATCAATGTGACAAACACCATTCATTCCTGAAGCCCTTTGAGCTGTAAAGAAGGTCCCACTAAAACCATCAAAGTGGGAGTTTGTCTGATATGTTTGAGCTTAACGGGAACCACTCGCTTTCAATCACATACTCATGTAGGCTCAGTATTATGAAACAAAATTGTGATCAATTCTAGTCTTGTTCAAGCGTTGCGTATATGCATATTATGCAATTGTGTACTATTTCACTTTCATTTCAAAAAGATGCTAATCCAGGCTGGGATTTATATGAATCATAGTTGAGTTAAGTTGCTGAATCAAAACTATACTTGAGTATTTAGGATAAAAGACTGGCTTGAAACGGGATTAAAATGGGATTAAAATGGGATTAAAATGGGATTAAAATGGGATTGAAAAAACTTGAATAAAACTTGGGATCATCAGTGTCTCAGGATCAGTAGCAGATCAACGATATATGTTGGCTGATATTATTGTAGAATGATTCTAGAGTATCTCCTCTGTGGTTTTCTTTCGTTTTGGAAATGAGTACAAAATTAAAAAATAAATCAAGAGAGCATCTGAGATGCAAAAGTAAGCGATGCTGACGCTATTGCTGGTACTGAATACGCTTTTCATGCACACCAACTATCGGGGCACTAAATGATGAGTCGTCTTTTTGGCGATGCTTGAAAACCTGATGACCATAAACTAGTCTTTTAAAGGAGAGATACCTGAAATCATACAAAGTTGGGACTAAAAAATAAATGAAAATAATAAAAGTAATTAATATTTTAAAAGTAAATATAATTAATATTTAAAAAAGTAAATTAGGAATATTTTTAAAAGTAAGTAGAGAATATTTTTAAAAATAGTTGAAATAAAGTGAATATATAATGAGAATAAAAAAATATTAAAAAAATAGATGAAACATGAAATCAATCAAGAATATAGTAGAAAAAAAATTTAATAAAAAAAATGAAGAGTATAGACACGAAAGAATAAAACATGAAAGAGTAAAACATGAAAAAATAAAAACAGTTGAGTAATGAAAACAAATTGGAAATAAATAATAAATAATAAATAATAAATAATAAATAATAAATAATAAATAATAAATAATAAATAATAAATAATAAATAATAAATAATAAATAATAAATAATAAATAATAAATAATAAATAATAAATAATAAATAATAAATAATAAATAATAAATAATAAATAATAAATAATAAATAATAAATAATAAATAATAAATAAT